>JARHVA010003567.1:122500-395000 GCA_037957365.1 Torreya grandis
AAGGTGGCCAACACATTATTTTTTATTTTGAGTAGAGACACTCATATACAAGTTACACTTGGTAATACATGGTTATAGGTGATGGATGATATGATTGATCAGTTAGATAGATACTTGACATTTACAAATAATGAACACATGGTTTACATTATAAATGATGACATAAATGAAAGGTATATGTTTCACATAGATAATCCACGATCTAATCTAGTTTACCTTAGGACCATTCAAGAGGCATCTCACAAAGATAAGTATCACACCCTTCAGATGCATAAACTCCAAACTCATTCCAAGGATAAGTTCTCATTGACACATACATATTGGTATGATGATTATGATGATGACTTATTTGAGTTTGGGAAGGATCAATATCCAACAATGGATGATTTTGGACTAGATCTACTATTTGATTATCCATATCCCATGGACATGATCTTGTGTTTATAGATACATTATACTTTGCTTGTATACTATTTCATTTACATTTCTAGTATTTCATTTTACATACTTCCTTCTCTCTCTCTCACTCTTTGTACATAGTTTAATCTCATTAGATTATACATAGCTTATATCTAGAAAACACAAAAATAATATAACATGTCAAAATGAAAGAACATTTAAATATTACTTAGAAAAATACAAAATTCATAGATTGCATGTATTCCTATGCTTACATTTTTACAACTTTCTAGATATTTCATATGTTACCTATCTTAGTATAGTCAATTTTATCATACACATATGCTTCACTTGTTCTTGTTGAGTGCTTGTAGATTACATATATGACCCTGATCCACTAAAATAATCTAGAATTGATATCATCTAGCCAATGGGGCCATATACACTAATCCAAGTTTATACATTTGATACATCCACCAACTTGGGGGAATCTCATACACAGTTTCTATTACTAGGTTTTATCCTTACATTATATAGATTATAGTTTATACATTGATACTTCTTGATATTAATCATTACTAATCCTTACTATTTTTTTTCCAACTATCACTAGTTAGACACATCATATGTACATCTTAGCATTTACATAGATTTTTACTAGAAAATTACACATGATTTCATTTCTAGTTTTCCTAGACAAGACTTGATTGTGTTTCCTATGCTTCTTCCATTTTGAGGGCATTTGAATATTCCATTATTCTTTACATATAAACCACTTCTCTATTTGTATTCCTTGGACATGTGCCCATGTCCATTTTGTGTAATTTCTTACTTCTATATGTGGAAATTTGAACATGTCCTCCTATATGGCTCTAAGCCTAATTACTTGTTATTTGTGTATATGGAAATTTTAACATGTCCTTGTATGTATTCATTCTCAAATTTAATGACATGTGCATATGTCCCTTATATTTTGGCTCTTTGGCCTACTTTTTCATGCCTCAAGTGTTTTGTATGTATGCTTCTTCACCATGACACTTATATGCACTTATTACACATGCGCGCGCACACACACACACACACACACACACACACACACACACACACACACACACACACATTTTTGATGCCATAAGGGACCTCATGAATATACCCTTCCTACTTGGGTGTTGTGATGGATATCATGCCCCATCCCCTTAGGTAATTTTTGGCCATTTTTATCCCACATAGAAAAATAATTTCATGATTTGATGAAACACATATAAAACACAATTAGGTAGTTTTATTGAAGCCAAATATCACACATGCAAAAGAGTCAAAGAAAATGGTAAAAAGGGTTTGTTAAATTTTGTGCCAAGATCATAGACTCCAAATCCTATGTCCTCTAATAAAGCACAAATGAAGATATGTGTTTGCAAATTTGTCTCTCTAGTCAATTTTCACTATGTTTCCCATACTTAGCCAAAAAGCTCAACTATCGTTAGGACATCACATAGAATGGATATAGATCAGTTAGATTGGAACTTTAATATCTTCACCTATAAATCTCATATAATTAAAAATAAGATGGGTTTGTCATTCTTGACCATAGGAACATCTCCTAAAATTTTGAGGCATCCAAGACTTTTACTCTTCAAGTTATAAGACTTTGAAAATTAGCTTGTAATGTGAGACATTCATACCAACATTAAATTTAAGGATAAAATAAGACAACCCTACTAAGATTAAATTTGATAGTCATGTAACTACCAACTATGGTCACACAAGTGTCATTCAATGGGAGTGAAGACATCAAATTTAAGACTATGAACTAGCCGTTGGTTTTAATATAGTGGGTCCTAGTAGATTGATGGTCTATATTGCATCATATATTTGGATGTAATGGTGAGCACCAATCAAAGATTCATTGAATCTCAAAATGAAAATCTAAACATGAAAAGTGTTAAGTTCATGTTCAATTGCAATGATCTATGGGCCTTTGTATAACTTAAAATTAGAGTGAGTTGAGTCAACTAGTCAAAGCACTGAGTTAGTGTTAAATAACCAATTATATTAAAGATAGCGCCAAAATCCTTGATGAAGGTTTGGAATATATTTTCAACCATGAAATATAGGGTCATTTAGGGTCTTATTATGCCATTGGAATTGGTTTAAATTCTATGAAATGAGCTAGGTAATGTTTTGGAATGTAGGGATCATGTATGGACCACCATTAAGGTTAAAATATGGACCTTTGGTTTATATTTTTGCTCATTTGGTTTATATTTTTTCTCAAGCATAGTTGTTCTTATAGTAGTTTTTTAAGGTTTAAGGATAATATGTATATGCACATATGGGTTGGGTTCTTATAAATAAAGGATGGGTCTTTTAGACCTATTATAGTATAAAAGGTGTTATATTTTCTATAGGTCTATACTAATATGGAAACTATAATAAAACTAATAGTATTGAATTGGTTTTCCACCTATAGATAGACCTATGATCTATGTATGGAGATAAAGTAGAGGTGTAATTAATTCAAAAGATATTCATTCTTTAGAATGGACATAATCTCACCAAGTAGCTTCTTAAAGGCACCAAATCATGTTTTAGCCAGGTCCATAACCATAAAGTTTTATCTTCATGTAAGATTTATCTTGAAGTATCAAAGTAAATATCTAGTATCAAGTACAACTAGGAGCATTTAATGCATACTCCAGGCCTTTATGGACCTTGTCACTCAAAAAGTCATATAAAACATTCTGATTGATAAAAATGGTGACAATGTTCCATTGGCTAAGGAGAAAAAAGTGGTGGCTTAGGTTCATTTAGTGACCCAAGACAAGTTTTATTTTTATTATATTATTTTTTCCCATTTTTTTAGGTCGTCTCGCTTCTTCTATATATCTTGGTCCCTTTCCCTTTGTAGGGGTTCTCAGTTTTTTTGAAATTTTAGCATTTTCTTTTAGGAGACAAGGAAACTCATTGAGACTCTTTAAACAGTGTGCTCATGAGATAAGGTTAAACCCTATCAAAATATTATAATAATTACCTTTTCAATCAATAGGATCAACTTTTTGCCTATCTCTTATCTTAAATCAGTGTTTAGTATGCTTGTGCATGGTCAATTCATGAAAGAGACTCTTCCTAGTTTGTTGTTCTTCTTCTTGACTCTTTTAATATGTTCTCAAGTCAATTTGTAGGTCTATATTAATGTTCTATTTTAGACCTATTCTATGAAATATTTATGTAATTGATGAAATTGTGAGATTGAGTAAGTCACGATTACCTTTTATTGATCCAGTGTGGATTCAAATTTATGTGAGTGTCCACTTAACTTTGGTGTATCACCTTTTTAGTTTCCTTAGGATCCCTTACTCTCTTTCTAACCCTTTTACCATGAAACATTATGATTAGTTTTAACTTTAGGTGAGAATCAAAGAGGAATCCAACCTACTCTAGAGGGTCAACCCTGACATAGGTGACCCATAGCCTGGGGTTGTCCCAACTTTATGGGATCTATTAGATAGAGCCTATAGAACCTTATCCAAGGGTTTGAATTGGTCTATAACAATTTTTGGCATTCCAAATGGGACACACTTATTTCAAAAAGAATATTAATCAAATTTGATGTTGATTTGATCAAATTTATAGTGGTTAAGATTTGAACAAGGGGATCTAGTGAATTTGAAAGGAAGAATCAATTATCTGGTATAGAAAAGCATCTCCATATCATGCCAAAGGTGATAATAAGGTAATATTCAAAAGGTATTACTTTTTTATTTGTTTAACTACCTTTAAATTCAACAAATAGATTAAGATTTGCAAATACTCATCCATATCAAAGAAACTTTCCTCCTAAGACAATTACAAGGCCTATCCCTACAAGAGGACCCTTGTTACCCCATTTAATAACCATGGAAGTCCCTAGATATTTTGTTCCTTTTAATGTCCAAATCCCTCTATTCCTTGCTCATTATGATCTTATCTAAGTTATATCCCTCAAAAGTGTTCCCTATTATATTGAAGACTAAGCTATAACACCCTCTGAACACCTCATGGACATAATAAACTTTTTTAATATACATAATGTCATTGAGGAGAATATATTTATTAGGCTAATAGCTACCTCTTTCAAAGGAAAGGCCCTAGATTGGTATAGAGGCCTTATAGAAAATTCTATGTATACATGGGACCAATTAGGGAAGACCTTGTGTGAAAGATTTGAAGACAAATGTGACTATTTGCCTCTTGTATAATAACTAACTAAAATTATAAGAGATCCTCATGAAGGAATTCAAGACCTCAACAAAAGGCTATAAAAAACTTGAGATAGAATCCCAGTCGTAGTTAGACCAACCCCCAACTTTGCTTTCCTATATTATTTAAAAGCTTTGAATAGTGACATAGTGGTGATGATTTAATCTATGGGAATAAATATACTTCTAAGTACATATGAGGTGGTCATTAAGTCAAAAAAATAGTTGGTTCAAGCTAGAAAACTTACACCTAGACCATCGATGCCCTTATTTCTTGAGATCATACTAACTCCCATTTCTCTTCCTCTACTAGATATCATTCTCCACACCCCAAAAAATCATGCAATCCTTACACCAAATAAATAGAAAGCTTATACTAGTGGATCTAGAAATTCAATAGAAAAAAATAACTTTTAGAATCTCAAAAGAATGTTTTAGTCTATGGGAAATGAGCTAGTAAATTTCAAAAGGAAATAGGTCTTATCAAAGTTCATATTAGCCTCAGTAGTAGGATTTTTAGTAGATAGACCTCCAAAAGCAAAACTACTAGGGCCAAGGTTAAAACCAATGGAAATGATAACATAGTTACAATAAGTAGATTAGATTCAACCCTAACATTTCTAATACTTACAATTCCTTAGTCTTAGTTCAACATAAAGTGGCCCAAGAGGTAGAGGATACCATGCCTTGGAACCAATCCTTTGGTTAACATATGGTCCCAAATATTAACCTTATCAAAGCTTTCAATGACTAATGGTAACAAGCTATTAACTTTGGTTACAACCAAGCTCTCATGGCCTAAAACATGGAGCTTCCTATGATGAATAGAATGGAAGAACCTCTATAGTGCCAAAGGTCTAATCAGGGACCAAATTAGTTGAATTTTATAATGATGAACTGTGAACAAAGGGAATGGTACATAACCAACTAACAGGCTAGTTCTAGCTAGGCCTATAGTCCAGTAGTAGCATACATAATATTTAAAAGAAGGAATATAGATGGTAACCAGGAAGCATTCAAATATATTCTTACCATTACTCCTTCATTAATAAGACCTAGAGAACCTATCATCACTCCAAAGGTTCTAATACCTACAAAATATTAGATCCAAAGGAACCTTTTTGTTCCCAAGGGCTCACAATCTCAACAGACAATAGTGGTGGATTCCAAAGCTCAAGAAAAGGTTCGTGGTTCACCCATCAAAATTATTAAACAAATGAAGAATTCAAATATGGGTGTGTCCATGTGAGATATGCTCTCCATGCCTGATCAAGTTGTCATTCTTCAAGAGGGTTTGCCTCAGGTTAATATTATAAATGTTTCATAAAAGCCATCAAGCAAGGTGAATGAAGTTCTCACCAATGTGGCCAAAGGGATAGAGCTATGACAATAAATTAAAATAGTCAAGCCTCCTCCCTTTTATATTTTAGTAATCATTGCCAACTCTTTGGTACATAACTATTTAGTGGATATTGGGGCTAGTACCTTAGTGATGCCAAAGTCCATTGCTGATCAACTTGGTCTAAAATATGAGCCATAATAAAAATAAGTACTAAAAATTCATGGTCCTTCTCCTATACCATTTTTTATAATTAGGGACCTCAATATGACCCTGTAGGCTTGTCCTAGTGTCTGAGTAGCCTAAAATGTATATGTCTTGGACGTACCTCCATGCTTTACACTATGCTCATCCAAAGAGTTCACAGTAAAGATAGGAGGCTATTTTGTAGTAGACTAGTCCTATATGGATTTTAGGGTAAGGTATGGGACCAAGGTGTCAATTAAGGTTGATCCTATTACATAATTATATATAGAACCCTATGGGCCAAATAATGTCAAAATCAATTGCACCATTATTGATGAGGATGAATTTTCAATGGGGAAAGATTTAAACACTCATCCATAAGAGGTACTAGACATGTTCCTAGATGAGTTGTGCATTAATAACTAGTTGGTGGACCCCTTAAAAGGTGTTGAAGAAAGACACTTTGGTGTTTTCTATTTGCATGAAGAATACCACCTTATTCCATCCCTCATAAGGCCTTAAGAGGACTCTAGTGGTCTATGGAGGTTATTTTTTGATGGCTCAAAGAGAAATCATGGGGTAGGCATAGGTGTCATCCTAATTTCCCCTTCAAATGATAAGTACTTCTCTTCATATAATGATCTAGGCAACAATTTATATGATAATTCAGGTGATGGTTCCACCCTAATTGATGATAGAACTTCCATGAGGTGTTTATTCCATCTTGGAAAATGGAATGACTATATCAATTGGTGCCATGGGTTAGAACCTAAAGCATACTTGGAATGGACTATGCTTGGTCAAGTTGTGTAGGGCCCAACTGTATCCATTTTG
The DNA here is from genome assembly GCA_037957365.1 of Torreya grandis. NCBI lineage: Eukaryota > Viridiplantae > Streptophyta > Pinopsida > Cupressales > Taxaceae > Torreya > Torreya grandis. The sequence goes on from JARHVA010003567.1 coordinate 129,497, forward strand.
TATGAAAAGAATCCCCTCATCCCATGTGCATGGATGTTTAGAGTGATACATCTAAATCATATGAATAATCAAGTGGTTCACCACCTCTATCTAACCATTAGTATGTGGATGGAAGGATGTGGACTTTATCAGCTTGGTATCCATCATCTTCCATAGAGTAGACCAGAAGATGATTAGGAACCTGTTATCTCAATCTAAGACAATGGACTTACGGAGACCAAAATGGAGCCATACATGAATAACATATAGTTGAGTAGTTTCTTTAGTAGATATATTTTTCTTACCAAAAATAATGAGTAATAAAACATCTCTTCTTAGATAATTCATTGTTACTATGTTATTTTTGTGTTCTTGAAATATTTTTCAACCAAAACTTATGAGTTTTAGATCAATGGTATCATAGCAAACTACAAAAATAGAGGCACCAAAAGTGAGACACATATCTTTAGCAATTCCATCTGATAATCAAACACAAAAAGGGGAGCTCAAATACAATTGTAGATTGTCTAAGCCACCCACCAATTACTACACTCACAATAGTTATTGACCTATGTGGACATGAGACTACCATTTAGGGTGCTCTATATGAAGCAGATCCTACCTTTGCTAATATAATTAAGTGCTTCAAAAAGGTAAACATGTTTCTAATTTCTATTTGAAATATAATGTCCTTTGTCTAAAGGTGCACATCTATGTTCTAGATATAGAGCAACATAGGATGATATGGGAAACACATTTTAGTAGGATAGTTGGACACTTTGGTGTAGAAAAGACATTGGCAGTTCTTCAAAAACACTTCTACTAGCCCCATATGCGAAAGGATGTGGAAAGGTATCTCTAATCTTACACCCCATGTGTGATATCTACGCCAAAATATAAGAAGCAAGGATTTTACATGCCATTTCTAGAACCAACCAGGCCTTAGGAATCTGTCTCAATGGATTTTCTCTCAGGTTTACCCACCTCAAAACATGGCAATGACTATATTTTTATTGTATTTGATCATTTTTCAAAAATGGCTATCATGATTGCTTGTAAGAAAAATATATCTAGTGAAGAAACTACTCAACTATATTTTAGTCATGTATGGCTCCATTTTGGTCTTACTAAGTCCATTATATTAGATCAAGACAATAGGTTCTTGAGCATCTTCTAGTCCACTCTATGGAAGATGATGGATACTAAGCTAATGAATTCTATATACTTACATCCATAGACTGATGGTTAGATAGATGTGGTGAAACACTTGATTGTTCACATGATTTGGATGTATCACTCCAAACATCCACACATATGGGATGAGGGGCTTCTTTTCATACAACATGAATACAATTGGGTCCTACACAGCTCGACCAAGCATAGTCCATTCCAAGTATACTTTAGGTTCTAACCCATGGCACCAATTGATATATCCATTCCATTCTCCACCATGGAATACACACCTCATGGAATATCTAAGGTAGCAAAATCAACAAAGTTCATTGAACAAATGTAGCACATCCAACAACAAGTTCATGACATCTTGGAGAAGATGAATCAAAAGTATAAGCAACACCATGACAAACATAGGATTACACACCATTTTATTATGGGTGACAAGGTTTGGTTGTGGATTCAAAATGAATGACTTTTAGGCCCACACAAAAAAAATTATCCTCTATGATATGGTCCCTACACCATCACCATAAAAGTTGGATAAAATGCTTTTGAGTTGAACCTACCAGCTTACCTCGGTCTGCATCCAATATTCAACATGGAGCTCCTCAAACCATATCATCCACCTCTATTAGACACTTTAGTCCTAGAATAATAACTAGACATTGATGATGTTGATCCATATATTTTTTCTCTAGTGGAGGAGGATTAGATTGTGGACACTTGGATGAAGACAACAAGAGGACACTCTATTTCACTTTATCAGTTGTTCAAAAGGGGCCAACTTAGCTACCAAGGTGAGTGGCTCATAGAGAATCAAATCGAGACACAACTACCACATCTGATGAGGAAAATTGATTCAATGGGGGCCATTTATTCTCAAGGATGGAGGAATGATTTGGGCAATAATTCAGGGGACAATTCGGGTGATAGTTCCACCCCAATTGATGATGAAACTTTCAGGAACCATAACTTTTGCACCATAGCTCCAATTGACTCGGCGTTTGAACTATTGGAAAGATAAGAACAAGGATAAGATGGTGAGATGGAATTTATATTTTCTCAATGGATTTTGACCCTTTAAAACCCAATGGAAGTGCCTCAAATTTTAATTTTAGTAGTGCAGTCTAAAAATAGTAAGTTTCCAAAAATAGTAATTCCTCAAATTCTATTTTTTTTTAAATCATGGAAGTCAAACAACTTAATATACCAAAATATTGGTAAAATTAAACATCTTCCTCCTAATTTCAAAATTTGTATAAATGAAGATGTAACCTGAAATTGAAATCAGACATCTCTTCCCAAAGATAAGCATATAGTTGTATTGCGATCTTGAGTAATAAAACATCTCTTATTAAATAATTCAATGTTACTATGTTATTTTTGTGTTCTTGAAATATTTTTCAACTATAAATTTTGAGTTTTGGATCATATAGGTTCCAATTCAACTTATCCTGTAATTATAAAAAATAAGAGGGTCTCATCCATGGCCTTTAATGAGCCAATAAGAGAAAGATCAAACATCTACAAGTCTATGGGGACATAAAATTAGTTGTACACCAAATCAGAGGTTAGAATTCCATTCAAAACCCTCTAATGAAGTCCTAAAAACATAAGGTGTGTGACTTCATTAAGGACTTTAGGGCTTTCAACATCTAATCAATGTCAAGAGGCAAAAATCAGTAAGTTAATAGGCTAGTAGTTGAGGGGGCTCATTTTGACATCCCCAATGAACTAAAAAGAACCAAGTTTTAGCCATGCATCAAAGTGGTAATAAGACCATGAATGCTAGATTATGAATCTCACTGGTAGGTCTTTGAAAATGATACATAGATTGCATGTTTCTTGTAGCAATAACTATAATTCTCTTTCCTCAATCAAGAAAAATTTTAGCACCTGTATGGGGAGAAAATTGTTCAATTAAAGTTCAATAATATTTCTAAAGGGTTAGTCACCCTAGAAGGCCTCTTTCATGAAGGGGACCATATGAGGAAGGATAAAGTAGTGATGTCAACTAATAATGAAAAATATGAAAAAGTTATTATCTTTGATGATAAGATTATTAAGCTTGGAATGGTAAGTACTAAATCTAAAAGTCATGATTTTATAGAGCTCTATAGGTAATATACAAACATATTTGCTTGGAAATATAGTGACCTAAAGGTATTTGTTCCTAATCAAGCCCAACACACAATAGAGCTAGAGGTTAATTCCATGTCTATCAAGAAGATGCAGAGGCCCATTAATCCCAAAATGTAAGAGCTCATGAGAAAGGAGTTGATCAAGCTTGTGGAATTCAAGATCATCTTCCCCATCAAAGACTCCTTGAGGTAGATAATATAGTACCTATAAAAAAGAAGAGTGGGGAGATTAGACTATGTATCAACTTTAGAGATCTTAATAGGGTCTCTTTGAAGGACCATTACCTCTACCATCTATTCATTAACTAATACAAGTAGTTTATAGTTTAGAAAATTTCTCTCTCTTAGATGGATACTCAGGTTATAACTAGGTGCTAGTGAGAGAAGAGGACTAGTAAAAGACTACCTTTACCACCAAGTGGGGGACTTTTGCTTATCAAAAGATGCCCTTTAAATTTTCCAATACTGAGGTAACCTTTTAAAGGTAAATGGACATGGATTTCCAAGGATTTATAAATGAAGTAGTGCTAGTCTACTTGGATGGCATTATAGTCTTCTCCAAGAATGCTAGTGATCACATAGACCATCTAAGGTTGGTTTTCCAAAGATGCAGAGAGTATGGGATCTATTTAAACCCTAAAAATGTGTGTTCTCTTATGTGAGGCAAAAATTTTGGTTCATATTATTTTAAAAGAGGGGTTATCCATTAACCCTAATAGATTAATCACTAATCTAGCCTTATCCTTGCCAAAGCATAGAAAGGGGATCCATAGCTTCCTTGGGAAGAATAACTTTGTGAGAAGGTTCATACCTATTTTTGCAAACTTGGTCAAGCCTATCACAAATATGTTAAAGAAAATTAAAGCATTTTCTTGGTTTGATGAAGGTAGAAAAAATTTTGAAGCCATAAAGTAGGCCATTACCCAAGCACCCTCACTTTTAAATCTTAATTTCTCCAAATATTTTATCTTTTACACCTTTGCTAACATTGACAACATATCAACTATGCTGATGTAGAAGAATAATGAAGCAATGGAGTAGGTCAATTTCCTTTTTCAATCAAGGGTTGGAAGGATATGAGGTGAGGTATAATTTCATCAACAAATAGGTTCTTGTATCCTTGAGAAGCCTCAAAAATTTCAAGCCCATGCTCTCCAATAATAGGATCCATCTAATGGTGTCTCACCCTAGAGTTAGGGATTTCTTTCTTAACAAAGATTTAAGTGAGAAGAGCATAGGATGGATCACAAAGGTCATGGAATATGATGTAGAAAGTAAGGTTACCATGTTTATTAGAGGCAATGGATTATGTGATCACATGGTGAATGACCTCCAAATAGACAATGAAGCTATTTTGGTGACCTAAGACAACTCACAAGCAAATTCACTCCCACCTTAGAAGAGTTAGTTTCAAGATATGACTCACTTATTGGTAATAGGAGAATGCCCCAAAGGTTTGGATAGAGTCAAAAGAAGGTATTTTAGGCTTCAATATGTACCTTATAAATTAATTAATGAAATTATTTTTAGAAAGGACTTAAATGGGGTGCTATTTAGATGCATAGATGATGAATAGGTAACCAAACTCTTGGGGTAGTTCCATGATATATCTATAGGAGGCCATTTCACACCCAAAACCATTTCAACAAAAATAATTATGGCTAGTTATTACTAGCCAAAACTTTTTAAATATGTTCATGAGTGGGTTATAAAATGCCAAAAGTGTGACCTCTTTGTAGGAAAACAAAAACTAACAACCATTCCACTCAATCCTATTTAGGTTGAGAAACACTTCATGTAATGGGGTTAGACTTCATAGTGATGATAAATCCACCATCAAGTGTAGGACATAAATAGGTGTTCATTACAAATGACTACACCAGTGGATGGAAGTCATTTCTTTGAAGAAATCTAGTGAGGCTACAATCTTGGATTCCAATGATAGCCTCATAATCAGGTTTGGTGTCCCAACCACCATAATTTATAGTAATGGATTAGAATTCCTTGGTATGAATGCAAGTGAATGGAATCTCAAATTAGGCATATGCCTCATCACTTCTTCCAACTACTATCCTCAATGAAATTAACTAATAGAGTCCACAAATAAGAATTTTCTGAGGATCGTCAAGAGGACCATGGAAAAAAATCAAAGGACATGACACACTAAGCTAAAGATAGCCTTGTAGGTTGATAGGGTGACTCATAAAAATACCATTAGTAATTATCCATATGTTCTTATGTATGGAATGGAAGCTAAATTTCCCATCTCTCTTGAGCTTCCTACATTTGAATTAGCCCATCAGCTCAAGCTGATGGAGGTTGAGCCCATAAATGTGAGGACGGTAGAACTCATGAAGATAAAAGAGACTAGAGACATTGATATAAAAAATTTGGAATCATATCAAGCCCATGTCAAGAAGGCTTTTGAAAAAAGAGCTCCAACAAGGAGATTTAAGGAAGAGGACCTTATCCTCAAATGGGATTGAAATAAGGATAAACTAGGTAACCACACTAATTTTTATAGCTTGTGGAGTGGTCCTTATTTTATCTATAGATACAAAGAACATAATGTGTTTTAGCTTTCCCAACTGGATAGAGAGGTATTACCCATCCCAAGCAATGGAATTCATTTGAAGCCCTGTTATTGAAAATCATTACATCTATTGTAACATATTATACATGTTAGATTAGCTTTTACTTTCCTCTTGGTGTTTTGTGCACTTTTTCTTTTCATTATATTATTTCCTTTTCCAAAGTTCCTTGGGCATTTTTTTGGGTTTTATTTCTTTTGATCCTTATTGTTTTAAAAAAGAGGTTCAACTTAGTTGCAAAAGTTAATGACTCCATACCTAATGGACTGGATAAGATAATGGTCTAGGTTCTCAAAGCATATCAAGCATGCTTCTCTATGAGTCGTTAAATATGTTGGACATTTTTGCCCCACATAAAAATTATTGCATGATTTGATGAATCATGAAAAAAACATAAGTAGGTAGTTTACTAAAGCCAATTATTTCACATGTGGAAGAGTCAGATAAAATGGTCAAAAGGGTTTGTTTACTTTTGTGTCAATATCATATGAGCCAAATTATACATCCTCCATCAAAGAACAAATGAAGATATATGTATGCAAAGTTGGATTTCTAATAAATTTTCACTAATTTTCCCATACTTAGCCAAAAAAACTCAAACATTGATAGGACATCACATAGAATGGATACAAAAAAATTAGATTATAGCTTCAATATATTTTATTGAAAATATCATGAGACCAATAGATCAAATGGGTTTGTCCTTCTTGACCTTAGAAACATCTCCTAAAATTTTGAGGCTTCCAAAACTTTTTATCTTCAAGTTATGATCCTTTGAAAATGGGCTTTCAATGTGAGACATTCATGCCAACATTAAATTTAAGGATGAAATAAGATATCCCTACTAAGATTAAATTTTATGGTCATATAACCACCAATAAAAATCATGAAAGTGTCATTTAATGGGAGTGAGGATGTCAGCTTTAAGACTATGAACTAGCTATTATTTTTCAAATAGTGGGTCCTAACAGATTGATGGTTTGTGTTGCATTATACATTTGGATTTAATGATGAGCACCTATAAAAATGCCAACTAATATAAAAATTTAAATTTATGCATGATAATTGTCAAGGGCATGTTTAACTAGTAGAAGATCAATGATCTATGGTCCTTCATATAAATTAAAATTGATGGAGTGAGTTGAGTCAACTTGTCAAAGATCCGAGTCAATGTTTGACAACCAATTAGATAAAGATAGGCCCAAGATTATTGATGAAGGTTGGAAATATATTTTTTACCATGAAATACATGGTCTTATAGGGTCATTTTATGCCATTGGAGATGGATCAAATGCCATGAAATGGCCCAAATAATGTAGTGGAATGCAAGAAACATGTATGGACCACCATTAAGGTTAAAATATGGACCTCTGGTTTGTATTTTTCTTAATCATAGTTTTTCTTATAGTAGTGTTTGTTTTTATTAGGATAATATATACATACACATATGGGTTGGGTTCATGTAGTGAAATAATGGCTCTTTTGGACTGGTTATAGTATAAAAGGTGTTATATTTTCTATAGGTCCATACTAATATGGAAACTATAAGGAAACCAATAGTATTGAATTGATTTTCCACCTATATATAGACCTATGATCCAAGTATAGAGATAAATCAGAGGTGAAATTATTGCAAAGTATCCTCATTCTTTGGCATGGTTGTAATCTTGACAAGTAGTTGCTTAAAGGAAACAAATCATGTTTCAGTCAAATCCATGATCATAAAGTTTTTTCTTCAAGTAAGAGTTGGTGTGAAGTATCAAAGAAAATATATAGTATCACAAACTATGGATAGGATAATTTAATTCATCCTCAAGGCCTTTGAGGACCATCTCACTCAACAAGTCATATACAATGTTTTGATTGATAAAAAAGGTGGCAATGTTCCATTGGCTAACGAGCAAAAGGTAGTAGCTTAGGTTCATTTAATGACCCAAGACAGGTGTTATTTTTTTTATAGCATGCTCACCTATTTTTATGATTTTTCTCTCTTCTTCTATATATCTTGGTCACTTTCCCTTTATTAGGGTTCTCATCTTTTTAGAAATTTTAGCATTTTCTTTTTGAGACAAGGATATTCATTGAGACTCTTGTAAAAGTGTGCTCATTTGATAAGGTTAAACCCTATAAAAATATTTTAAAATTTACCTTTTGAATAAATAGGATCAATCTTTTGCCTATCTCTTATCCTGAATCAGTGTTTAGTATGCTTATGTATGGTAAATTCATGAAGAAGACTCTTCCTAGTTTGTTCTCCTTCTGCTTGCCTCTTTAAAGATGTTCTCAAGTCAATTTGTAGGTTAGATTAGTGTTTTATTTAGGACCTCTTCTATGAAATATTTATGTAAATGATGATATTGTGAGATTGAGTAAGTCCCAATTACCTTTTGTTAATCCAATGTGGGTTCAAAATTATGTGAGTGTCCACTGAAGTTTGGTGTGTCACCCTTTTAGATTCCTTAAGAATACTTACTCTCTTTCTAACCCTTTTCCCATGAAGCATTAAGCTTAGTTATAGTTTTATATGAGCATCAAAGAGGAAGGCAACCTACTCTAGAGGTTCAAACCCAAAATAGGTGACCCATAGCCTAGGGTTGTCTCAATTTTATAGGTTTGATTAGAGAGAGCCTAAATAACCCTCTCTAAGGGTATGAATTGGTTTATAATAGTAACTAATCTATTTTTTTCTTATACATTGATTAAAAATTTATTGACACCCTTGTGAAATGATAGATACAAAATATATCTTATACTACTTAAATATGCTCAAATTTATTTACATTTTGATGTTGTATTATACATTATATTTGAATTCATATATATATATATATATATATATATATATATATGATCAAGCTAACACATTTTTTAGAGCTACTTATTTTGAGGATATTTATTACATAGGTTTCATAACTACCCTCAAAAGAGGGGGCATTCATAAGGGTTTGTCATAGAGATCAATCTCCTAATTTTCTATTCAAAAATAAATTTTAGCACATAGGCTTACTTTCAAAAATCAGACACAAGGTAGAGATAGGAAAAAATAGACTCAGAAAGAAGTTTAGATCACCAAGATTTTAGACCAGACAAACATTAGTACCTAGATTTGAACACTAATGCCATAGGGTGATACTATCCACTATGGTGAGCTATTATCCAGTATCTTCAAATTCAAGATAGTCTAAACTATCTAGACTAGTACACTAGGTATAATACATATTTTCATACGTATAATATCATATTTGATATTTATGTTTAAATTTTGTTTAGATAATTCATTTCATCTTAGATTCATACTAATTGCTCAGATTTTGGGGCATCATGCATGACATGACCACTCCCACATTTAGTCTAGTTACATAGCTTTAGTTATTACATACTTAGTTCAAAATCAATAGACTCATATATTAGATTAGAGTCATGTGAGTGGCACATAGTTTCCATATACTTAGCTAGACACAAGTTGATCAAATGGAATGGAAAAATCCATGTCATTCTCTATGATATATGCACTTGCTATCATATTACATGTTGTCACTATATTCATTCCTTACTCCATCTATAGTGATTGGCATTATTGAGTGGCCTAGAGCTACTTAATATACCTGAGTGGCCATGAAGTTGACACACACAATTAGATATACATAGTTCGATACTTTTAGAACTTTACATAGTTCAATTATAGATGCATATACATAATATGTGTGGTAAATGATGGATTCATGACCTACTTGAGTTATTGAGCCACCCACATGAGAGGGTTAGAACACTTATAATATTATCTAAGCTATTCACAAATTGGGATTCACCGAGTAGGGGTGAACAATCATGGAGTCAAGATCGAATTGAGTTATTGAGCCACCCATATGAGGATTGATCAAGATATCAACTAAATCTAAGATATTCAATGATCTGATCACTATATACACTCACACACACATTTTTTTATTAGGTTCATACATTAGTTCATGTGCCTAATGAGGCATATTCACTCCTTTCCTCTCTCTTTACTCAAATTTACTTATTTTATTTTAGCATAGTATTTTTATTTTGATCATATCTTAAATAAGGATTGATTTTTACATGTTTTATTATAGGTCATTATTTTGGATCATGTTTCAAATACGTAAACCTAGATTCACATACTTAGACTTGTTGATGCACTTAATCTGCTCCCATTGTCAATAGGGATTGGGGGGAAGTAATGAACTCAATTTTAAGTCCTAGAAGATTTGGGGCTTGAGTTGTTTATAAAAATACTACTAAAAATATAAAAAATAGTAGATATATGGTCACCACTTATAAGTTTTCGATAAAACCCTACTCTAGGGATAGTAGTTTGTACGTAGTGACACTTTATTTCCTATTAATCTTTGTGTAATTGTTCTAAAATTTGATAATTAATTCCCAAACACAAAAAAACCTTGAATACTTACATAATGATCTAAACTAAAGTGAGTCATAGGGTAGATCCAAAGGTGAGTAGGGTAAGGTAGAAAATAAATTTTGCTTTAGATGGTTGAAGGTGTCAATTCTTCCAACTTCTATGATAAAAACATGTAAAACTAGAATTCACTTACCCTAGTGTAATACTCAAAGATGAATGAATGTAGTTGAAGCTTCAAAAGAAAATAAATGCATATCTAATAACATATGTTGCACAAAAATTATTCACTCACATTAAAATGTATAAGCACATTTAACTGTAAATAAAATGAAAATAAAGCACATATACTAGAAGATTTGTTAGCCTAGTGTTAAAATCAAACCAACAGATGCATACAATGATATTATTCCTAGATTAGTTAGAAAAAAAGAAACCATTAATTATCTAAAATCATGAGAATTAGAAACTATATAATACACAATAAATCATAGAAACAATCTCTCAAATTCTTAGCTCTTTTGTATTAGTTCTCTAATGATTATTCATGTTTACAACAAGGGGGAAAACTCCTATATATAGGCCTCAAAATTGCCTATAAAATTTAAAGTGGGCCTATTAAAATATGACAAAATATAACCAAGAGGCTAAAATTCCACATACTACAATGGAATATACTAAATTCAAATTTAAAAAATAAAGTTGAATATTCCTCAAGGCCCTAGAGGAGGTTTCTAACCAATTTCCTATTGTTACATTTGTTTCTCTACCTCTCCCTTGGCCTAAACTTCCATGTGTGCTAAGTAATCATATTCGATTTGGCCAAAATATAGGATCATGGGCTAGAATATGTCAGGAATTTCTTGAATGAACATTCCATGCTCTATAATTATAGGCCTTAGTGCTTCTTTAATGGCCTTGACTCTCTAGCCTATGGTTGGAAAAATCCACAATGTTCATTACCTCAATGGAAATCTTGGCCTTGGATATGTCCTACTAGAATTTTTCAACAAATGCCTTCATTTGATCCCTAAATTCTTAGTCATCCATGAAGGTGCCATTAGGTTTGGTCACCCTAGTGACAATGGCACCTTTTAGTAATAAGGAAATCTTGAATCCCATCTTCTCTAAGGATGTGATTACATCATTGACCTATTCTAGACACCTCCTTAATATCCTTCTTCTATTCATCATTATGGTTTGTGTTAGGAAGATATCTACAAGTGTTAATACCCTAAGGTCAGGTAACTTGTGGCTCCTTGAAAATCTATCTATGTTTTACCAATTTGGCATCATAGTGAAATTTTTTGGTCAAATTTAATGATTACATATATTACAAAGTCTCATATTCTTGTCTTCTCTTCATGACCTTGTATAGATTGAAGACATTGATGACTACATTAATTACCTAAATAATAGTGTTTTTAGGCACTATAAGTAATGTATGTTCCCTCAGTCTCTTCATCTCCTATTGTATGCCTCTCATCAAGGCCACTATGGATTCTACATTATCTTTGACTATGGATAGAGGGTCATCTACATATTCATCAACTTCATCAGGGCTATCCTTCCTTTTGATTGTCAAATTGAATAGGGACTCTTCAGTTTCATGGGCCACAACTGAGCTAGATTGGGGCTACTCAACCTATCTCTTCACCACTCTCTTCATTATACCTATATCAACATCAAATCTCATGCCATTTTGTGGTGCAAAGAGGACCACTTGAGGTCTCTCCTATTTTGTTGCTTGTATAATATCTCTGATCCAATTTGGGACAAGAGTAGGCATTAGATTTATAAGAGGTGGCTACAATAGAGGTGCTTGGGTTGAGGCAGAGGCTAATGCTATAACATGAATGTTCAACAAATTTTGTAGGTCTATATGCCCAAGTGTACTAAATAGAGTTCTTATTGAGCCCATATTTAGAATAAATGAGTGCAATTTTGGAGGCACACTCACCTTTGTAGTCATATTAACATTAAATGGGGATGTAATCAAAGGTGGCTTTGGGAAGGTGATAATATTTGAAATGGGAATTAATGGGCTTATTGATGCATGGGAACCAATGATAAGTGATGCACATGTTGCTTCTACCAAGAAAGAGTGAAACGAGTAGCCTCACCAACACTAGTGCCTGATGAAGATTTATATATTAGTAGTGACATGGGAAATGATGTGGGGGATGGTAAATCCTAAAGAAATACTAGCTTGTCTCATGCTAGTTCCAATTGAAGGTTGAGAAATGGTAGTTTTAGAGGCTAGATATATTGAAGCCAATGAAGGAGGAGAAAATATAGAAGTAGAAATAGTTTGAAATGTACTTGCTATTAGAAAAGAAGCTAGTGATAATGTAATTACATTAGGAGCTTGTGCTCTAAGGGTATCATATAGTGTGCTAGTGGTATTAGTAGTCACTTGAGAATTTGATGGAGGATTTATTTCTCCTCTCATTTTAGCCTTAGGCTCTTTCTTCCTCATGTAGACATTTTCAATGTTTCTTCCAACTAGTGCTTGCACTTATTCTATGCTATCAATGCTTTGTTGAAGTTCCTCAAGGTTAATAAAAATAGGTTCAAGATGATCTAATATTTATATAATAGCTCTCATAACATATGAAAAGATTAATGTGGGCCCTTATGAGGGGTTAGGCTGATTGTTACATCCTCTCGATCAAAGCTTGGAGGTAGGTCCTTACTACTTGAAGTGGTAAGTTGTGGAAGCCTCCTTGGTTTATTCCTAACAAGAAGAATGTTGTCTCATATTCTTCATCTTTCCATTCCTCATAATCAAAATCAAACATGCTCCCATGGGTTGGTGGTGGCCAAGACCTAACAATATCTTCTATTTTATTTTCTCTATCCAGTCTCATCTTTGGTTCAATGTTCTTCTTTACAGCATTTTAGAGCACCACCTCATCATGTAGAACATATTTATATATTCATTCATGAACTTATTCTTTATGTTTTTAATCCCATAATACATGTTTCTTAAATTTAAAAGGATGTTTGGCAATGACATTGATGGGATCTCATGGTCCAAAGTCATCTTTAGGTAATAGGTATGAATCCCTATGCCTAGTAGCTAAAATAATGTCATGCCACTTGGTGATCTTGGTCCTCCTCAGTTTGTAGGGAACCTTATGGGGGATATTTTATTCTTGTTTTTGAAGACTCCATCAACTCCATGTACAATTTTATATGCCATTTATTCTTCAACCAGATTAATTTGTACATACCTTGGCAATCTAAGAGGGGCTACCATTACTCCTATCTTGATGACTATGCAGTCTGGGTATAACCAATAGTTACCCATGTCCCTCAAAGTTTTCCTAAATTTTGTCAAAACTCTCTACATATCACATTCAATGATTGACTTGTAAACAATTGGGTAGAAATATTTTATAATCAATCTTATGTTGTGTCTAAACTGATGAATGTGCATTACAAAAAAGAGCTAAGGCACAACCTCTTGTCATACTGGAGACCATGAATTCTGATGTAGTTGATTAGTTTCACATATTGCATCCAATAATTAGATCATAATAAATATTGTGGCACCATTATTTAAAGTGTCTTAAATTGCATATACCAAATTGTTTATGATAATTTCCCCAAGTGGGGGAATTTGTTGGTCTTCAAAGATTATCTATAGCAATGGAATAAACCTTATGTCTACATAGGTTATGTGTGGATTGCCAAATATTCTATTTAGGAGGGTTAGGTTGATCTTGAATCCTTTCCTAAATTATTGTATGATAAAGTTTCCTTGGTCATCCATGAGAATAGTTCCCATTGGGTTAGTCACCCATTAAGGCAAGACCTTCTCTGAGGAGTGCACTTCATACCAGTTGTCTATGATGACCTAGATATAGTCTATTTATGGAGCGGGAAGGTCATAATACTTTTTGAATCTTGGACCTAATATGAAATTAATAGGGATCACTTTTGATATTTATTTAAGTAGTTTGACTTCATATTTTGGCTCCCAAATATACCATAAACTAGGTCAACACATGGCATGACTTCTAGCTTAGTTTCAGCCTTGTGGAGACCAATTGCATTGATGGTGGGGATATCAAAGGATAATTAGATTATATGAGGCATGTTATCCTCATCATTAATATCCCTAGATACTTATATATTGAAATATATGCTACTATAGTGCATGTTGCCAGATGTTATGGCCTCAATAATGAATTCAATGTCTTAAAGATGATGGAAGTACCATACTAGAATATAAAGTCATCATTCCCAAAGGAAATACTCTTACCTAGAGTAGAAGGACATACCTGTACAATCTCTTTTAATATTACAAGTATTAATCAACATATCCTTGTATACATATGAAACTTTTGTGCCCCAAAAATGGTGGTTGGGAATGCAATCTGCAAACAACTTGAGATATATTGAACTACAAGAACACAAACAATAGAGAGAGAAAATGTGTAAAGATTTAAAATGGAAATAGTAAGAGCTTTTGATTTTGTATATTTTTAAAATATCACACTGATTAATGCAATGTTTATGGTTATTTTGCTTTGTGTTGTATTACTAGAAATCTTATCAACCTTGCATATATTTTAAATAATCTTTAAACTATTAATTTTGGCAATTAATTACATTAGAATTTAAATCTAGATTTAATTCAAATTTGATTTACCATCAATTTTAACTTTAAATCTAAATATTGCCACCTTTTTATCATGTGGCTACCACCTCAGATCTAGCTAGGTATTTATGGGGCTTGCATATGACTACATTGCTTGATTAGGTCAAAAATTGAACACATGGCACCTTTTGATTGCCTCACAAATTATTAGGATATAACTTTGCATGATGAATGATATATATCCTATCATATGGCATCTTTAAATTCATATTAATCTCTTAAGTGGTGTTATTCAATTCAAATTAGCTATGGTAATTTCATGCATCACTCTCATGGGCAATCGAAGCTTTATTTTCTCGGTGTCTCTCATGAGAAATCATAGCTTTGCTTGTTATGTGTCTCCCTTGAAAGTATTTTGGATAACTATAGACAAATTAGAACTAATTTAGTGGCTCAAGTAGAGACACATATCTCTCTTAGAGGTGATCTATTTGATCTTGGATAGAAATAGCATGGTAATGACATGTGCCATCATTATGCAGGCCCAAAGGGGGAATACATCATTCTCAAAGGATTTTATCTATTATTCTACCATGTGTCTTTCTTAAAAGGCACCTCAAATAGTTGCATATCATTAGACCTTGATTATACAAATTAGGTCAACCTAGTTGTATACCATGTAAGCTCTCATGAGCTTTAGATAGATGCAACATGGCACAGACACATGGTGATTTTAAATGAACCCAAGGGGGACATGCATTACTTTGCTTGGGTCTAGATGGTTGATTTTGAGACATGTGATGGAATCTCATGGGATTTTTTATTGTGTTAGGATGCATGTTGTCTCAAATTAGATTGGCTCACTCACAGGGGATAATATCCTAACATTTAGCCCCAAGATTTGAATTTTAATGGTTAGGTCCTTTGGAAGCCCTCTAGATGATGCCACATATCTCACAGACTTATATATTTACTTGAAGTATATTTCATGGGATGTGATGAATCCTTGAGGCATTACAAGGCTCGATGAGGTGGACACCTATCCTTTAGGCTATATTCTAAACTTTGATGTCCCACGAGGTGTCATAAATTAAAACTTTAATTTGATTCCCTATGAGGTCATGTGAGAAACTAAGTTAGTTTCTTGAAGACATCATAGCCTATCTTAAGAAAATTTAAACAAGTTTAATGTATAATTTTGTAAACAAATGACTTAAATAAAACATAATGTTAGTTTAATTATATGCATCAAAGTTTGTTTCATTCATTTATATTGAAGATAATGTTCTCACTTCCTAAGTGAAATCCTATCTGCATATCATCAAACCTTTAATGGTTAATAATTCATTACTGAATAAAACTTGAAGAAGATTTGAAATAATTTTAATATTTCAAAGTATTAATCCTTATTTAAAAATGAATGATTAGCCAAAAAATTACTAAAGTATTAAACCAAATCACTATGTTGTCTAATGATTAATATATTAGCATCTTGGGCATTTTTAAAATTTTGAAGAAAGGAGGGTCCCTATTCTAGGAAGAGGGGAATATTGATCATAAAAAAATGGTGATCTCTATGGGGAAACATTTCAAAATGTTAGAATCTAAATATTATTTTTAGAGATGAATAAAAAATTTGTTATCTCATTATGATCTTTAGTCAGTATCAAAACTAGTTTTTAGAACTAATGAAAGCCCACAAGTGTGAAATAATGTTTAAACCTTATAGACAATCATACTATGTGTGTTTTTTGATGTTATTTATCCATTATGAATGGGTTAAAAAATGATAAATTTCAAGTTTCAAGACATCAAACATGAAATGAATTAAGCATTCTTTATATTTTATATAATTATACTTTTCTTAGCTAAGGATGGCTTGGTCATTGCTCTTCTGCCATCCACATGTCCATAGCCCCAACGGAGATACCTTTGGATCCACATAGATCCTTGATCTATTTCTAGTTAGGTATCTATAGGCCTAGTAGAGATTGCCTAAATCACCATTCATATAATATAAAATTAGTTTATGATTTCACTCATTGGTGTATCATTTTTTTATTTTTTCTTTTATACCTCCATTCATAACCTAGAATGGTTGGGAACTAGAATTAGCTAGGTTTAATATTTTTTCAAGACATAGTATAGATGTAATTCACCTTCAAATATCAAGTTCTACCCTATAAATTTACTTAATTAATTTAAGTGATAATATGATGGTCTACACAGATTCAAACATTAGTTCAATTACAGTTTTATTCATGTAAACTATATTACAGTCTTAAAATGACTTAGGATTTTCATGATAAAACCAACTTATAATTAACCCCATCCAAATTTTCTAAATTAAAAAATTGTTATTGGTTTCTAAACTTTGGATTATTAATGTTTCAAATAAGCAATCCCTTCTTCCCATTTTTAGGACCAGATTAACACAAATTGAGAAAATGAATTCTTGTCTAAAGGACTTATTAATAATCTATATCACACAATAGAAAACAAAAATCAAGTAAAAAGTGAGAAATAACATAATAAGAAAGCAAAGAGAGTAAGTGAGAAGGAATGAAATAGGAAGGAAAATCAAGAAAGGAAACTAATCTAATCCTACCTACTCTAACTCTAAACAAGCTTATTATCCATATGGAGTTTACAATAGAGTGGTAGAGAAATAATGTTTCATATACTACCCATTGACTGGCAAGGTTATGTCATTCCCTTGTATGTCTTTGAGCTTGAATACATTTTTACCAAGTATTTATACCATTTAATATGGCCCAATCCAAAGAGAAGTGAACTTGTCATGTTGTCATTTCTTCTCATGGGCCTTATCCCATAGTAGGACCAAGTCTGATATGTAGAACACTTTAACTTTGGATTGTTTATCGAAACATCTCTTTACAACATCTTGATGATTTTTGAAATTAGTCAATGCTTCATCTCTAGCATCTTTCATTTGGATGATGTTTAGTATTATGAACTATACTCTTTCATCATCTTCCATATACTTGGCCATAAACTCATAGGTAAGAAAATTCAATATGATAGGAAAGATATATTGCTTTCCATGTACCAACAAGAATGGGGATGCCTTGAGTGCTTGTTTGTTTCTTGTCTTATCTACCCATAAATCATACTTTAGTAAGGATTGCCACTCTCTAGGTTTCTTCTCTATATATTTTTTGATGGCATTCATAAAGTTTTTGTTGGTAGATTCTACAACTCCATTACCCTGAGGATAGTAGTTTAAAGCAAACTTAATGACTATTTGATTATCATATGCCCACTCGATGAATTTGATTGACATAAAGGTTGGACCATTGTCATATACTAAAGATTGGGGCATCCCAAACCAAGTGATAATATTTTTTTCAAGAAATTTGATAACATCAATCAACCTACTATTCTTGGTGGATGCTACTTCAATCCACCTAGTGCAATAATCTTTGGTAGTGAGTACAAATTTATGTCTCACTCAGGAGTTAGAATCGATCACTCCTATGAATTTGAGGCCCCATTAAGTAAATGGATTCATTTCAATAACTAGTTGTAAAAGTGTGGATGCCTTTATCTCTCATCAATCAAACACTTGACATTGATGACACATTCAAACATGAACATGGGAATCTTTGAATATGGTTAGCCAATAATAACCTGTATTGAATATCTTGTGTGTTGTGGTATGCCTTGAATGGTAACTAATTCCTATTTTTTCATGGAATTTTTTCATGACTTTCATGGCTTCAAATCTAGAAACACATCTTAGATAGATCCCCTCATTTTTTTTATATATAAGACTCGTCTTTTGATCATAAAATGGGATTATCTCAGCCTAAGGGCATATTTATTCTCCCTTTTAAGGTGTGTGGGACACACTCCATGCAAAAACTAGTGAACAATATCCTTGTACCAATCACCACTAGATACTTGACTTGTTTCAACCTACAAAATGTCAATACATGGATCAGTGTTTGCAATAAGATAGATTAGACCCTAGCATGTAACTAACTTAGAAAATTTTATTTCTATATCATATTCTTGGAGTTTGGTCATACACTTCCCTCTTCATCTTCCAAGTTCATTTTGTCCCAACATCAACTTGGTAGCCAGATCAAAGACTATGGCATACATATTATTCCTCAAGATCTAGTGTCTAAACTTATTGATGGCCATTACTAGAGCATAGGCTTGTTTATCCAAAATAGGACTATTAAGTTTCACATTATTCAAGTTGGTTCTCATGAATGCTATAACTTTATCCTTGTTATCCTCTTCCTACATCAAAAAAATGACCACAGTGTGATCAGAAGTAAAATAGTATAGATAAAAGTCTTTACTAAAATTAAAAATTATCAGAATAGGGGCTTGAATAATAACATCTTTAATGTCTTTAAATTCCTTCTTTAATTCAACAATATATTATATATTTTCATCTTTATTTAGCATCACATTGAGTGGTCTTATAATTTATGCAAAACTAGAGATAAATTTTCTTACAAAATTAATCTTGCAAAAGGAAGACTTCAACTCTTTTTTCCTATTAGGGATTTATACCTTTGAAATTAAATTTATCTTGTCAAGTTTTATATTCATACCTTCTTAGGTGATTATATGTCGTAGAATTTTTCCTTTAGTTACATAAAAGATACTTTTCTTGGGGTTTGAATAAATGCCATACCTCCTATACTTCTGCAGCACTTATTCCAAATACATCATGTGATCACCTCAATTTTTATAAAAACCTATTAGATCATCCATGTAAATAATGATGCACTTACATATTAATTATTATAATGCATGGTCCATTTATTGTTAGAAGGTTTCTCTTGCATTGATCAATCTGAATGGCATTCATTTGTATGAGAACATTCCCCACTTAGTGGTTAAGGTAATTTTCATTCTATTATTCTTATTTACTAGGAATTAGTTGTAGCCTAAAAAACCATCAAGAAATGTCACCAATGTCAAGTGTTTGATTGATGAGACCCACTCACCAACTAAATGACTTTGTCAAAAGATGATAAAGGATAATTGTCCTTATCAAAGGATTTGTTCAAGTTTCTAAAATCAACATAGAGTCTATTTTATCCATTCTTCTTTTAGACTGGCACAATATTATAAACCCATGTCAAGTTTTATATGGGAAAGATTATCCTTGAATATATAAATTTATTAACTTGTTTACAAATCAATGGTTCTAACACTAGATTCACTGGCCTCTATCTTTACTTGAAAGGTCTACAGGCCTCTTTTAAGGGGATAGTGTGAGTAATCACACTAGTATCAAATATCTTAAGATCATCATATGACCATGAAATGACATATTTTAACTTATTTAAAAGATAAGTGGCTTCCTTTAGATCTTCATCAATGCAAATTAAACTCATGTTAACACTTTGCTCATTCCTAAGATTTCCCAAGTTGAATTTCTTATAATCCTTTCTACTCACCTTGCATTTTCTAGATTTAATTCTTTGTTTATCCATCTAAAACACACTTTCCAAGGAGATCATGCCCTTGGGGGTTTAGTTATCTTTGATTTAGATTATTCTATCTTCATTATCCTTTGAATTCTATATATAAATTTCATCCTATTCATTAATAATGTGGGATTCAAATATGCCATAATTACTCATGAAGTCATTTATCTGCTTATCATCATCAAAAACTTGGAAGTGATTAATATTGTCTGATATAGAGGGGCATGAATTTATTTCCACTTTAAACTTGTACAATTTCAAAGTCATCTAGAGGCACTAGGTTTATTGTTGTTAAATCTAGAGCATCCACCAAATGGTTTTGCTCCTTGGGCAAGGAACTAATATTAAATCAATCAAAATACTCAATTAATTCCCAAGCTCTAAATTTATACTTTATTAAATAGGAAAGCTTACATTGATATGTGTTCCTGACCTAATTAATAAATAATTTTGAATCAACATAAATGAATAGTTCTTTTACCTTATGTTTGATTGTAGATTGAATTCCTAAAATAAGATCTTCATACTCTACTAAATTATTAGTATAAGTGAATTGTAATCTATAATAAGTTAGTTACCATTTTCCTTTGGGATTTTTCATAACAATTCCAATGCTAGAACCTTACATAGTTTATGCACCATCAAATTACAATGTTTAAGTACCTTTGATTTAATCTTTCACCTTGTCATTTTTAACAACATTAGCAATTTCCAAACTATAAACACCTAAGTCAGAGGATTGGTAATTTACCTTTTCATTATTGGAATTATATTTTGTGATCATGTATTTCATTTTGGGTTCTCAATCAATCCTGATATAATTAGGAATGCCATACCAAGGTAGCCACATGTGGGAATAATCGGTGGAAATATATCTATTCAAATATTTATCCTAATCACAAATCAATAGTAATCCATAAGCCTCAGGTATGTCAATGACATGGATGCTGATAAAATCCTATATTTTGGGTTTATGAGTGAACTTTATGTGAACATTTAACAATTTACCCACCAATTTCACTCTTGATTTGTCTAATTGCACAACTACCTTGTATGATTTGACTAAGTTTAATCCTAATTTTTCATATATTCCTTAAGGCATAAGTTAGCTAAAGCACCATAATATAGTAGGCAATTAGGAAGATTCTGTTAGAATAATGAATATTTAAGCTTACCTAGGGATAATAGGGTAAGTTATTTATTACCTAGGATTAATTTTATTTACCTAGGATAATTTGTTTTATTTTTGAGAGTCTCTCAACAATATTTTTGTTCATATTATTTGAAAACAAATTGTTTGTTTTCTCTATTTTGTAATCACAACAAATAGCCTGTTGTCGTAAAATAAACTATTTGTATTATATATACTTTACAATCTAATAGATTGTAATGAGAGAATAATGAGAGAATATAAAGAATTTATAGGATTATCACCTATTGTTTAGGTGTGAGAGAAACATATTTTATTCTCTAGTATTATTTTTGTAGGTTATTTGTTGTGGGTTCTTTCTCCTAGATTGATCATATGGATCTTGTGTATCTCCTGCTCATTCTTTCATGGTATCAGAGCATGGAGTTATAGTTGAAGATCCTCTTCCCTAAATTTTTTTCATCATTTTCATCTATTAACATAGTCAAAAACATTATTTTATTGATGTGTTACAAATATTTGTTATTCTCTCACATTTTGGTTCTTGTTTAAAAGTTTTTTTTGAAATTTATGTACTTTATGATCATTTATGACCGTACAGATTTTCAAAACCAAATTTTTTTGGCACAAGGGCATAGAAAATTCAATTAGGAATCATTTTTAACTTGATTTTATTCATTCCTTGCTGGTTGTATAGCTCTTCTAGACAAAAATTGGCTGACTAGTTTTTCTGGCAGATTGTACAGATGTCATTTCATAAATTTGACACCTGCTCATGAAAGTTGACTATGCTAGCTTTCATTCCATATTAATTAGTATGGATTTGGATCAGGCTATAAAGTGTTTTGGGGGATTACAATAGGGATTTCAAAATCTATTTTATTCTGCAGCATAGCCGTATTGTTTTCTCCATTTTGAACACCTTATACTACATAAAATCAAAATCTAAAAGTGGTATGCATTAGAATACATTCTAGGCTTTCATTTCTAGCTGAGAAGTATGGATTTGGATCAAGCCATATAATCCTTTGAGCAGATCCTGTGGAGCTGATTTTGATTCTACTTAGAGGTTTTTTCCTTGGCAAATAATTTTAAATTTCTCACCAGAATTCTCCCTGATCACCATGCCTTGTTGGAAAAAGAAATTATTTATGATAAAGGCAAAAATTATTTAGAATTCATCTCACATGTGTGAATTTTTTTTTTTAATTAATTTCTTTATTTTTAGTGATATAAAAGCAAGTCTCTAGCCTTAAATGAATAAAGTTGACCTTGCTAAAGTGGCTAGAGGTATTTTGTTAAAAAATGGTAGGGAAGAAGTCTTGGGGTCAAATCCCCATACATTTTTTTCTTAAAGCCATTTATGGTACCTTTGTATAAGCTAAGGAAAAAAAAATTGTCGGGAGATGTTAAATTGTAACGGGAGGGATTTTTTTGAGAAAAAATGTCTAGGTTATTCCTGTCAATGTCATCATCTTCTTCGGGAATGGAATCCTAATTGTTTGAACCCCTAAACTACATAAATTACCATGTTTGGAAGCTGAAAATGTAATAACTCCTTCAATCAAAGGGCTTATGGAGAATTTTTTTTGATACAACACTTGTAGCATTCACCACTAAAAAAGACAAATATACATATGGTTGTAAGCAGGATGAGGCTCTTGGATTGATTTGCCTCAACATCTCAAATAATCTTCAATTTCACATTTCAAATGCTACAATGCTAAAAGAGGTATGGGAAAAATTTAAAAACCTATTTGGAAAAGTTAATGAGTTTAAAATTGTACAATTAGATGGAGAATTGAGTACTCTCTCTCCATCAAATTTTCATTCAATAGATGAATTCTTGGCAAAATTCAAATTTATTAGGTCACAGTTGAAAGCTGGTGACAAGGATAAAAGTGATAAGGAGTGAATTTTCATGATGTTGTCAAAGTTGAAAGGACCATATAGTGTTTTTTCCTCTACTTTCTATACCATGATGGATACATTAGGTGATGAATTCAAATGGACTTCCTTTGAAGTTTTTTGTGAAAGATTGACTAAGGAGCAAACAAAATTAATGGCCCTAGATGCTCTACCTATTCCTTGTCATGCTCTAGTTGCTAATTCTTCTAAAGGAAAACCTTCACCTAAGTCTAAACAAAAGAAAGCACCTTCAAATAACCCTCCAGAGTCCACCACCCAGACACCTCATCATTTTAAATCTATTAAGACCAAAAAGTCCTTTAAGCAAAAGAAGAAAACATTTAGTCCATGTAATTTTTATGGTGGTCCTAATCATGATGAAAGTAGATGTTTTAAGAAGATGTATGCATTAGAGGTAGTGGTTAGACAACACAAATTTTCCATTCCGTCTCCATCTCCTTCTACTTCTCCTACAGGAAAAGGGAAAACACTTTCAGCCAGGGCTATATCTTCATGTCATGATTAGTGGATTTTTGACTCAGGTGCTTCTCATCATCTCACACATTATAAAGATCTATTGTCTTCTCTTATATATTTTAGTACACCACATATTGTTATGGGTAACTCCTCACAGATTTAAGTTTTTGGATCAAGTACTATTGACAAATAGGATGAATATTTTAACAATGTATTTCTTATACCCCAAATCTCTTCTAATCTTCTCTTTGTATATCATATATGCAATTTTGGTACTAGTAAAACTATGGAGTTTACTCCACATGATGTTGTAATAAGAGAATGTAATGATCCTAGTGAGATAGTTGCTACAGGTACATCAGACCATACTACAAGACTCTATACTTTTGATAAGTTTGAGTCTTTTATGTCTTCTAGTTCTTCACTTATAGCACATGGTAATAATCTCAGCAAATTGTGGCATGAGAGATTAGGGCATTTGAGTTATATATATATGCAACAAATGAGTAAAAAACATCTTGTAAAAGGCCTTCTTAAGGTCTCATGTATTGATGGGGTGTGTCCTAGTTGTGTAGTTGGTCAACAACACCAAGATCCATTTCTAGTTGGTAAGCCAACACGTGAAAATGCATCCTTAGGGTTGGTTCATAGTGATTTGATGAATTTTCCAACTCGTTATTTTTTAGGGGCCAAATATGCACTCACATTCATTAATGATTTCACTCGTAAAATTTGGGTATATTTTATCAAGTTGAAAAGTGAAGTTTTTGAGACATTTAAGGCTTTCAAAGCCTTTATTGAAAGACAATCATCTCTTCCTCTTAAGAAGATATGAACTGGCAATGGGTGGGGAATATGATAGTAATGCTTTCCATGATTTTTGTATTGAGCATAGGATATAACACTAGTTCACTATACCACACACTCCTCAACAAAATGGTGTAGTAGAGGGGAAAAATTAAACATTGAAAGAGATGGCAAATTGTATGATTCACTCTATAAATTTGGGTCCACAATATTGGGCTGAAGCTTTAAATTGTGAAAAATACATTCAAAACCATATGCCTCATAAAGCTGTGCAAAATATGACACCTAAAGAAGCTTGGTCTGGGATCAAGCCTGATAATTCAGATTTTTGTATCTTTGGGAGTCAAGCATGGGCATTTGTTCCTGATGACAAACACAAAGCACTGGAGAAGAAAATCCAACCACTCATTTTTGTTGGCTATTTTGAAGATGTAAAATTCTACTACCTTTTTGATCCTATCACACATGATGTGTTGTTTCAATGGGATGTTCAAGTTGATGAGCTACCCACTCCACAGGAGTGTACATCTAGCTCTTCTTCTTCCCCTCCTACCAAGAATAGTGAGGATTTGCTTTCTATTATTGTTGATGATGATGATGTTACACTTGTTCAGCCACCATACCCATCTTCTTCACCACCTTTTCCCAAGTGTGCAAAGAGCACTCTATAGGTAGCTGGTTCTTTCGTTGGTGATCCATCTGATTCTCGTTGCACTCGCTCACAGACATCTAGTGTTCCTCTTTTGGGACAAGCTTGTATAAATGATCCAGTGTTGTTTTCTAAGGCCATTAGTATACCCAAGTGGGATGTTGTAATGTATGATGAGTATTCTTCGTTGATGAAGAATGATACTTGGGATCTTGTCCCTCTTCTTAAGGGAGGAAAACTTGTAAAATGTAAATGGGTCTATAGGACCAAATATGTTGCAGATGGATTAGTGGATAAGTACAAAGCTAGATTAGTAGCTAAGGGTTTTTCACAGGTTGAAGGGGTTGATTACTCTGAGACCTTTGCCCCTGTAGCTAAGATGGATTCTATTCAGCTTGTACTCTCTCTTGCTACTTCACATTCTTGGTTAGTTTTTAAGATAGATGTGAAGAGTGCCTTCTTGCATGTTGATCTCCATGAGGAGATCTATATGGAAAGCCTCCAAGATTTATGCAGGACTCATCATTGGTGTGTAGACTTTGTCATTCTCTTTATGGCCTCAAACAAGCTCCTAGAGCTTGGTACGAGAAGATGGATAGTTTTCTTTTGAGTTCTTGTTTTATTCATTATGAGTTAGATCACAATGTATACATCCTAAAGCAAGAGATGAGATTGTCATATTGGTTTTTTATGTTGATGATCTCATCCTCACTAGTAGTTCATATTCATTGATACATGACATCAAGGACAAGTTGGTAGATAGGTTTGATATGATAGATCTAGGACTTCTACATTTTTTCTTGGTCTTCAAGTTTTTTGGTCTTCTAAGGGCATCTCTATTGGACTATAGAAGTATGAGATAGATATTCTTCATCGATTTGGCATGGATGATTGTAAGCCTACCCCCACTCCATATCAGTTAGGTGTTGTGTTTTTTGCCACTTGTATGACTCCTCTTTTTGATCCAACTTTGTATAGGCAACTTGTATGTAGTCTTTTATACTTGACTCATACCCATCCCGACATCACATTTGCTATGAACCTTGTCTCTTGATTCTCACATGAGCCTCATGAGAGTCATTGGAAAGCAACCAAGAATATTTTGTGCTACATTTGGGGCACCACTCACTTTGGTATACATTACACACCACAGAGTTCTACACAGCTTGTTGGATACATTGACTCTGATTGGGTTGGTGATGTTGACACTCACAAGTCCACTTACAGATGTCCAATTGCTTGGGCATGCAAAAAGCACATTGTTTTGCATTGTCCTCTACTGAGGCTGAGTATTGATGTGTTATCAAATCTAGTCAGGAGACACTTTGGCTTCAACAATTGTTTGGAGAGTTTGGCTTCACACAATAGGGTCCTACTACTCTTTGGTGTGACAACCAAAGTGCGATTGATATTTCATGCAATATTATTGAGCATCAATGGACAATAAACATTGAGATTCACATGCACTTCATTTGACATCTTATTTAGGATGGAGTTCTTTCTTTAGAGTTTGTGCCTATAGCTGAGTACATTGTAAACATATTTACTAAACCTTTGGCTTCTCCTCATTATCTTCAGTTGCAAATGATGCTTGGGGTGAAGGAAGTTGTCCTTGAGGGGATTTCCCATGAAGTCATTCCTTCCTTTATTTTTCATATCTTTGATTGGTTTGTACATGGGTACCTTATCAGGCCTAGTAGTTGGGACCCATATTTGTTTGTCATTCTCCCTATGTTTTGCTTAAGGGAGGGTGTTGGAATAATCAATATTTAAGCTTATCTAGGGATAATAGGGTAAGTTATTTATTACCTAGGGTTTATTTTATTTACCTAGGATAGTTTGTTTTATTGTTGAGAGTTTCTCAACAATATTTTTCTTCATAGTATTTGAAAACAAATAGTTTGTTTTCTCTATTTTGTAATCACAACAAATAGTCTATTGTCATAAAAAAAACTATTTGTATTATATATACTTTACAATCTAATAGATTTTAATGAGATAATATAGAGAATTTATAGGATTGTCACCTATTGTTTAAGTGTGAGGGAAACATATTTTATTCTCTAGTATTATTTTTACAAGTTACTTGTTGTGGGTTCTTTCTCCTAGATTGATCCTATGGATCTTGTGTATCTCCAGCTCATTCTTTTAGATTCTTACCAAAAATCCTTACAGTCAATATAAAAGGTGGGACTTCATGCTCACTCTTATACATTACCACATTTGCATGAGCTGGTTTAGCTTTGTTAGAGCTAGGCTTTTCATTCAATGATTTTAATATCAAATCATGTTGTTCAGTGATTTGAGTGAGTTCATGAAATGTTATGTTTTACTTGATTTTATTCATATCTTCCACTATGTTTTATCCACCTTTTGATGTTTAGAAGGGATCTTCTATTTTTGGCTAACTTTCCTTACCTTTAGGGGGTGGGGGATTATTGTTTGTCTTACCATCAAGAGGTGTATCTATTTTATTATGATGGGTGGAAGTTGTTAGAGGTGGTTTTTGACCTTTACTTCTCAAGGCATAGTTTCTCTTATGGTATTGTTAGGAAGCATGCACCTCCCCAACATTGTCTTCAAGCTCATTTTAATATTGACTAGGAAAATCACAGGTCTAGACTATGAGGACTATTTCTAAAGCTCTATAAGTATAATTGGTATTTTCAAAACCTTTAACATTACTTTGATCAATGTAATTCATCTCAAACCCCTTTATTTTAATCTAAATGACTTTGAATGCATGATAGAATTAAACACAATCTAGTTCTCCATGTCTAGCTATATTGTGTACTCAACACTAGTTGGGCAAGGCTAACTCATAAATTTTGATCTTAAGCAACTTGATTAAAGGGGGATTTTAGTTATTTTTAGGCCTATTAATTAGT
This sequence comes from Torreya grandis, assembly GCA_037957365.1. NCBI lineage: Eukaryota > Viridiplantae > Streptophyta > Pinopsida > Cupressales > Taxaceae > Torreya > Torreya grandis. Next base: position 157,733 of record JARHVA010003567.1, read on the forward strand.
CTATTATATCTCTGGAAGTTATAATTTACAACTCACTTGATTGAATAATCCTATACGTTGGCTAAGTGTAGTGTGGCTTAATGGCAACTAGTTGATCACTAATAGTTGGTTTAATGTAGGTAGATTCTAATTCATGTTGGGTATGATATTTAGAGTAATAATCATTTGGTATGGCAAAGGCAGGATGCCCCTATGGGTGAATTTAATCATTAATATAGACGGCTTCAGCATATGCTAAAGGCAATGTATCAATATTCAAGGCTCTTCTTAGGAAGACAACCATCATTGGGTCTAAGTCATTTTTGTATATTTCTAAAGCTAAATCATATGTCAACTTATATGGTGGGTATGTTAGGATGTACATATTTTGGAACCTTGCATTGAATGTTTTATTGGTTCTTTTATGTCCCTTTTAAGGGTGGTGAATTTTTTGGTACATAACTCTCAGGGTTACTACCCTAATAAACTGGGTGATAAAAGTATCATTGAATTGACCCCATCCTGTGATGGAATCTTTCATCAAGTTGAGGAGCCAATTATAAGCCACATCTCAAAATGTAAATGGAAAAAGGTGGTAAGCCACATCCTCATGAATTACATTAAGCAGCCTCAAAATGCCTTGAATGACTTTATATGCTCTTTAAAGGTTACTCTACCAATTGGGTTAAAGAGAGGCAAATAATTTTATGGATTGCTTAGTAGATCATGCATAGCTCTAGGAACATTCATGGATGAGCCAACAAACCATGACATGACTAAAAAAAGGGGTTATAAATTTTGGTGAGATGGAGAATTTGTATGGGTCTTAGACTTTCTAAATTTACCTTTGTCTACTCTATCCTTCCTATGGGTTTCTATGGATCTGAAAGGGACCCTAGGTTTATATTGAGATCTAGTTCTTATCCTACGCAACTCTAGGATGTAAAATGGGTATTAAGAGAAAATGAACTTCAAAGGTAGCTTCACAAGTGTCAAATATTACAATGATCAGTTAACTTTTTATAGAAAAGCCTCAGATAAAGTATTTTTACCTTGATATTTGAGGATCCAAGCTTTCAAATCTCATAGTCTTTAATACCTACATAAATTATCTTAGTTCTACATGTCAGCCTATAAAAATCAATGTTAGATCAACATTCTAAAGCATTTATATGCCTAATTTAACAATTTGAGGCTATTTAAGCATTTCAAAATAGCTTTTAGCACAAAGTTATGTGAATGTCTACTCAATCCTAAAAAACTTAGAGCAAATATGATCTTAAATGCCTAGATCTAATACAAGTCAAGTTTTAGCAATTGACCTTTGCACAAATTCTCATAAATAGCTAGATTATTTACCAAATTTATGTCAACCTTTGTAAAGATGATCAGAATAACATTTAATATGCCTAAATAATGAGGTATTTCACCTATATTTGCATAAATTTAGACAAATATCCAAATAATTTTCTAAATTTTTATGAATAAACATTAACTTTGATGAAATCCTTCAAAGAATGCAAATATTCATACAAAGAATGTAGATCTTTAGTGTTCTTTAATAATATTTTTGTGCTTTGAAACAATTATTTATATATTTAATGAATCACACTATAATTTCATCAAGATGCATGAAAGTAATTACATTTTCCCCCCTTCTAGCACTAGTGTTTCCCTTCCTGTTAATGCACTTAATGTGTTCCCTATGTTACTAGGGAATGGGGGGAAAGTAATGAACTCAAATTTAAGTATTGAAAGACTTGAGGCTTTAGTTGTTTATACAATTACTATTAAAAATATCAAAATAGTAGAGATATGGACACAAGTTGTAAGTCTACAAGTAGACCCTACTATAGGGATAGTAGTTTGTATGTAGTGACACTTTATTTCCAGCTAATCTTTGTGGAATTATTCTAAAATTTTCCAATTATCTCCCAAACATAGATAAACCATGAATATTTACAAAATGAGATAAACTAAAGTGAGTCATAGGGTAGATCCAAAGGTAAGTAGGCTAAGTTAGAAAATAAATTTTGCTTCATATGGTTAAAGGTGTCCATTCTTCTAAATTTTATGACAAAAACATGTAAAACTAGCATTCACTAACCCTAGTGTAATACTCAATGCTGAATGAATGTAGTTGAAGCTTCAAAGGAAAATAAATTCATAAATCTAAAAGAATATGTTACACAAAAGTTTTTCACTCACATTAAATTACATAAACACATTCAAATATAAATAAGATGAAAATAGAGCACACATACTAGTAGATTTATTTACCTAGTGTTAAACTCAAAATAACAAATGCATATAATGGTATTATTGCCAGATTAGTTAGAAAAAAAACATTAGTTATCTAAAAATATGAGAAGTAGGAACTATAGAATACAAATAAAGCATACAGACAATCTCTTGAATTCTTAACTCTTTTGTCTCACTTCTATAACAATTGTTCCTATTTACAATGAAGTAAAAAAACCCTATATATAGGCCTCAAAATTATCGATACAAGTTTAAATGGGCCCACTAAAAGATATCCAAATATATCCAAGTGGATAAAATCCCACGTATTGTAATGGAATATTCTAAATTTAATTCACAAAATAAAGACAAATATTCTTCAAGGCCCTAGAGAAGGTTACTGACTAGCTTGCTATTATTACCTATATTTCTCTACCTTTTCCTTGGTCTAGAATTCCATGGACACTAAGTAATCTTGGTCAATTTGGTTGAAATCTAGGATCATGGGCTAGAATAAATTAGACATTTCTTGAATGAGCCTTCTTATGCTCCATAATTATAGGCCTCAATGCTTCTTCAATGGCTTTGGATTTCTTTATACTTTGGTTTGCAAAATCTGTAATGTTCATTACCTTAGTGGTAGTCTTGGACTTGGCTATGTCCTACTAGATTTTGAAATAAACACCTTTATTTGAACCTTGAATTTTTGGTCATCCATGAAGGTGCCATCAAGTTTGGTCACCCTAGTGACCATGACATCATTTAGAAACAAGGCAATCTTGAATTTTATCTTCTCTAAGGATGAAGTAATATCCTTCTTCTATTCATCATTATGGTTTGTGATAAGATGATATCCTCAAGTGTAAATAACTTGAGGTCTAAGAACTTGTTTATCCTTACAACTCTAGCTAGGTTTTATAACTTAGCATCATAAAGTGGAAGTTTTTGGTCAAATTTAATGACTACATTATACTATAGAGTCCTCTCTTCTTCTCTTATCTTTATGACCTTGTATAGATTAAAGACATTAATGAATACATTGATTACCTAAATAGTAGTATTTTTCGGCACTATAGGCAATTCATATTACCTCAATCTCTTCATCTCTTAATGCATACCTTTTATCAAGGCCACTATGGATTCTACATTGGCTTGGAATATGTACATAGGGTCCTTTATATATTCATCCACTTCACTAAAGATACCCTTTTTCTTCTTTGTTAAAGTGAGGAGGTGATCTTCACTTTCATGGGACACAATTTAGATAGATTGAGGCTACTCAACTTTCTCCATCACCACTATATTCATTTTACCTATAATAACATTAAATCTCATGCTAATTTGTAGTGCAGAGAGGACCACCTAAGGTCTCTCCTAACTTTATTGCTTGTATAATATCTCTGACCCAATTTGGGATAGTAGAAGGCATTAGCTTTGTTGAAGGTGTCTAAAATGGATGTGCTTGGGTTGAGGTAGAGGATAAATCTATAACAAAAGAATTTGGTAAATTTACAAAAAACTATCTACCTAAGTGTGCCAAATAGATTTCTTTTTGGGCCCATATTTAGAATAAATGCTGAAAATTTTGGAAGCATATTCACCTTTGTATTCATAGTAAAATTAAATGGGGATGTGGTCAAATGTGACTTTGGGAAGGTGAAAATATCTAAAATGGGCCTTAATGTCCTTGTTGATGTAGGGGAACCAATGCTAAGTAATGCATTTGTTGTGGCTACCTAGGAAGGAGTGGAACTAGTAGCCTGTTGAATATGTTATGTTGGCAATGGTGTGAAAAATGAAGTGGGGGATGGTAAATCCTAAATAAATACTATCTTGGATCATGATAGTACCAATTAAATCTTAAGAAGTGGTAGTTGTAGAGGCTATAGATATTAAATCCAATGGGGGAACAATGGTGGAAGGAGCAAATGCATAAGAAGAATTAGTTTGAAATGTATTTTTGCCAATGGGGGAACAATGGTGGAAGGAGCAAATGCATAAGAAGAATTAGTTTGAAATGTATTTTTTATTGGAAAATAAGGTAGTGGGAAGGTACTTACATTAAGATCCTATGATCCAAAGGTATCCTATGGTGCACTATTGGTAGCAGTAGTCACTTGAGAATTTTATGGAGGAATTATTTCTCCTCTCATTATGGCCTTAGGCTCCTTCTTCCTCTTGTAGACCTTCTCAATGTTTCTCCCAGCCAATGCTTACACTTTTTCCATGAAGAGATCAATACCTTGCTAAAATTACTCAAGGTCAATCATAACAAGGTTAGGTGGATCTAGGATTTTTATAATACCTCCCATAATAAATGAAAAGATTAATGTGGGCCCTTGGTAGGTGTCAGGATGACTGATAGTTCCTCCTTGCTCAAAGCTTAGAGGTAGGTCTTGACTTCTTGAATTGACAAGTTGTGGAGGCCTCCTTGGTTTATTATTAACAAAAGGAATTTTTTATTTATCTTTCCCTTCCTCATAATTATCATAAAACATGTTCCCATGGGTTGGAGGTGGCTGATACCTAACAATATATTCCTTTTTCTTTTCTCTATCTAGTCTCATCTCTAGTTCAATGTTATTCTTTATAGCATTTTAGAGCACCACCTCATCATTCAGAGCATCTATATATATGCATTCATGAACTTCTTATTGATGCATGTACTCTATAGCTACATATTTCTTTAATTTGAAAAGATGCTTTGTAATGACATTTTTGGGATCCCATAGTCTAAAGTAATATTTCAGCAATAGGTATGAATCACTATGCCTAACATCTATAATAATGTCATGCCACTTGGTGATGCTAATCCTCCCCAATTTATAGGGAACCTTATGGAAGGTCTTTTTATTCTTATTTTTGAAGAATCCATGAAATCCATGAAAATTTTGATAGTCATTTCTTCTTTGTCCAACTTCATTGGCACATAAATTGGTAGTGTAAGAGGTGCTGCCATCACTCCTTCTATATTGATGACTATGTAGTTTGGGTATAACCAATAGCTACCCATATCCCTCAAAGTTTTCCTAACTTTTAGGGGAACTCTTTGCATCTTTTATTTAGTGATTGACATGTAAATCACTGGGTACAACTCTTTTACAATCACTCTTATGTTGTGTTTGAACTAATGAATGTGCATTATAGAGAAGAGATGAGGAATAACCTCTTATCACTCAAGAGACCATGAATTCTAACCAACTTGAGTAGTTACATAGATTACATATAGAAATTATATCATCATATAGAAAGGGGCACCATTATTTTAAGTGTCCTAAATTACATATACCAAATTATTACAAATAATTTCCCTATGTGGGGGAATCTTTTGGTCTTCAAAGATTATCAACAGTAGTGGAATAGCCCTTATGTCTACATAGGTAATGTGTGGATTTACAAATATTTTTTAGGAGGGTTAGGTTGATCCTAATGCCTTACTTGAATTATTGGATAGGTAAGTTTCCTTAGTGACCTATGAGAATAACTCTCATTGGGTTAGTCACCCTTGAAGCCAAGACCTTCTTTCAAGAGTGAACTTCATACAAGTTTCTATGATAACCTGGTTATACTCTATCTATGGAGAGGGAACACCATAATACTTATTAAAGATTGGACCTTCTATAAAATCAATATGGATCCCCTGAAATATTGATTTAGGAGCTCATCTTCACATTTTGACTTCCCAAAGATACCATAAACTAGGTCAATACATGGCATGAACTATGGTTTAGTTGTGGCCTTATGGAGACTAGCTACATTGATGGCAAGGATATTAGAGGATATTTAGATTATATGAGGCATGGTATCTTCCTCATCAACATCCCAAGATACTTACACATTGAAATATATGCTACTATAGTGCATGTCACCAAATTATATGGCCATAGGAATGAATTTGATGTCTTTGAAGATGATGGAAGTACCATACTATAATAGAAAGTCATCATTCCCAAAAGAACTACTTTTATATGGAGTAAAAGGACTTACATATGCCATCTCTTATAATATTTCAGGTAGTAATCAATGTCTCCTTGTATCCTTCTACAAATTTTGAGCTTTGAAAATGGTGGTTGGGAGTGTAATTTGTAAACAACTTTTGATTTATCAAACTGTGAGAATGTAAATAGCAGAGAGAGAAAATATGTAGAGCTTTGAAATGAAAATAGAAATATCCTTGATCATATAGTCTTTTGAAATATTTCTCTAATTAATGCAATGTTGATGGTGATTCTAATTTGTGTTGTATTAATGTCAAGCTTTTCAACCTTGCATATATTTGAAACAACCTTTGAAGTATTAATTTTGGAAATTAATTGCACCAAAATTAAAATTTAGCTTTAATTCATCTTTGATTTGCCATCAATTTTAGATTTAAAGCTAAATATTACCACCTTTTAACATTTGGATACCACATCAAATCCAACTAGGTATTCATGGGGCCTGCATATGACTAAGCTTCCTGGTTGGCTTGAAATATACACTTGTGGGACCTTTTGATTACCTCACATATTCTTGAGATACAACATTACATGATGACCTATACGTATCTTGATTCATGGAATCTTTTAATTAATAACAAGCTCTTAGGTGGTGCTATTTAATTTTGATTGGCTATGAGAATGCCATGTGTTTCTCTCATAGGCAATCATAGATTTATTTGAAAGGTGTCTCTCTCACAAGCAATCATAAATTTTCTTTCCATGTATCTCCCTTAGAAGGATTTTAGATAAATGTCAATAACTTGGTGTTAATTGGGTGACCTGACATATTACTCTTTTAGAGGTGATCTAGTGGATATTAGATATAAGTAATATGTGAATGATGTATAGTGTCATTGCATGGGCCCAAAGGGGGCACACATCATTATCGTGGGTTTTTATTCATTTTTCTACCAAGTGTCATTCTTGAAAGGCACCTTAGATAGTTGTATATCTTTAGACCTTGACTAGATGGATCAAGGCAACCTATATGTCTACCTTGATATATCTCACAAGCTTTGGATGGATACAATGTGGCACAAACACATAGTGAGCTCAGATGAAGCCAAGGGGGAAACACATCATTTTAAAAAGCTACTCGGGTCTAGCTGGTTGATTTTAAGACACATGGTGACATCTTATGGGCTTCTACATTATCGTAGGATATATGGGGGATGCGTGGTAGCTCAAATTGGATGTTATTGTTCATGGGGCTAAGATCCTGACATATATCCCTAGGATTTGAATTCCAAGGACTAGTTCCTTCACAATCCATCTAGATGGTGCCATGTAGCTTGTGGACTCCTAGATTTACTCCAAGTGTCTTACATTAGATGAAACTAATACCTGAGTAATTGTGAGGCCTTATGAGGTGGACACATATCCTGTAGGCTACTATTTGAACTTTGAAATCTCATGAGGCATAATAAACAACAACTTTAATTTGACATCCTACAAGGTCAAGTGATAAACTAAGTTAGTTTCATGGAGATGTCATATCCCATCTTAAGAAATTTTAAACAATATTAATGTATAAATTTGTAACCAAATTCTTTTAAATCATCATAATGTTAGTTTAATTAGATCTAGTGAAATTTATTTCATTCATGTATATTGAAGATATAAGTTTTACTTCCTTAGTGAAAGCTTGTCTACATATCATTGAATAATCAATGGTTAATAATTCATTATTGAATAAAACTTGAAGAATACTTTCAATAATTTGAATATTTCTAAATATTAATCCTTATTATGAAATGAATGATTACCCAAAAAATTGAAAAAGTATTAAATCAATTCTCCATGTAGTCAAATAATTAATGTGCTAACATCTTAGGTATTTTTGAAAATTTGAAGAAAGGAGGGTCCCCATTCTAGGAATAAGGTAATGTTGATCATCAACAAGGCTCAGATACATGATATTCAATTCCAAGGTAAGTCTAGGTATGCTCATTTTTCATTTATACTAGTCATTTCACTTTATTGCATTTCTATCATAAAGAGTGGGCAAATATAATCATCTAAAAGTTGTATTTGGATGTTAAGAGTGTTGTTTGAGTTAGCCTATTATTATCTTATCCCTATACCTATCCTAGATCCTTATATACACTTTTATAGACATTTCTCAGACCACATACATCTTTAGTTAACTCAAACATAATCCAAAAATAGTTTTCCTAGATCATAATCAAATTTGCCCAATAGTCTGCTAGGTGGACATTAATGCCACATTTAGGACACTATAGCCACATGACACTAGTTTCCCCAATTGGGAACTATTTTACTTTTCCCTAACTCTCCTAAATGGATACTTTTCCAAATTTTTACCCCTCTTAAGGTTAACCTAACTACATTTTCTTATCTACACAAGTTACAAATCTCTATAAATACAAGTTTATTTGACCTTTATTCATGAGATGGGGAATATATACAAAAGCCTATTCAAAAAAATACCAGATAATCAAAATTAAGGTATTTGATCCTTATTCTTCCCTACTTCTACATACTACCATCTACAACAACCCTAAGCTTAGATTTCAAAGATTTCAAAGCTCAAGCACACTCAAGGCATTCAAAACCACTCTCATCATAGAATTCACTAGCACTTACACCAAGTACTAGGTAGGATAACTACATTGTCATTGATCCCTCCTAATAGTATTGTATGATTAGGATTTAAGAACTAAATCAAGTTTTCTAGACACAAAAAAGAGTTCTAGATTTCATGCACATAAGAATAAGACCCTAAAAAATAGGCACAGGTGTTCTTAGAAAATAAGAACAACCATATAAAAAAGACACTATGGCCAGTTTGAGGACACTAAAATAATATGACACTACTATCTAGGTGGGGGTGATACGACCCAATGAGCAAATATATCCCAGGACCATATTGAAGACACTCAAAACTTTCAAGAACCCAGATTTTAGAATCTAGATCATTTGTAATAGTTACTTTATAGATAAGTCTATATTTAAGCATATTCATTATTATTTTTAGAAAGGCAAAGAAGGTTAAAATCAATAAAAAATTAGTTTCTAATTATTTCATATTATTTAACTAATTTATACATCTCAACCCTTTAACCAAACTTAGGAATTACAAATACAAAACCCTCAAAGGTTAAATCATAAACCTATCATGTTTATCAAATGATTTATCAAGTAAAACCAATCCTTTGGGGATCTTGTTATCTTTAATTTGAATCATTTCTTAATTTCTTACTTAATTATTTATTTATTCTTTATTGGTCTAAGTAGATTCTTTATACGTTAAATCACTACCTTCAAAGTAAATGTTCCTAAATTTATTCATATTCTCAAGAAATGTGATTATTTTTTTTTATCATCATTACAAACTTTCAATATTTTAGTATTGTTAGGAACACTAAGGTGAAACACCATCTCATTAGTGTACTTATCTCCACCAAATTTTAGATGAGGAATTGTCACTGAGGAAAATACCACTATCACCTCCACTTTATTATTCTTATCCCTTGGAACTAAATCTATAGAGAAATATTAAAAAAAATTATGTGGTCTCAAATTTTGTTCCTATACTACTTCAGATGGTCATTTTTCACATGAAACTAATCTTTCACCTACTTGATATAGAATTTTCAATCACCTTGTGACTTTATATTCTCTACTCCCATATCTTATTTAATTTTAATAATTATAAGTAGTGTTATGTATTATTTTTTGTTTTTATGTTTAAAAATTATAACTTGTAAGAGAAGGAAAATAATTATTCATTTAAATATATAAGAACTATGCCATCACTAGATTTTTTATAAGAATAGATATCACTGAAATATAGAGTCCAATAACAAGTTGGATCACATTTTATAATCTTAAGGATGTCTAAATTTTCTTTAGACATCATCATATGATTTTTCATTTTAGCATCTGTGTATAGGATTTTAGCACATGGGTCATTTAATTTTTTTACTTTAATTATAGTTCTTTTTATTTGATGAGGTAAACACTTTTTAAAACTAGATCTATGAATTGGGTAAGTGAAGGTATTGATAACTAAACCCTCATCCAGGTACAATAGAGGGTTATAATAATCCCTCTAACAACTAAGTAAAATAAAGAGGGTTTGGAGGCTCCCCTAACCTTTAACAAAAATAACAAGTGCATTAAAGTTACCCATGATCTTAGAAAGACATGAGGGTTTTAAGGATCCCACAACCTAGCAAAGCACAATAAAAAATAACCAGAGGCTTTGGAGGCACCCACAACCTTGTGAATTGAGAGGGTTTTAAGGTAGCCACAACTAGGGTTTTTAAAGTGTCCCACAACTTAAAGTACACAAATATGTTACCAAGTGAAACATGATGGTTTTAAGGTACCCACAATTGGGGGTTTTAAAGGGTCCCACAACCTGAAGTACACAAAGATGATAAGAATAGTGAATATTGAAGGGATGGCACCCTCAATCATGTCATTCTTGATGATACTATAGGATAGATGTCCATCTAGAGAAGAAGGTCTTCCATCACCTAAGTCTTATGTCCTTTGCATATCTAAATCAGAACAAGTGGAATTTTCCTCCCAATAAGATTCAAAACTTTTACAAAGCATAAAAAGGGGGTTTTGAGGCTCCCATAACCATTAGATGATGTTTTTAAAGGTTTCCAAAACTTTAGTATAGTCAAGGATTTAATAGAATAATGAAACTTGGATAATTGAATATCCTTTGTATGACTTTCTAGAGGCTTAATCCATAGGACAAGAGTCCACCAAGAGCAAAATATCTTCTGCCACCTAGTCTTTAGTATAACTTTTACACAATTGAGATATAATAAGTAAGCATTTCCTCCTACTAGAACTAGCAAGGTAGATTCATCTATCATCCACTCTAGTAGGATAAGATTTGGTTGGGAATCCTATATCTATCCCAAACTAAATAGAATTGAACTGAGAAGGGTCCTCCCTAGATTTTAACTTCAACATAGTTTTCACCCTTCCTCTATATTCCCTATATACTTTATGGGTTCAATCATGTCCAAATAAAACCATAGCCCTAGATAAGGATTCATCTATATCTGATATGGTTACTTAGAATCTCATAACTTAATGGAACAAAGGGTGGACTCTTATAACATCCACTCTTAAATAACAAAAGGAGGCCATAGTAAATTAGGGTCCTCATAAACCTAGAAAATAACATTCCACATAGTTTAAAACTTCAAAATAGACAAAGAAAACTTATTACACTTAGATGAGATAAATAGGTTTTTCCATTATCCAAGTGATCAGGTGGGGTCAAAGCATAGAATCCTATAATATCCATGCCACTTAATGAACTAGGGGAGTGGTTTACTTTAATACCCATCTTGTCCTAAAAAAAGATCTTGGGGTGGGATCTTCCATCATCCAACCTGTATAAGGACCCCAAATGGATAACCATGTTATATATGACCAATATACTAGTGAATACCTAAAAAATCCCTTATTTTTATTTTTTTTATACCCATTCAAATCACCAAACCAACCCTAACTTAAAAAAGTTGACACCAATGTCATACCATTGATAAAACACCAGGTCAATGTTATAGGGTAGGAATTTACCAAGTCTAAAAAACTATGGGGTACGCAAGTCACCATTTTTTCTCTAGGATGCTTGGTTCATGACACAAATGATTTAAACCCTCTAAGGCATACTGTATATCCATATATCCGTGACATTTCCACCATTGTTTTTTCCTGGCCATTGACCAAGCTTTGCTAACACTTGGATTTCTATCATCTAAGAGAGTATCAAAGAAGAGTCAAAGTTTTTTCTCGATCCCTAATAGATACATTTGATGTAGGAATGGTTGCATCTATATTATTTCCATTCTACCTCTAGTTGTGGGTCTATATATGTGTTCTCATCTTCCCCCTGGCTCTATTTTATAGTCACATGAGCCATCACTAATCACCCATTTCCACTATGTAGTCCCATTGCCAATCTCTTACGACCTTGGCCATCATCTTCCTCATAATTTTCACCTCTTCCCTCCTCACCTAAGGATTCCCACCTAATCCTTTATTAAAAATTTATTCTTTTTATAGTCATGGATGTCATTCCTATTCACTTTAATTATAGTTTTAATCTTAGGTTATAACATTTGTTTTATACCTTTCATAGACATCATGGTATGTGACAGATCTATTTAAATTTATCCCCCTAATTATATACAAAAATTCATTCCCAATAATATTTCATAATTTTCAAGGATATCTACAACTTAAATGGACATCTTGATTCTATTTTATGGGAAAGTAGCTATGACTACCTTAGAATATTTGATTTGGTCAAACAATGTTATTTTCCTAGTGTCTATTGAATATTAATGTTCAAAGGTTATAGTGCATGTAAGGCCTAAATCATGAGTTAATTTAATAGGAATTACATTATCAGATGTTCCAACCTTTTATAAAGAGGGATATATAAAAAGGATCTATTTTACCTATGTTTGAAGTGGAATTAGCCATATCATTTTGAGGATTTGTGTTGGTAGGTGTTATTAGGATACATTGGATACATGTATAAAGGGTTTATTTGAATTTATTTTTATGAATATATCAAGATCATAAATTTGGTTAGGATTGGAATTTAGGTATTCATCTTCAAACATTTGGATTTTAGATTTAATGACATGATATATTATATCAAATCTAAGTACACTAGTAGAATTTGAGATTTCAAGATTTACATTAGAATGAGGCATATTAACATCACTTTTAGGTAAGGTGTTGATTTTTTTTTAAATTATGAGATGATTTTGGGTACAAATATTTTGTTTTATTTTTTTGTCCTTAGATTGGTCAGGTAAATGAGAACCTCTAGGGGTGGTTTTTTTAGAGGGCATATTTAGATCTTTTTCTCATACTCTTTTCCTTCTCATTAGACTTCTCAGCTTCTTTTCCATTTTTTTATTCTTATCTTGATTTTGAGATCTGGTAAAAAAAATAAAGAACTAACTATTCATGTCTTCAACCAAGTTATCATCTAAGTCATATTCAAAATATATAATATTGGAACCACCATCAATTTATTCCATTTCCAACTTTAGAAAACCTGAATTTTTTGTTTTGATCTTATCCAATTCATATTCATATACTTTTTAATCTTTAATAATTACATTAATAAGAGTATTTAAATTTATAAGATCATTAATTATAATACTTTGTTATGTTTTTTTAAAAATAATATAGTTACTTGGATATGGTACATAGTTTTTCTCAACACACATTGGTATGGAAGAGTTGGTGTCTTTTGAGATATTTATTTAATTAAATTTATCAAGTCATTCAATTTTTTTTTCAAATATGGATTAAATAAAATTTGACCTAACTTTTGAATCCTAGTTTTAGTATATTTATTATTCAAATTTACATCAATTATGTTACTACATTATATCTTGATATCCATCCTCTTAGTAGCATTCAAATATGCCGCTCAAACTCTTCTCAAAATGAGACTTACTTTTGAAAATTGTGAGTTAATAAAGAAACATATTTTCTTTTCTATCGTAGATGTATTAACTACAAGTATAATTTGAAACAACATATTGAACTTTTATACAAAATATATCATAGGTTATTGAGGTTATTTCTTCTTTTGTGATAGCTATGAAATAAGGGTGTGTGCATCTTCAATTGGTTTGAATCTCTCTTCAAAATATTTTTTCATTCTATTGAAGTTGGTAATATATCATGCCTCAAGGTAATGGAATTAATCCATGGCACCTTCTTGCAAGTTTCAATGAAAAATATGAGTACAACGTAATCATGTTGTACTCCAAGAATTCTACCTACCATAAACAATTCAAAAAATGTGCTCATTAAGTTATTGTTTACCATATCTTGAAAAATTTAGGAAATATTTTTTTAGTGACATTAACAAGTTCATTCACCTAGTATAATAGAGACAATTGGCCTATTGTTTGACCCCATAGTACATAATCCCTTTTTTAAAATTTCGTGTCTAAAGGAAAAACATTACTAGAGAAAACCAAATCCCATATTATCATAGTTCCATCTTATTTGTCTTTCTTTATGGGAATGAAAGGATCACATATATATTTCTTAGTTCTTTTTTCTTTATAGTATTAAATTGATATAAAAATCCTAATATAAATAAAATAAATAGCTTGAAACACCTTCAACATTATTAGATATATTAAATCTTATTTCAACCAAGGTGAACTATATTTATCTATTAATATCAAGTGGTGGTTGAAGGGCTCTCTGAATAACTCTTATCATAATTTGTTTAGATAATTTTTGTGCAGCAAGGGTTGCATAACTCAATGCAAGTTCCACTATATTGTGTTCATCCAAGAAAACCATAAATCTTTGAAACTGAAAAAAAATTCTCTAGTCCCACATAATTTTGGATATTAAAATAAACATATTGGTATTTTTCTCACACTCAATAAATATTTAGTTGGTAAATAGGGGCCTATACTCTAGAAATGTTTAGGTGGGTAGTAAATTAGGTTTTTTGGGTAACTCTTAAAAGAAAAAAATGTACCCCATGTTGGGTTTCAAATAACTTTGATAGAATATTTTTCACAATATAAAAAACGGAAACACAAATTTAATAGTGAATGGGATGAAATTCCCTCCTCTATTATGAGGGGAGGTTCCATTTATTGTAAGTGATAAAATATATAATAGAAAATATTTACAATATTAATATTCAAAAATAATCTTTTAGATTTTTAGAAATGAAATATTAGATGATATATATAAATAATATGACAAATAAAATATAAATTATATAGATAACCATGTGAGTATTACATATATGCACATACAAGTAAGCTCATATACCTTTTTATGTATATGGAAAGAGAATATAAGAGAGTTGGAATTTCAACATTGTTCAATTAAATATTGAAAAATATAAGGATTAACATGCATTAGACATGAAAGTATATAATACATAAAAATACACAAAATTCCATAAAAGATATTTATATCATCTTGAAAATGAAAACATAAAACATCTCCTTCAAACTCTTTCTCTTTAAAAAATTTCCTGTAATGTCAAAATTCTTGTAATAATTAATTTCACATTTATTTATAGTGAAAGAGGAATAATTAATTTGTAATTACATTTTTTAGGTAGATTTTTTATTTATACATTTTACTTTATCACCTTATTCATGTGAAAGGTGGAAATAATACACTTTAAGTTAATGTATAATAACAAAAAATTCAATGGAGAAATAGAATAAGAGAGAAAAAATCAAGAAGTTAGTCGAAGAGAGAAATTTGTTTAGGTTGAGAATCCTTCTAACCAAATTATATAGAAGTTCCTTGATCTTCATTTTGGGATGAGTTCAATCTATAAATTCTAGATTTTTATATTTTTGGAACCATTCATTCTCATTTTGGAATGTTGGTATGAGCCAATTAGACTAGCCAAGTATTCATAGACCTTGTTGTATCATCAGTTCCATTGTATAATTTCAAGACACATTTATTGAAATCATTGAAGGCACAATGGATGTCACTCAATTTTTCATGACTTTTATGTTAAAATTGTTTACTCCAAATAATTATTCTTTTACAAATATATGTAATTTTTATTTTAACTATGACACCATGCATGAATTGGTCTCATATTATTTTAGTAAATCCTAAATTTCTACATGGATCATTGATTTCAAATCATTATGTTTTTTTATTTTTATACATAGGTCTTACAATGCATCCTATAAGGCATGAATTTTCCATTCCACATAATGAGATGATAAACAATAATTATTTTATTAAAACTTGTTGAATATTACCTCAAAAATTAACACTTTCTCATTTTTATAGGCCATGTCTTATAGGACTCTAATTATACCTTTCAACATCCCAAGTTATTTTTTCACCTTCTTCATTTTGAATTCCACCTTTTAATGCTCAATTATTAAATTTTCATAAGACTTTCTACTTTCATCAATAAATAATAGGCTATAATTGAGAATTTCTTTGAACCAACTCTCCATCAATTTTCCATGATTTTTATATTTGTAAATATTTATAATTTCATCTTGACATATATATTTAGCTGGAGATGAATCTATAATTGATACTAAGGGAGTATCACTATTTTTTATCTACATAAAGAGTGTGTGTATATATTCTTCCAATTGATCTTCTATATTCTTGTCTAATCTTGTAGTAGACTCCTATAAATTATGGATATCAGCTTCATGATCTAACTCACCAAATTCAATTATACTAAAAAATTCACATCTAGAGTCATGTATTCCTCATTTCTCTAAGATGGGGGTTGGTAAATTTCAACAAATTATGACCTTGAATGATTAGATACAAGCCTTGAGGTAGTCTTAGTTTTTTACACTAGGGGGCTTTACAAAAGGTTGGAAAGTTTATCAAAATAAAGTATTGTGTCCTTAATGGTAGTTTTATTCTTATTTACCAAATTTTCACCCTTGTGAATGTTGTGATTATTTATTAATTAATAATATAAGTATTTGATATTATTTAAGGATTAGAAGAAAGTATATGTTGATGAAGAGGGGAAAGAGAATCTACTAAATAAGGTTATTGCTTTTGAGGTGGAAAAATAATTGAAGGTGGAACATGAGGTGAAATTGGAACATCTTCTAGTGATGGAACATGAAAAGTAGATGTAACAAGAGGGGTTGGAGAGGGGATTCTCACATGAGTGAGAGAAGACACAATAGGAATTTGAGAATATCTTTTTATATGCATTAAAACTTATTGAGTTATTTTTTAAATCAACACATAAGGATCAATATCTTGTAAAGTGTGGAATTCATATGGAAGAGTAGAAGAGGTGGAAATTATTTTGATAGAAAACTTTGGTATTGATAATGAACCATATTCATAACTCTGATCAATAAATTTATTCTTATTAATATATTCTATATCACCTCTGTAAACTAATGTTGAGAAAGTTTGTGGGATATTTAAATTCACTTTAGTCCCAAATATCTAAGTTGAGGATATTGAGGGTGTCCAGTTTTTACACTTGGAATATCATGAACTCTTTGAACTCCCTACAATAGTATATTCCATCAACTTCTTATCAAACCAATTTCTTAACTTATCAAACCAAACTATTTTTATTCCTTTAGGTTTGTTAACATTCATTTACCAATAAATTGTAGAAAAATACATAAATTTTTATTGTATCAATGAAAAATTGGTCAAACACGTCATTTACATAATTAATTATTCCTCTGGTGTCCTATTCTAACTTGACAACCTTTGTATAATAAAGAGTCATTATTGAATAGTTTCTTGTTCTCACTTCAAAGTCATATTCACATTCCTCCCAATAATACCTAATTTTATGCACATGCAAATATCCAGAACCAAGATTGAGATTATCCTTAAAAAAATTATTTTTATCAAAAGCAAGATTTATAGTAATAGATTGCATTGGAAAATAAACCATTTATTTATAAATATGTTATACATCACAAACTATTTTATATATATAGTAGCTCAACCTAACAAGAAATTATATTCCACTCACATGTTTTTCATAGCACTTCTTATGATTTTTCTCAATTTCCTACAAAGTTTAACGAGAACTATCTTATCCCTTGCATATATTTTTAGCCTATATTGAGTGAATTCAAACCTTCAAACCTTGATATATGTGAGATTTGGTAATTAAATTAAGAATATTATATATCTCTTGATTATATTAGGAGCTTCATTTAATATCTACCTTGTGGTATTGCCTTTTATAATTCTCACTACCATCATATTTAATGCATCATTCACTCTCTACATGTGATTCTTCCCTTTTTCATGAGGGAGTTATGGGAGATTATCGTACACAAATATTTCAGGTATATTTTTCCTTCTATATTTAGACCCAACCATGGTCTCAGATATGCAATGGAATAGACCAAGTATGAGGGTCATCTAATTTTTTTGTGTATTCCAATTTTATTAACTATTCATGGATATTACCACTAGTGTTTTTTACCAATAAATTATTTTTTCCCACATACATTATTTTAATGTATACATACATACATACATACATACATACATACATACATACATACATACATACATACATACATACATATATATATATATATATATATATATATATATATATATATATATATATATATATATATATATATATATATCCATTCATATATTACATGAGTGACAAGGTGTCCCATGACACTATTCAACAATTGTATTATATCTAATATATACTCATGTAAATATGATCTTTATAGAGACTTAGGGAGTTTAGAATGTCCCTTCCTCTTATTTTTCAACCAACTTTGGCTCACCACGCTTAAAAACTTGGCATTATAATGAATATAAAATTCTTATCCAATATTTTGGATTATATTGAAATTGTTTCTTCATGTGTTGCAATGCCAAATTCCATGCTTATTAAAGGGTGATCTAGTTTGGATAATAACACATAATTTTTATAATTTATTTATCTTATCTCTTAAGTGTAATACTTCATGTAAGATAATACTAGGTTTTCAAATTGATTGTATGTTGGAAACATAATTTCATGTGCAACACTGCTATTTAGAATGTGTTATCCTATTATTTTTCTATTTATTTCTTCCATTATTTTACATCAACATAACCAATTTTTATATCATTAAGCTATGATATATTTGTCTCCAATGTATAAATGGGATTGTATCCAATGTATTTATGTGGGTGTAGTTTTGTAAAAGGAAGTTTTAGAAAGTAATATCAAATTTTTAAATGTGAAATAAAGAGATAAAATTATTCTGTGCATTAAAACTATAGAATATGGTGATTATAAATATGTCAAAATTTAATTTTTAGACTTTTTATGGGGTTTTATTGAATAAACCATGACTTCTTGGTGCCTACAACACCTCTTCGGCTTGAAATACAATAGATTTCTCAAAATGCAAAGAAATTTGGCATGAAATACTAGGACATGTTATAAGAGTGATGAAATTTAGAATGGAATGAAATAATGGATAAAACACAAGTGAAAATGCATACAATATTAAAATGAGGTTTCCACAAAACATATAGAAATAATAAGATGAAACAAAGTGCAGGAAATTTCTTAAAACTAAGAAAAATGTAAGAAATGTATGAGAATGAAAAAAATGGGGAAAATAAACCTTTAATAAATGAAATTAGACATATTTAATACAAATAAGAACATGTATATTGAATTTTGTAATAGTACAATCTATATAAGTTTAGTTTCAAATATGAATCATGGCTCAAATTTATATAATTTTAAAAAGTTACTTTGTAACTATTAAAAGGCACCTCCAGTATTAACCAAAAAAATTGGGAGAAAAAACCATCCTTAATTTTTTTTAAATGCCTCTAATTTTATTCAGGACTTTTAAGAACTAGTGACACTAGAGGAAATTTCCATACCTTCCTTTTGGATGAAAAAATTATGTATAAATATAATTTATATGATATTCTAAGACCTTGATTGGACTATCAATGGTTTAAGGAATCAAATGAACTATAAACACTTGATATTCAAGTCCTTTTCAATAATTTTAGAGTTTTGAGACACTATGATTACTATAGTGCTAACCATACATTTCTTGACTTGATGGAACTATAATAACAAAAACATATGTAATAGTTTTGGAGGTTTCAAGAATTCAAGGAACCTAGGGAAGTTTATTAAGTGTTGAAAATGTTATATAACCTATAAAATTCACTTTGGGACTCAAAAAATTTCTATGTTTTCATATTGAAAATTGATTTCTAAGTCTTGGTATACACATTAGTACAAACTTTGGAAAGTTATATGAAGTTAAATTATTACTGATAAAACTATGCGATATTTTCCAATTACTCTTTATACTCCTGTTCAAATGATTATTAGGGGTGAAATTATATGATAAAAAATAATTTAATTTTTTTAAATTTTATATTAATTATTTAGATAATTGATCTAAATATTGACATTTACATAAAAAATTATTGTCCACAAATTCGAGCTATTTTTAAAATTTTATTATGTATATATTCATGTGTAGGGCCTAACCCCTTGAATATTATAGAGAAGAAAATTAAATATTGTTATCTCTCCATTTAACACTCATGTAGGTTAGTTACAACATTCTATTTATCGTATTGAGTATCATATGTAAATTGAATCTAAACACATGCATGTGGTATATGAATGTTTATATTATTTTTGGTCATTTTAAATGTAAATTTTAAACTTATTTTCATCACTATTACTATTTTTTAGGAACATATTTAGATATAGACAAGCCTTGAGCTTAAAATTACTACAAATTGATAGAGCCCTAAGAAATTTACACCTAATAGATCTCCATTTATGAGTAGGGAAAGGATATGGAGGATGTTTCATGATTAGGATTTGTATTCTAATATTTTTTTGTATACCTATATGAAATCAAAAACATGTATGGCATTGCACACCTAGATGGAATTGACCCAATAATTGACTAAGATGATATTTTTTTATGAATTTATGGATTTAATATGGGACACACACACACACATTGAAACATTTAACTTATTTTTAATTATTGCGTACATGTTATCATCATTTGAATTTTATTAATTTTGAAACTCTCATAAATTTGGTGTATCTGAATCTATACTATTATCTTTAACTAAGATGACATCTTTGAATTTCATTACTTTTGAAACTCTCTTATTTTTGGTATATAATACTTATAAAGGGTGTGAAATTTTTATAATTAATAATGAAAAATGGTGAATCTAAATGATTGTTTGGTTCTATCAATAAAGACACTATACCTAATTGAATCCAAAACCACATCTTATATAGTTGTAATTAGTTTCACATGTATCCAATTAGCACAAATTGTGCCCTTGGTTGAGATAATCAACTAATTAGTTCAATCACTTCTGCAATTGGGATAAATTATGCACCAAATTGCATAGTATAAACATAATTAGGTGAACATGGGGCTTAATTTGTCCAAAATTAAATAACTAATTAAGCCAATTAACTAATTCACTTAATTTTTGAATAAATTAGGGCCAAATAAGAAATAAATCACACCCTACATTTTTAAATGGATGTATGTGATTTAATTAGCCTAAATTGTGTCCCTAATTCAACCAAACCACTAATTAATTAATTAAATTATGTGATTGGGTCCAATTGAGTGATAAATCATGTCTTATGGTTGAAATTAGGTTGAATGGGTTTAAATTGGCCTAATTTTCCTCATTTATTGAACCAAATTGACTATTTAGTTCAATTAATAAATACATTAGGACGAAATGAGCCCCAAATCAATCATATATAATTGTAACTAGGTCCACAAAGTTATAATTGGAAAAAAATTCAGCACAAATTTAACCAATTAACTAAATAAATAAATTATTGATGTAATTTGGGTTAATTGATCCCCAAATCACATGTTACTATCATAATTAGTTGAACATGGGGTTCACTTTCACTCAAATTTCATAATTGATTACACTAATTAAGTAATTCACTAAATCTATAATGAAATTAGCTAATATTGAACCAAAAATGACATCCTATAGTCATAATTACATTCATGGGACTCTAATTGGATCAAATTTTATCGCAAATTGAGTTAATTAATTAATTGGTTCAATCAGTGATGAAATTGGGTCCAATCTAGACCTATATCACATGTTATAGTCAGAATTAGGTTGAAGGAGCTCAAAAAATTCTATGTCTCCTTTGTGATTGAACCAAATCTACTATTTGGTTTAATAAATGAAGACATTATGGTTAATGATCCCCAAAGCACATTGTATATAGCAAAAATTGGGTTCATGGTGATCTAATTGGCCCAAATTACAACCATGATTGAACCAATCAACTTATTTATTCAATTATTAATGTAATTATGGAAAGCTAAGCCCTAAATCACATCTTATAATCATAATTAGGTGAACATAGGACTTAATTTTTTAGAAATCACACCACTAACTTCACCATTTAACTAATTTCACCAATATATGTTGAAATTAATAGAAATTGAGAACTAAATCAAATCTTAAGTCTTGTAGATACTAACATCTATTATTCAACAATTGACAATGTCACTTTTAATCTACCTTCACCATCCATGACTTTGTAAATTATATTTTATGATTATGTAGAACCTCAGTTTTGTAAAATTAGAAAACTTAAACGTTGGTTGTTCCTCTTAGTTTTAATCTCTCCTTACTTCCATAAGCCTTGCATTTACTTTATCTTGTGACCTTTGGCCTATTTATTAGTATGATTAGAATTATATTGATGACATAGACATCTTACCTTACTTAGAATTCTTAAAATGTACTTATATTACACCTCTACAAGTTCTCAGCCTATCCCTACTCTCCTACTCCTTAGACACTAACATTTGAGATGAATTCTTGTATCAATGTTACTATATTGAACTATCACAATTGTCCATTACCCTAAATTCATCCAATTTTAAAATGAAACATATCTCAAAGTTTGGATTAAGTGATTTAATGTAAGTTATCTCCCAATAGGATTGGTATAAATATAATATCTATAGACACCAATATTGTGTCGACCCCCCCTTGGTCCCCTTCTAAACACTTACACATCTTATTAATTTAAAATAATTTACTTATTTTAAATTAATGACATCATCTAGACACCTCACCTTGGACACCTCACCTTGGACACCTTGCCCTAAGACCATTTCCTACCCCATGAGTCACCTAAGACTAAGTCATCCAAATCTTAACTACCTAAGACCTATTCTCACTCCATTCCAACCTCCTAACTAACTCTCATGCACAATAAACATGTCTTTTGACTGTTCTCCAATGGCAAATGCACTTGGTGGATGGAGAAATGGGCAAAGGGCTAAAAATAGCACTTTTACCCATTCTCTAGCCATTGACGTTGGTCAACTATCAGCTGACGCCAGTGGGATCACTGATGTTGGCTACATAACCCAAGTTCTAACATTGAGTTAGCCCCTCTATCCCCTCGAGACTTTTTCACATCGATGCGCACACTCTGAGACCAAGCATCAGACTTCGAGTTTCACTCTCCTAGGTATAAAAACTCTGCACATGTCACTCCAGATTGGATTAGAACATTGCACGAGGACCTTGACATCAGCCACAAGCAGAGCTAAGTATTCTTCTATCTTATTTCAGTATTTAGAATACATTAGTAATTACTTTCTATTTACTATTTCTAAATACTATCAACCAGACCCAATTTCTTCCTAGAGAGGCTGAAAAGCCTTCCTCATATTCTTATCCTCTTTTCACACCTACCCTCTACCTTTACCTCTCCTCAGACCTTATACATCTCCCTGTAACCTTTCACAAACCATTAAACTCATAGACTCCTCTGTCGACCACAGACATAATCCTGAAACCCATCCAAGGCCCATTTCCCCTACTGACATTGGTAGCATAACTGACATCGACATAATTGACAAACTGACCTCGATAAGACTATCAACGTCGGTGACTATGTCAGACTGATTACAAAGAATAGGTATGTGTTGTCTACTTTCTCTTTCTTAGTCTTTCATTATTTGTCTTTACATGATACTCTTTTCATTAAAAAGTTGACTGTCATCCCTTAAGGAAGTTTTTACGCTTTTGGGACTGAGCGTGTTGCTTGGAAGTCCACAATATCTTATTCTAAAATTATCTTTGCTTAAGTCTTATTCTTATCTACAGGTGTCTTCCTCCACAGCCAAAGAGGAGCTTCTACAATGCTGGGATATGGTGTGCAACTTAATCCAGGTAACGTATAAACCCCTAACCCCTTAACCTTTAGTTTCTTCTTTCTTCTGAATATAATTAGCAAAAACGTAGAGAAACATTCTGGCACCCCCAGTGGGACCTTGGAGTTTTCCTTGGGTTCATTCTTCTAAAAAGCAAACTTTCATAAAGTTGCATTAGGAAAAATATCCTCTTCTTGCATCCTTCTTCTATCTCTTTATTTTAAAAAAAAACCATTAGCACAAGTTAAAAAGAACATCTTTCTTTTTCTTCTTGTCACTTCTTGATTGCATCTTAGAGTAGTGAAAATTCATACTCTTAACCTTTTCTCCACTTGTTTGCATCTGAACAAACACATTTCAATTTGGGTTAAAAATTGTTGCATTTCATTCCTGATTGAATACATACTTAGCCCACTCACTTAGTAATTAAAAACACATTATGAATAAATCATAGTGCACAAATGTTACACAACCAGATCACAAGCACATCAAATTAAAAATTTAAACATACTTGAGACAAGTCCCATCTAGGATTTCATCACCTAGCGGATACCTTACCCTTCCTAGTGATCTTACTTAGACTTCACTACTAAGGGGAGGACACACTCTGTTCTCTAGCAGAGTATAAACTATAGGCAAAGTATATATTGGCTAAGCATCTCAGCTTGGTTCTGGGTTCGTGAAGTGAAGGGGGAAATCCCCTAGCACCAAGCCACATATGGAACCTAACATAGATTTTTTAGCACCAAAACATAACCCGAAACCAACCATAGACTTCCTCTTTAGGACCCGTTCTAAAAGTCCAATTCCCAAATCCATTCTTCTAAGGCATAAGCCACCACGACTCTAAAATTTATTCTTAGGAATTTAACATTTAGAGGTTGCTTTCCAAGTCATCAATTTTTCTATTTTTATCTAATTTTTTGAGATGGTAAGTTCTCATCATTCTAAAGTCTAAAAACAACTCAGAATTTCTCTTTCTTTCAAAAAATATCAATTTTCTATGTTTTTGGAAATACACAAAAATCGACACTAGTTTTTCCACCGACGTCGGCAACTCATCTTCACCGACATCAGTTTTTCCACTGATGTCAGCAACATATCCTCACTGACATTAGTTTTTCCACTAACGTCGGTCACTGTCAACAAAATTTTCTTTCCAAAATAGCAAGCTTAAAACCTGACTTTTTTGCTGTTAAACACACATTCTAGTTTTCTAAAACTAAAATACATAGTTTTTAAAACCTGAATCCATTTCATCTTGGATGGTTTTGACATGTATTCAAGCTAAACCTCTTTTTGACCACACAAGGCAATAATCACTTCCACCTTCTCCCTTCATACCAAGTCCCCTAATGGAGCATACTTTAGACACTGAGCATAATCCTATCCAACCAACCCCCAATCAACCTCCAATTGTTCCCAAAGGGGATCAAAATTTTGAGAGATTCCTTGACGACAACGTCGAGGCTCTCCAACACTATCTCACTAGAAGCCAAACGTGAGATCCCTCAGGTAACCCTATTTTTGGGATGCTAACTTCCTTAGTTGAAACAAAAATAATATCCACAGCCTCCGTTACCCAACCTATGGTCACTCAGGCCATTACCTCGACTAGTAACCCAACCATGGCCAATTTTCAAGATTTGGCCTCTCCTTCTATTTCTGGACCTACCTTCATCAAGGTTTCTGTACCCCCTCAACCATAAACAATCCAAACAAGTTCAACACCTTTCCAGAACTTGATTGTCTCTATCCCACCCACTCTTACACCCATAAATACAAGAGTCACTACCTACCCTTTAACTAGTGTCACCACCATCCAATCACCCTTGGTGGCATCTAGTCAAGTTGTGCCCTCCAACTTCATGGCACAAGTCCCCGTGGCCTCGACATCAGTCCCTATGACAAACTACCAATATGTTGTGCCTATACAAATGCAACCAAGTACATCATATGCCCCTCCCAATGTCTTCTAATTACCTTACAACTTAGGGGGTGACCCTCTTGCTAATCCATTAGCCGATCTAATCAAGATGCTGATGGATAAGATGTCCAACCTTGAGACATCCTTTTCTGGTTCAAGCAATGTTCTTTCATATGAGCAAATATGCAATGAACCCATCCACCCTTTGGTCCCTATTAGACCATACCCTAGCCAATGGGAACTCCCAAAATTTACTCATTTTCAGAGTAAAGAGGACCCACAACAACATCTACGAGCATTTAGACATGCTTGCTACCTTATAGCACATGATGATGAGTTATTACTTCGCACATTTCCCATGTCACTTTTTGGTGCTGCCCTTGATTGGTATAGTTTTATTACCATTCATTCTCTTTTTACCTTCACTCAACTAGCTCAATTATTCCTTGACCACTTTTGAATCAACATCACTAAGAAGGTCTCCATCACAGACCTATATTCTATTAGACAATTCGACGATGAATCAATAGTTGATTTTGTTGCCCGTTGGAGAGGTTTGATCAACCAACTCTCCTTTTCATTACATCAACCTGAGCTCATTGAGCTCTTTTCACGAGCATGTGCCAAGCACATCTCATCCACTTTGTATGTTCAAACTTTCTACACATTTGACGAAGCTTTCACCATGGCCCGAAAGCTTAAACTCCATGCAGTCAAAGAGGATAAGGTCAAATTGCGTAGTAAAAATACCAATGAAAAATCCAATGACCCTTCTTCCAAATCTTTTTCTTCCCATTCCAAGTCCAAGGGATCATCAAACACTATGGTACTTAGATCATCATCTTCTACCATAACTAACCAATCTGAACCTTCCACATAACAAAGCATCACAAGACAATTCCAACAACGGTATATACAGCGTCAATACACTCCAATAGGAGAATCATATGCTTTCGTGTTGGATAAACTAGTAAAGTAGGGAGTCCTTAACCTCCCTCAAATTTGACCACCCCAATTTGACCCCTCAAAAGCCATCCCTGCATGGTATAGGGAAAATGACTTTTGTAATTATCATCGTGTCAAAGGTCATGACACCGACAATTGCAAAACCTTCAAAAACATTGTCCAAGACATGTTGGACAAAGGGGACCTTGTTTTGTTTAACCCAAATGCACTGGAAAATCAAAACATAGATATCTTTAGGCAACCATTCCCTAACCATCCCCTAAGTCAGAATAATGTTCAGACCATGGCTGATGACCTTCAAGAGTGTAACATACGCATGGTTAACATGGTTTCTCCTTTCATTCCTAACCAACCTCTCCCACAGTCTGAAGAGGTTAGTCAACCTATTTCTCCACCATGGGTAGAAGAGCCTATTTTACCCACATCACTCTCATGACATCAAACACCTCATCTACCCACTCTTCTACCTCGTGAGGAATCGTATTACCTATTCCTCTTGCCCCCACCTTGCCTCTTCTTCTACCATTGGAAGAAGTTACCATTCATACCTCAAGCCCTCATGTAGAAGAGGCCATTATCCCTCTACTTCACCCTTTAGAGGAGTCTTCCTCTCCTATTTGTCCTCCACTAATGGAAGATAGTCCTCCATCCAGCCCCCTTTCACACATAGGAGAGTCTACTTTGACCTCTCTCGTATTAAGGGATGCTTTGATAATACCAACGCCACTGGCCCCACCTTCATCCTTCCTATTACCAATGGAGGATCATACTTTCCACACCTCTCGACCACAAGTGGAAGCCATGATCATCCCTGCACTCTATCCTCTCGAAGAGCCACATTCTCCAATCCCTTCTCCACTGAGAGAAGAACTCACAGCCTCACCCACTTCAGTCAAGGAAGATCCGGTGATGGTTTTCTCTCGCCTTTGGCCCGAGATCACTACATCTAACATGTTTCCACTCTTGCAATCTCCTAAATCCTTCAAAATATGGATTGCAAGACCTCACATGATGTCACCTAAACCCTTTTCTCAATTGGTAGAAAATTTAAGATTTCTCCATTCTAGGAACCTAAAACATGAGGTGCTATGGGAGTGACTTAAGGATCCTTACCTTACACATCTCACTTCATCTCGTACTATCGATCCTTCTATGACAAATCACCCCAAAATATCTAACAAGAATCAGGCTTCCAATTTTAAATCTTCAAAAGCTCAACCTTTCATACCTGAACCCAAGCCCTCACAAGTGTTTACCATGCCAAAATAGATTAAATCTCTCAGTGTTCATCCTGTATTGAGCCTCACTCACCCACAAGTGAAGGTAGACTTGAACCTCACCCCATACAATAGTGGTCCTCATAACAAACTTAAAAAGGCTGCTAAACCACATTGGAGAACTCCTCCCCCACCATCACCATTGCCCTCTATTTTGGGCCCACATCCATTTAATTTAATAAGAGTGCTCCCAACTCCAACACCTAACAAAGGAAAAATGCCTCCATTACTTCCTTTACCTATCAAACATATACTTCCTCCAAAAAATTTGACACCTCTCACCATGAAAGTGCCATCTATGTGAGTGGCCACATCACCAAACAAAAAGATGGTACAAATAACTCCCCCTACAACTCCTAAACAGAAGTTGTCAACCCCTACAACTCCTAAATAGAATTTATCAACCCCTATTGCAACAACGAGTGCAAACCCATTAAGGGGGTCCTATGCTTCAATTTTATGTTAATTTTTGCATTCTTTTAGCATCATTGTCCCACCCATTAAGCCATACCAACCAACCTCTCAGACCAAAACCAACTTGGTTCGACGACACTCAAATTTATGCGTATCATCGCACACCTAGACATGACACTGAGCATTGATGTGCTCTTAAATTTATCATTCACCAACACCTAAAAAAGGATACCCTTTTCATCAAGGATCCTCTTGACCACCCTTTTAACAAACCATTGACACCATCTTATGCCTCCCAAACCTCCCCACCTTCATCGGGATCCCAACGTTAGACTATGGTCTCTTTACCACCTTCTCCTTCTTTATTCAAAATCAACACTATCAATGTGGCCACCAAGTCACAAACCATGATGGATAAAGGAAAATAAAAGGTTTCTGTCCCTTGGGCATATCCATTCATCAAGCCTTCTCAACCACCAAAACCCAAGATTTCAATCTTGGGCACATCCTAGCCAACATCTTCAAACCTAATTCGTGACTCTATGGTGAAACAACTTCACCAAACCCCTGTGAAGATGTCTTTGTATGACCTAATACAAAGCTCTCTGCAACATCACCAAACCTTGATCAAAGCTTTACAGATAGTGGAGGTCTAACCTAAAGACCCCCAAACCAGTGGCTGCTTTAGTCAAAGCATTACCCACCATTGCCTCCCTCACCTTCAATAATTTTGAGATTATAGACTAAATCTTGCCCTCTATAACTAAACCTGCTAGGCAAAATCTTTGTAGGATGCATCCTTGCATCGCACTCCTTGTCAAAGAGGAGCTTCAACATCTTCTCTCTCTCTCATTTATCCAACCCATTGATTATTTGCAATGGGTGTCAAACATTGTCCCTCTCACAAAAGCAACTGGGGGAAATCGAATTTATACTAACTATCATGACCTCAACCAACTTCACATCCAACATCGACCAAAACATGCCTACAACTAAAATTTGAAAGAGCGAGATTTCAAGATCAGGGATCTCATCCTTAAAGAAAACCAACACATGACCAATATGGAAAGAAGAAAATAGGGAAAGTTTGCTCTTAATTGGCTCAAACCTTACATAATAATGCACAAGTATGGATCAGGTACTTATCGTTTGTCTTCTCTTGAAAGCTAGCTAGAACCTGAGCCCCTTAATGCCTTGCATTTGTGACCATTCTATTGTTAATCAAGTAATCATTCACTTAATGTTTAACTTGTGATCATCCCTTGAATAACCCCTGTCATCCTCATTCTTATTCCCTTGAACCCTTTTTTCCTGCAAACATTAGTTAACCCTTTAAGCATTAATGCTTTGTCCTAATAAAAGGGAAGCCCTTAAACCTCTATAGTCTAGTCCATGACTAAAAAGTTCAGTCAAAAAATGAAACATAAAATTGGGATGCTTAACAAAAGGTCATAAACTATAAATGTAGACTGATCCCTCAAAAGACAGCTACATAATTGCTATAAT
Organism: Torreya grandis; assembly: GCA_037957365.1. Taxonomy (NCBI): domain Eukaryota; kingdom Viridiplantae; phylum Streptophyta; class Pinopsida; order Cupressales; family Taxaceae; genus Torreya; species Torreya grandis. Next base: position 187,770 of record JARHVA010003567.1, read on the forward strand.
TACTAGACTGCTCCCTTGAAGGACAACTATTCAAAGACATTTAAACATACAAAGTATAACATAGACCACTCCCTCGAAGGATGGCTATGCCCAAATTTTGGTACATAAAAAACACCCTCTTAAAAGCTTCTCACATCGATTAGCTTCAACATGACCATAAAACCAAATGACATCCCCAAGTAGACTTCCCGCATTGATCAGTCTACCAAAAAAAAAAGAGTGACTAGAAAACTATTAAGTCATGGACTTGCCTATAGTCATTCTCAGGGTCACCTATAAAAGGGGCAAAGTTATCCCTGCTAAAAAAGGTTACCTTATCCTCACATATCATAATCACACTTATTACCCTAACATACTCAAGGGATTTTGAGCTCACTTAATGTCAATTGATTAGACTACTTCTCTAAACAAACACCAATGGTCAACGATGTAATGCATGAATGGGGTTTTTGTTTGAAAAAACTCCTATCTATAACATAATGCATGGTCCTTGTTAATGAAAGAGCAACGTGCCTTTCACTTCTTACACAACTTTGTCACATGCCAATAACATGACAACCAAAACATATTTCCTCAACCACTAACATAACATCATGATTTATTTAATGCAAATATCGATTTGTGTTATATAAATTATCATAGCCCATTCACATTAGTTTCTATGGAAAACAATACACATGGAAACTAACAACCAAACAAAATTTATGTCAAGCACATACCATCAACAATATGGAAACCTGCTAAAGCATAGATAAACTCATTTCATTTTTGGCATACACCATCACTAATATGGAAAATTGCTAGGGATGAAAAACCACATCACTAATGTTAAAAAATACACCATCACACAATATGGAAAAGGCTATAACATCATCATACACTCATCATTTCTAACATGACCAAACCAACTATCGACTTCTTTGACTCCATCTTCCCTTTTGGGGAGAACTACATTGGCCTGAGGCCCTTCACATGGGTTATGTAGGCAACACTCAGTTGACGTGGTGTCTTTTGAGGTTAGCTCGGCCATTCGTTCGTTCATCTACTTGATGGACTAACCATATAAATTTTAACCATGACTTAACCTATTCAAACCCAATCCATAACCTACCCTCTTCTTCCCTTTTGGGGAGAACTACATTGGCCTGAGGCCCTTAAAACATGAGCTATGTAGGCAGCACTCAGTTGACATGAAGTCTTCTGAGGTTAGCTCAGCCATTCATTCATTTGTTTATCTAATGGATGAACTATCTATACCTAGTCCAAAATCATGACCAGACAACCAGCCCTGACACTGTAGAAGTCACCTTAGCCTTCTCATGGGGCATATTGGAGATCACATGTATCTCCTTAACTACAAAAAAACAACACTTGAGATAACTTATATCTCAACCCAACTTGACCAACCACTTTGGAGATCACAACTATCTCCTTAGACCATGACCACTTTCGAGACAAATTTGCCTTAGTTGTTTTGATTACATATATGCTACCTCACGAATAGTTAGCAGATTGTACACACCCCACATTATGACCCTCACACGTATTGATGGATCACACCCAAGTTGATCCCCAATATTTGTGACTTTTTTGTGTTTTCCAAGAGCACTTTCTGAGCCTAGAATACTTGGAACACAATGACCATTGGAGCTACAACTTTGATCAATTAACCCAATTAGCTACCACTAATAAGCTGGGGACTAGTTAATTTGATTTTAGTGCTCCTCGACCTTTCCTGCAACAATTTGACCTACTTATCATGTGAAGTGGTATACATGCAATATCAACTATTACAGTGTTCATACTCCAACTTCACCATACCCATCTACTGCCTATCAAATCGGCAACTAATTTTAGATTTCCCTCTCTTGATTCCCAATTTGAGGGGGAATACCTCATCCCATACCTAGGGCAACCTACACTTATTTTTGTCTTACAGTTTATCAAGACAAACCACAAGACAAAAAGGGGCAAATGTAGACACCAATATTGTGTCGACCCCCCCTTGGTCCCCTTCTAAACATTTACACATCTTATTAATTTAAAATAAATTACTTATTTTAAATTAATGACATCATCTAAACACCTCACCTTAGACACCTCACCCTAAGACCATTTCCTACCCCATGAGTCACCTAAGACTAAGTCATCCAAATCTTAACTACCTAAGACCTATTCTCACTCCATTCCAACCTCCTAACTAACTCTCGTGCCCAATGAACTTGTCTTTTGACCATTCTCCAATGGCAAATGCACTTGGCAGATGGAGAAATGGGAAAAGGGCTAAAAATAGCCCTTTTACCCATTCTCTAATTGCCGACGTCGGTCAACTAGTAACCAGCATAAGTGGGATCACTGACGTTAGCTACATAACCCAAGTTCTAACATTGAGTTAGCCCCTCTAGCCCCCCGGGACTCTTTCATATCGACGTGCACACTCTGAGACTAAGCATCAGAATTCGAGTTTCACTCTCCTAGGTACAAAAACTCTACACAAATCACTCCAAATTGGATTGGAACATTGCACAAGGACCTTGACATCAGCCACAAGCAGAGTTAAGTATTCTTCTATCTTATTTCAGTATTTAGAATACATTAGTAATTATTTTCTATTTACTATTTCTAAATACTATCAACTAGACCCAACTTCTTCATGGAGACCTTCCTCATATTCTTATCCTCTTTTCACACCTACCCTCTACCTTTGCCTCTCCTCAGACCTTATACATCTCCCTACAACCCTGCACAAACTATTAAACTCCTAGACTCCTTTGTCGACCACAAACATAATCTTAAAACCCGTCCAAGGCCCATTTCCCCTACCGACATCGACATCATAACCGACATCAACATAATTGACAAACTAACCTTGATAAGACTACTGATGTCAGTGACTATGGCAGACTAATTACAGAGAACAGGTACACATTGTCTACTTTCTCTTTCTTAGTCTTTCATTATTTCTCTTTATACGACACTCTTTTCATTAAAAAGTGGACTGTCATCCCTTAAGGAAGTTTTTATGCTTCTGGGACCAAGCGTGTTGCTTGGCAGTCCACCATATCTTATTCTAACATTCTCTTTGCTTAAGTCTTATTCTTATCTACAGGTGTCTCCCTCCACAACCAAAGAGGAGCTCCTACAATGCTGGGATACGGTGTGCAACTTAATTTAGGTAACGTACAAACCCCTGACCCCTTAACCTTTAGTTTCTTCTTTCTTCTGAATATAATTAGCAAAAACATAGAGAAACAATATCAACCCTTGTGCCCTATCATTTTTATATCATTAACCCTATATACCCAAGAAAGAATCTTGATCCAAATCGGGGTTAAATTTTTGTGAACTTGACCTTTGGGCATCATTATTGTATATATATTCTCTTGTAGATGTTTATCTCCTACCTTGTCATAATATGTGTTTTTTCTCTTTCATCATGGATGGAATAGATTGCTTTGATGATTGTGACTATTAAACCCTTCAAAAATATCTCTAAAAAGGGATCAAAATCCATTACTCTTACATTCATCTAAGGACTAAGGAAAACAATATCAAATCTTTGAATGGTGGTAGATATTATCCCTCTAATCAGGTCAATGCTCCCATCCATTCAAGACATGATGTGATCCATCCCAATGAGGATCCAAAACATTTTACCTCACCTTCTATATAAAAATTAGTTCCACATGGAGATAAGGTAATTTCATTTAATCATGATAATTTCTATGAACTCCATAAAGAAATCATGGAAGATTTGTAGATCATTAATAATGGGGATGTTATTTCAAGTTCATTGATCAAAACCCCTTTTATTCCTACATTTCCAAACATTATTATCCTTATTAAGGGTGATGATCCTCCTTGACCTTAATTTTATATTGAATTTTTTTGAAAGGTTAACCAAGAAATTATGGAATCCTTATCAAGTCATGTTATACCATCAAGAAAAAAGAAACATCCTACATATATATAGTAAAATAATATTAATGTTCCAAATAAAAAACATGTACCAATGTTAATAAATATGTCTCAACAAAAAGAGGTGCATTTACCAATACTTTCCCAAGATCCAATTGTTATATATTTACCAAAGGTGCATCAATCTAGTTCTAAAGACATTCCAAGGTCTTCAAATAATTCACTAAATGTACCAAAATTCAATGATAAATTACCATTATCAAAGTTTCCAAAATTTAAGGATCGTGAAATTTTACTTATTATCTATGAGGATGAGGATACTCATATCCCTAAATTCAAAAGAGGTGGTGGTTTAGAATCAATGATAACACCTATGTCAAACATGACCATTCCCATGGATTATATTATGTCTATAATGGAAACTATTAAGGACCTTCAAAAATAGGTTGTTATACCTCAATTACAAGTGGATTTCCATAATGTAAATTCACATGTTACCTCATTTAATAATTGACCTCTTTCACAATGTATACTTTAATATCCTTATCCACCTAGTTTTGAATTACTGCATTTACTTATCTTTGGTTTTTGAAATCAAAATGATTGAGAGGAGGGATAAATTAGTATTTAGAAACTTTCTTATCAATTTTACTCAAGTAATCATAGATCATAAAAAAAATCATATAGATATAACATGCATAAATACCTATCCACAAGAGCATGAAACACAAGAACACATCATGTATGTGGGAAACCCTCAAGGGGAAGAGAACCCATTGACATATACAAATGGACTACTATCTAATAAGACAAATAAAAAATTTATTGAATCACTCACTTCACATGGATCACCAACCCAACTAGCTAAGCACCAACCCGGCTAGGCTTTAACAAGTACTAGCTACAAAGAAGCACCAACCACTAGATGACTTAACACTAACTCAACCACTACAGTCAAGAAGCCATGAAGCCCACTCATCTCTAGCTTGTCCAAATATTGCATCTCTTCTATTGAAAATTACTTAGAATAAAAATTAGGAGTTATTGATATCAATACCTTTTGAATAAATTTAGACTCTTTCACTTCTTCTCCTAATCCTATGATGGCATTTACAACTTTATCAACCTTTAATATGTAGGATACAATGGTTTCAACTTAAGGATTTCAAACTTTCTCTAGTGTGCCTACAACTTAGTGATTTTTACCTTGGTGTCTCCTTAATATATAGTCTTCAATTTATCCCATATCTCTTTGGATGATAGAAAATGCATCACCTTCACAATCTCTACCTCTAATAGGCCACAAATAATGGCATTTATTACCTTGGAGTTGTTATCACTAGCCTTCTTACCTATTACATCAGTTGGTAGAATAAGAGGAGAAATATAGACATTCACCAAATACTACCAAATATCATGACCTAGAGACATTAAATATATATTCATCCTGATGTTTCAAAATGCATAGTTAGATCTACTGAATAATGGATCCTTACTAGTAGAGAAACCACCTTCAAATTATTGATTAGCCATTCTTGCTTCTAAGATTTCCTTAAGGTTTTTAGACCTAGGTCAAAGGACCAAGATTTGATACCAAATGTTGGAATAAAAATTATTTATAGGTGGGTGAATCAATATTCAAAAACTTTCTTATCAATTTCACTCAAACAATCATAGATCGTACAAACAAGCATATAGATCTAACATGCATAAATACCTATCCACAACAACATGAAACACAAGAACACATAACATATATGTGAAACCATTAATGGGAATGAAACCCATTAATATATTCAAATTTACTATTTACCTATAAAAAAAACACCAAATTTAGTGAATTACCCACTTCACATGGTGTACGAACCCATACTAGCTAAGCACCAACCCATCTAGGCTTTAGCAAGTACCAAATTTCAAGGAGGAACCAATCCCATAAATTAATTATCACCAAATCAAACATATAATAATCTTTATCACCTTAATAAAAAAAAATTCTCATACAACAAATTATTGTCTCCTTCTTTAGACCTTCTCTCTCTTTTATCCCTCTGAAACTGCCTTTGAGGCTTCTTCGCTCAACTAGTCCTCGTATTGACTTGATTAGGTCATATGAACTTTAACCTCACAAATAAAACCTATATAAAATATTAATCATAGATCCTATACACTCTTATAATTGTATACAATACATCCTTCTTCTCTATAATATGTTATTTTATTCGCTTGCACTTTATTCACACACAATATGCCTAAAACTACCATGTATTTATACAAGTTTCTTGGTCATCTTTCTTGGTAAAAAAATAAAATTACACTATTATTTTATACATATAATAGATTTTTTTCCATCTCATTAACATATAAAAAACCAAATTTTATTCCCTTTAGGTTTGGCATACCTTGATTAGGCCTTATCTTATCTTTAGGTCTCATGGAGACCTAATTCCATTAGGTCTACTTATGACATGTTACACTTTGCATTCCTTGGAACACATTAAAACACATAAAATAGTATTAAAATATCATAAACCACTCAAATAGATCATTTTTAATCTCATATAGGATTCATAACACTTTTTTACTTTATTCACCATTTGAACCACACCATTAACACTATTCACAACTAGGCTTATGCATACCCAAAAATTATGTCTTGAATAACTGAAGCACAAACACAATTTTTCCAAAAAAACATGGAAAAAAATCACATATACATAATATAAATAACCTTAAGGTTATAACCTATTGTTTTAGACTTCACAACTCAGGAAAAAGGACTCAAACCCTTCTCTACAAATAGCCCACTCAAAATTGCCAACTAACCTCAAAACATAGTAAGGGAAACTTTAACTTTTCACACATAAAGAAACACACTTAAGGAATTAAAATTCATGAAAACTATCATAATACATGAATATAATAACATCTAAAAATTATCATAATCTCTAATGTCAATTATTAGTCTTGTAGACCAAGTTGTTGACCTTCTCTCTCATAGACTTCACTCAGTCAAGCAAGCCATTTTGGATTCAATGTTACAACATTTTATACTGAATTGAAAGATTATAAAAATCATGTATATTTTATTAATTTCCAATATAAAAACATTATGTGCATCGTAATAACTTATGGCATATAGTCTCAACTCATCACTACAACTTGCTTACCTATAATTCCTAGTTTACCTTGAAGACCAGTCATGGTGATTTTGACATTCAAACATATGTATGACCATTTAAAAATAATATTAATGAATTTGGATGACATTATGAGATAAATAAACACTTTTTAGATATAATTATAATATGTTCAATTAGAAATATTAGTCTTTCAAACCTATCTCAAAACCTTTGTATCTCACTGTCTCATCTACACTAAACATGTCAACTTATGAGCAACATTTTCATCATATCCACTAACCTAAAAAAAATTTATCTAGAATTAACATGTATTACAAGTCCTGTAAATTTTATAAATTCACTTAGATTAATCCCTTATCCATGATAACACATCCCTAATCACCTTCTCACTTCTTCCTAGATTTCTCACTATTTGCACCATTAGGCATGTTAGTAATAGGTTGTCTTCAATGATCAATTTAGAAAACTTGGGGGATATAAAACACTCAAAAAACACCAAGGAAATTAAATATAAATCTCAATATTATTCCTCCATCCATTTATTATCTTTGACTTGGTGAATGCTGATTGTTATAACAAATTTATGAGAAATAAGGCCTTTCCTATAGGGTCCACTCACTCACCTAAAGACTCAATCAAAACTATAGGTTCTTGTTAGAGTTTAATACATGATAAAATAGTTTTTATAGTCATTTTATACCATTATATCCTTTTTAGAACAATATCTTTCACATCGAGTTAGTGTTAAGGCTTTAGAGAGGGTTAACACTATTTCTAGTGTTAACAATTATTTATAAAGGACTATCCCTAATTTCCAAAAATAATGCCTAGAGATATTATATATTACCCTTTCTCATCTCCCCTAAATAGTGCATGTTACCATGCAGAGATTACACATGCCAATGAACACTTGAAAGTCATGTTTGGGCTGAGAACCCTTCATTTTGTGCACTCAAGAAACCTCAAAACTACTTTTCATGCCTTTTATTACAAACATTGACCTAAAATTTAGTCAAAACACCTAGGAAAAACTATCACATGATCATTATTATCTTGAAATTTTAATCTCATGGCTCCTTTAGCCACCTTCTCTCTCTTATTTTCTTAGACCCTAACATGCAAACCACATTAGGCCTTAAAACTGACCTTCAAGCCTCTTTTCATGTGTTTTCCACATAAATTCCTTTCTCAAAAAACATATCTCATTCTCAAAAAATTTCAAACATCCTTCATATGTCTTGACAACATATCATGATGCCTCATTAGGCCATGTAAGGTCTAGAGGTGGTCTAGTTGCATATTAGGTCTTTAGGTTTGACCCCTATAAGATCACTCTAAGACTCTCATGAGTGATCTAATGCCTCATTTTAATTTTAAAACAACCTCATACATCATGTTATGACTCTATGAATCCATCTCACTATGCCACCAAATGCATACCTTCTCACAAGGTCTCTTCATACAATGACCAATGTCATGACTAGGCTTCTCAATCATTTGAATCTTGTGAACTAACCTTGAAACATTTTTGAAATTATATTCACTTATCTTATATGGTCACATAATTCCAAACAACATCTCACAAGTTTGTGCTTACTTACTTCACCATGCTTCACTATGCACACATTCTCATAGAGTCTAGACTAGCCTTCTCAAGACATCTTGTTTGGAATAACTAGTACTCAAACATGTTTTACTTGACCTAGACATAAATCTTAAAATAATAATTTTGTTTCTTTAAAATTATCTCTCAATAGAGAGACATTTGGTTTCCTTCAAATTCTCTATTGTCACATGGCTCATATCTCATAGATCACTTACCATGCATCTTTACTAAATGCACCTTGACATTAATGACATCAAGTGACATCAACCTTGACATAAATGACAACACTTCTCAAAAACATCCCCCTTTTTCATTTATGTAAAAATATTATTCAATATTATCACTCTCAACTCCCAAATCTAATTAATCTCCTTTCATGAACTTTCTCCCCCTTTGACATTAATGAAAAATGTCTTCTACAACTATCATCTAGAGTCACACCTTCTTTGTAACAAATTTTCCAACATAGATAATATGAAGAATTAAGGAAAAATTATCCCCCTTACTCTATTCATACCCCTTTTATATTATAAGACCACTTCTCGACACATCTCAAGCTCAGTCAACAACCTATATACCTCCCCCTCAAACCAAACATCTACCATGCTTTTGCTAACTAAATAGTGTCTCCATGAATCATAATGGAGTAACCTCTTTCCATAGAGCACTAAAATTTAAAAAAAAAATTAGGATATTACTAGATCTCCATGCTCTCATAAGATTGAATATCATTTAGTATCCTTTTAGGCTTGATTGGTACAATAGGCTTGACCTCTTCATAAACTATTTGAACATCAATATGAGTTGATAATTGACATTCCTAACTTGATTCACATCTAAATCATGTTCTAACATAACACATAGTCTATTTGATCTTTTATATTGATCATGACTCATCCTTTATCTCTTTTCTTTTGATACATTCATTTACCTTCTTTCTTGTACTCTAGGGGCTTCAAGCCTCCTATTTTGACTTGATGAACTTATAACTTTATTAGGATAGAATCTTGCAATGTGTCCTAAATTATGAAAACTATATCAAACCAAATTATACATATCATTTGACTTATGTAAACTATGATTCCTTTCATATTTTCATGATTACTCATTCTTGGAGGGTCTTCTACACTCTCTTGATCTATGACCAAACTGACTACATACAAAATAGTAACCGTTGAATGAACTAGCATACTTTATAGCATTAGGTTGTTTGATAGGTATTTTCATGTTGATATTATTGTCATCAATATCCTTATCCTTAACTTGAGATGCCACATTTTTGGTATTCTTTGAAACCAATAACTATCTTATCACTTGCAAACTTTTGAATTCTCAAGATGTCATCTAGAGCCTTAGTGCTCTTTTCAAACATCAAAAATCCCTTTACCTTGATAGATGCTTGATCCAACTCAAATTTCAAGGATTCCACTTCAATTTCATACAAAGTTCATTCTTCCTCTTTAGCCTTTAGGTTTGTATTGACTATCTACATCTATGCTTCAATCTAATTTATGATCTCATCATACTCCTTGGAAGTGTTACTCAGTCTCTCCTCAAAAAAATCCAATCTCCTCCTCATAGTCCTTAACTAATGATCTTAGTTTATGATTATTTTTTATTTATAACTTCAACTCATCTAAGGAACTCACCAATTATGCCTTAAGGTTTACTGCATATTCTTATTCATCTAATTCTACATCAACCATAAGGCCTTTCCCATTTTAGAAACCCTCATTGTCTAATTCTATGGCCATGAACAAGGTTTAATTATTTCCATGTTTAGGTTCATTACTTCCACCATCACTATTAGATGTTATTGTATCACTTACATTAGATGATTTATCTTACGTTGTATATAATATTTTCTTATTTTTTAAAGACCCTTTCCTACCTTCATTCTTCTTGAAATCTTTCTTATTCTTGTCAGGTTTATAGACCTTCCTATCATATCCATGATATTCATCATTTTATTTATTATGGTGAGTCTTATCCTTATTATTATACTTGGTTTCAAAGTGACCAATATTACCATAGTTGAAACATTTTAAAGGTAACTTATCCCTATACTTATGAAATCTAAACCTCAACTTTCTTGCAACATGGCTATAAATTGATCATCATCAACATCTGAACATTCCTTATCCCTAACCTTATTGGATTTTGACTTCTTCTCATCTTTTAAATTTTATTTCTTCTTGGGATGTCTTCCTTCATTTTTTCTCATATCATATATAGTCAAGATGCCATGAAGTACATGCATCTCTGGCTTGTCTAAATATTGCATCTCTTCTATTATAGATACCTTAGAATCAAACACAAGAGTTAGTGATCTCAATACCTTTTGAACAAATATATACTCTTTCACTTCTTCTCCTAATCCTATTATGACATTGATAAATTCATCAACCTTAAATAGGTAGGATGCAATGGTTTCATCTTCAAACTTTGAAACTTTCTCTAGTGTGTCTACAAGTTGGTCATTTTTACCTTTGTGTCTCCTTCATAGATACTCTTAAATTTTTCCCATATCTCTTTTGCTGATATAAAATTCACCACCTTCATAAGTTTTGATTTTGATATAACATAAAGAATGACATTCATTGTTTTGGAGTTTTCACTAACCTTCTTACCTGTTGCATCAGTTAGTAGAATAAGATAATAACTATAGCCATCCACAACTAACTACCAAATATCATGACCTTGAGAAATTAAATATATATTAATCCTAATGTTATAAAATGCATATTTATATCCATTTAATAATGAATCCTTACTGGTAGAGAAACCACTTTGAGCTTGTTGACTAGCCATTCTTGCTTCTAAGATCTCCTTTAGGTTTTTAAACCTAGTTCAAAGGACCAATATCTAATACTATATTTTGGAATAAAAATTACTAATATGGGGGTGAATAAATATTCAAAAAATTTCTTATCAATTTCACTCAAGCAATCATAAATCGTACAAAGAAGCATATAGATCTAACATGCATAAATATCTATCCATAAGAGCATGAAACATAGGAACACATAACATATGTGGGAAACCCTCAAGAGGAATAAAACCCACTGACATCTTCAAATGGAATAATATCCTATAAAACAAACACCAAATTTAGTGAATCAACCACTTCACATTCAACACCAACCCCAAGTAGCTAAGTACCAACCCAACTAGGCTTTAGCAACCACCAACTTGTAAGGAAGCATCAATACCCTATATGAATTAGCACCAAATTATCCACCTGATAGTATTTTTCACCTTAATATAATTTTTTTTCTAATTAAAATAAAATATCATATCCTTCTTTATCTTCTCTCTCTCTTTTACCCCTCTCAAACTACCTTCTAGTCTTCTTCGCTCAACTAGTCCTCTTATTGACTTGATTATGTCATATAACCTTTAAATTAACACACATAACATCTATAAAATCCACATAACAAGTATTATACACTAATATAATGGTATAAAATACCTCCTTATTTTCTATAATATTTTATTTTTTTTGCTTGCACTCTAGTCACACACAATAGGCCTAAAATTGCCATGCATTTATACAAGTTTCTTATTCATATCCTTCTTGGTCAGATAAAAACCCTTAACCTATTAGGTCAGACATATAATAGATATATGGACATATCATAAAAATTTAAATAACCTTATTTTATTCCCTTTAGGTCTAGCATACCTTGATTAGGCCTTATCTTATCTTTAGGTCTCGTGGAAACCTAATCCCATTAGGTCTACTTAGGACACGTTACACTTTTCCTTCATTAGAACACATTAAAACACATAAAAATGTAGTAAAATATCATGTTACACTCAAATATACCATTAATAATCTCATATATGATTCATAATTTTTTTTATCTCCATTCACCATTTGAATCATGCCATTAGCATTATTCACAATTAGGCTTGTGCATACCCAAAAAGTCTATCTTAAAAAACTAAAGAAAAAAAATTACCAAAAAAGCATAGAAAAAATAACATATAAATAATATACGTGACCTCAATGTCATCACCTTGTGTTTTATACTTCACAACTCAGGGCAAAAGGACTCAAACCCTTCTCTGCAAATAGCCCACTCAGAACTGCCAACTAGCCTCAAAACATAGTCATGGAAACTTGAAATTATAACACCTAAAGGAAAACACTTAAGGATTTAAAATTCATAAAATTATCTTAAAACATATTTATAAAAATCTATCAAAAAATATCATAAGATCTAATGTTAATTATTTGTTTTTCAGACCAATTGTTGACCTTCTCTCTCATAGACTTTACTCAATCAGTCAAGCCATTTTGGCTTCAATGTTAAAACATTTATAACTAAATTTTAAGATTATAAAAATCATGTATATTTAGTTATATTCCCATAAAAAAAAATTATGTGCATTATATACATCAAATTATGGCATAGATTCTCAAACTCATCACTGAAACTTGCTTACCTAGAACTTCCAGTTTACCTTAAAGACCAATCATGGTGATTTTGACCTTCAAACATCTATATGATCACTTAAAAATACTAATGATAAATTTTTATTATATTATTTTATAAATATATTATTTTAAGATAGAATGATAATATGTTCAATTTAAAATATTAGTCTTGCAAACTAATCTCAGAACCTTAATATCTCATTTGCACCAAACAGGTCAACTTATGAGCAGCATTTTCATCATATCCACTAACCTCCAAAAAATTATATATAGAATTAAAATTATTAAATAATGTCTCCATGCAATTGGATTCATCCCTAATCCATGATAACACATCTCTATTCACCTTCTCACTTCTGCCTAGGTTTCTCACTATTTGCACCATTAGGCCTGTTAGTGATAGGTTGTCTTAGATGATAATTTTAGCACATATTGAGGCCATAAATTGATAAAAAAAAAACACCATGTACATAAAATACAAGTATAAATAATTTTTCTCCATCCATTTATCAACTTTGACTTGGTCAACTCTGACTGTTATAACAATTTTTTGAGAAATAAGGCCTTTCATGTAGGGTCCACTCACTCACCTGAAGACTCAATCACACTTGGAGGTTATTAATAGATATTAATACATTATAAAATAGTTTTCATAGTCATTTTAGACCATTTTATATTTTTTTGAACAATATCTTTCACATCGAGTCATTGTTAGGGTTTTAGAGAGGATTAACACTATTTCTAGTGTTAATAATTATTCATAAAGGACTACCCCTCATTTCAGAAAATAATGCATGGATATATTATCTAGGACCCTTACCCATATATCTTAAATATATCAAGTTATAATTTATATTTTACACATTCCAATGAACACTTGAAAGTCCTTCTTAGGTTGAGAACTCCTCATTCTATATACTTTAGAAACCTTAAAACCACTTTCCATGCCTATTCTTGAAACTTTTGACCTCAATATTGATCAAAACACTTAGGAAAACCAATAACACCACTAAAAATTCTAACATTTTCATTATTATCTTTAAATCTGAATCTCACACCTTATTTGGCCACCTTCTCTCTCATTACTTGCCTAGATCTTAACCTACAAACCACATTAGGCCTTGAAACTGACCTTTAATCATCTTTCCATGGATTATTAACCTAAATTACATGATCAAAAAAATATATATCATGATCAAAAACTGTAAAAAATCCTTCATATACCTTGACAATAGATCATGATGCCTCATTAGGCCATGTAGGGTCTAGAGGTGGTCTAGTTGCATACTAAGTCTATAGGTCCTACCCATTTAAGCTCACTCTAATACCTTCATTAGTGATATAATGACTCATTTACAATTTAAAAAACATCATACATTCTCTTATTCCTTTATGTATCCATCTCACCAGGCCATAAAGTACATACCTTATCACAAAGTATGTTCATGCAATGAACAGTGTCATGACTAGGCTTCTCAAGCATTTGAATCTTGAAAACTGACCTATAAAAAATTATCAAAGTATATTCACTTATATTTTATGATAAAAAATTTCCAAACAATCTTTAAAATTATTTTTTTTAGTTACTTCACTAGGATTCACTATGCACACCTCACAGAGTCTAGACTAGGCTTCTCAAGACATCTTGTATTCAAGAGCTAGTACTCAACCATGCTTTACTTGACATGAACCTTAACATTAACCTTATATAAATAATTACGCTGACTTAAAATTATATCTCAATATAGATACATTAGGTTTCCTTCAAATTATCTCTTTTCACATGCTTCATATCTCAGAGATCACTTACCATGCATCTTTACCAAATGCACCTTGACATCAACCTTGACATCAAATGACATAAAAATTGATACCAATGACAAAAATTCTCAACATTGGTCAACATAAGGATCCACTTTATCACATTATAAATTATATACATTATTTTGGTTAATGGGAAAATGATGACAAACTATTATTAAAGGTATTCCATATGAGCATTTCTGATGAGACTCAAAATTGGTTCTATATCTTACCAAAGTGTTCCTTAACTTATTTTTAAAAATTATAAGATTTTTTATTCATATATTTCAATATTAACAAGGTTCAAAAACTTACATTATAGTATTTTC
Organism: Torreya grandis; assembly: GCA_037957365.1. Taxonomy (NCBI): domain Eukaryota; kingdom Viridiplantae; phylum Streptophyta; class Pinopsida; order Cupressales; family Taxaceae; genus Torreya; species Torreya grandis. Next base: position 203,013 of record JARHVA010003567.1, read on the forward strand.
AAATTTTCAAATAATTTGATGATGAGTCCCTTCGAAGATTATACTATTTGATTCAAAAGTACATCATATGAGCTAGCATTTAGACCCTCATATTTGGGACTAAAATTTATATTTATTAGATGGATTGTTTGAATATTAAAATAAAGATCATTTAATAAAAAATGTAAGTCATTAACTCATTTACATGTATATGTACATAAATATTATGCATTCATACTTACTCATCCAATGAAGCTTAACATTTCTCCTTCCAAGTACCAAAGTTTTATTCCTTAAATAAAGGAAGGATAAGCAATTTCCCAAATAATATTATGAATAAAAATGGAATTCCTAATCTATATATGAATGATTTACAAATGTTACTTAACATGGTGTTTATCCAAGATCTAAGCCCCATATAATAATATTAAACTGAACAACAAAATAAGCATCCATGCCAACAAGATCTAACCATTACGTTATACATGGGTGGTGCTTATTTTTGGCATAATAATCTTGATCCTATACAAGAAAAAAATAATTTTAATGTAATATGTAATTAAAAAATGGGATTCAATTTATAAAACTTATAAAACAAAGGAAGTTGGAGATATTCCTTGGGAAACATAATAATATCAACTGCTTGTGGTCGTAAAGTGATTCAAACATGAGATTGGGCTATGCCTACCACATATCCATATGAATTTACACTTGTAACTATTTGGATATACCAAATGGAAGAAACAATTGACCAAAATCAACAAGTCATCTCCATTTCTCATGAAGGAAAATTAATACATATTTTAAATGATAGCATTACATCTTCTACTATACATGCAAAATGTGAAGAAGAACATGCTATGAACCTTTTCAACTTACCCAATCATGATATAAATAATGTAAGAGATCTAACTTAAGGTTGTAAGGTTAATAGTGGGGGTATATATCTTGACCATCCATTATATGTCATCATATGATGATCTTTATCATCTTCAAAAATTCTAAAAATATTGAAAAAGTAAATAACATTAAAAAATATAGAAACATTTTTGGCACTTACATGTTTTGTTGGCTCCTTGGCATATATGTGTTAGTTTCATGTTGAGGGATGGAATATAATTTACTCCTTCATACATATATAAAATCATACATAGATACATAATAGACTTATATGTGTTGGAATTTCCCTTTACTCACATCACTGGGATGTTAGGGGCATTCATCTTCTATGATCTTGACACACATAAGTTATAAGATTGATGATCACTCTATAATATCATGTTTGGGCTTTCATATGTAATTAAACATGCCTTATCCATTATTATATCTTTCACATGGTACTTTATATTCTATGAACTCAAATTTATTTGCTAACACATGTGATACATGGGCCATAATGACATTTTTATGTTGGTTTCTTATGATTTTATCGTGTACACTTCTTTGAGTATTTTGCCTTGTTATTTTCTTTCTTGTTTGAGCATTTGAATATTCTCCATTATGTGGCCCTTATGCCTATATTTTCCTTCTTGGACATTTGAATATGTTATTGCCTTTTTAGAAATTTCAATATATCATTGCTTATTATATGGACATTTAAACATGTCATTCCTTTTTTTTTTTTGATATTTGACTAAGTCATGTCCATTTTATTTTGTGACATTTGAACATGCTCCTAATTTGTGGTCTCCTTAGACAATTTCTTTTTTACTTAATTTGAGTGCTCTTGTGTGTATGATTTCTTTTCTTGTTGATCTTATACTATTAATATCTATAAGTTTCCAACATATTTATCATGCATATTAGGCCTATATTTGATCACATTGGTTCTCTACACTTAAATGATACATTTACCTAGACATATTTCCTTCTATATGCTACATGGTTACATTCATAGATTTATAATTGTCTTATCCTTTTGAGGTGAGTTAACTTCCATGTACTATTTTTCCCTTACCTCAAAGGGGGAAATATTAGTGGGGGAATGCTTAAGAAGCATGTTATCCACACTTTTCATGGTTCTCAGATTCAATGGAGGCATGTCATATGGACATAGCTTCCACAAATTCATAGCTTCCAAAGTATAATGGGGGTATTCTTTGGAAGTATGTACTCCACATTTATTTAGTATATAGTAATTATAATAGTTTATAGAGTTATTGGGGACATGATATATGGACATGGATTCCACACATTCATAGTTTCTAGATTATAGTGTGGGCATGCTTTAGAATCATGTTCTCCACATTTATTCAATATTTGGTACTTATACTAGTTTTTAGATTTAGTAGGGGCATGTCATATGGACATGGCTTCCACACATTCATATTTTTCATATTTAGTGGGGGTATGATTTGGAAGCATGTTATCCACATTGATTTAGTAAGCTACTTATATCAATTCATAGATTTAGTGGGGGCATGCTTTGGAAGCATGTTCTCCACATCTATTCAATATTCAAAATCTCTAATTTATAGTTTCATATTGGTATTTATATTAATTTTATATTTATCCATATATAGTGGGGGAATGATTTGAAAGTATGTCCTCCACATTTATACAATTATTTGAATTGGCTAAATCACATAATTATATGATTTAGATTCACATTTTTGTCAAAATTATATACATAGTACCTTTATTTTAACATGAGACATATTTAAGGTGCATATTATATGCAACATGTGCCTAATATTTCAAAATACAATTCAATATTAGATTCCAAAACTATTGCACATACTGATACCCCATAAACATTTATGGATTTTATCAAACTAATCTATTACAATAGTTGGTTCATCATTTGGTATGGTTCAAGTTATTATATCACTCAATATTTCTTAGTTTTCAATTTGCACTTGATCATCCAAACTCACTAGGTTATAAGTATCATTGGGTTACATGATTGAGCTAATATCAACTTAAAGGTCACAGCTCACTTTTGCTCCAAATTTAGGGGCATTTGCTTCCAATCTCTATCTATATATATGTCTATGTATCTATCTTCTTGGATATATGCACTTTAAATAATTATCTATATTTATCATAATATCAATTTTAGAGCATTACAATGATACATATTTTGTAAAAACAACTTACCCATAGGAAAGACATTTACATCAACACATAGGTGTACTCCTAAACCTTGCTCTTTCAATTTTAATCTAGTTTAATTAATTTTAACCTAGATTATATGCACTAATTATATAATATAACATGTAATTGGTTATAGGTCAATCACTATTAAAGTACTCAAATTCAACTCCAATGAAGCATTCAAATTAAATTCAATTAAAGACAAGATGTGCATACACACCTAGGTACTTATTAATTTACTTTAAACTATCAATTTAATTACTAGATTAAATAGGGGTAAATATATATGATATTTTATGATTATATAGCACTTCAATCTTGTACAATTGTAAAACTCAGACCTTGGTTACCTCTTAGTTCTAATCTCTCCTTATATAAGCCTCATATCTACTTTATCTTGTGCCCCTTGGCCCATATCTTAGTTCAAATAGCCTTATATTTATGACACAAATATCCTATCTTACACCTCTATAAGTTATAAGCATATACTTGCTCTCTTACTCCCTAGACACTAATGTTTGGAATAGACAATAACATATATATTATTGTCCCTACTTGATGTAAGTGTCTAATTCCCTAAATTCATTAAATTTTCAAATGAAACATATTTTAAATGTCAGCCTAAGTGTTTTAATGTGAGTTATCACCTAATAGGATTGGTATAAATATAATATCAACCCTCATTCATTCACCACATAATAATTAAACCAAAAGAGCATTCAAGAAACACTCAAGTTACCAAAAGATTTACTATAATTCCCTATTATGATATAATTCAAAATAATAGAATATCTTCAGGTCTAACAGTAATAAAGTAGTAATCATAAGGTCATATTTTCTAATTTACATGCTAGTTCATTATTGTACTTGATTTACACATAATGCATGATTCACATAAAAGCCAACATGTAGTGGAGAAATACATGAGTTTGAGTCCTTCTAGAGTATTAGCTATGTAGGAAACAACATTTGATATCAGGGTCATTATAGGTCAGATCAACACCATGTTCTCACTAACCCATTTTCTCCCAAGGTCACATTGAAGATGGAAAGATAGTTTTTTACCATTTCACCAAGAGCAACAATCCATGACCTAGATTTGAATGTACTAGAGCAAAGGTAAATCCAAACCTAGAAGTATCCAAGTGGTCACACCTTGTTTAAATTGATATTATGTATAGGACACTAGTGTTGAAACTAGATACTAATGTCGATGTAATTGTCCCAGCTTGATGGAACTATTGAGAGAGTTAAAGACACTAGATCTAAAATTTAACAATTATTTCATAACTATCTTCCTACCTAATTTTTACTTGTATTATATCCATATATTCATTATCATCATAGCAAATAAATTACTCTTTTTTATGTCTTTTATATATCTATCATAGTTATACTTTCCATTAATATCTTATCCGAGTTTAATAAATTTAGCATATGGTACATCTGAGTATAGCACATTAATTGGCTTGTTGTATATATGATATTCACCCTTGTGCCCTATCATTTCTATATATTTAACCTTATCTACCCAAGTAAGGATCTGTAACCAAATTAGGGTGAATTTTTTTTTTGCACATATATATTCTTATTGTTTATCATTATCTCACATCCCCATGCTTATTATGAGTCTGATCCTCTTATTTTACTATCATTCATCTACATGAACCTCTCAATCTATTTCAAACCAACTAAATATATTACCCAAAAATATCTAAATCATCATATTTTCATTTATGTATCCTAGACACCTAACATCATGCTTAGATAATTAAATTAATGAAATTGTGTTATGTGTGATTTTATTGTCCCTCACCTAACAACATCTATTTTTAAATCTAAATAATTACTATGGGTTAGTCCTTTTACCTAATGTTCCATTGATGTGACTAATTATGAAAATGTCTCATATAATTAAAAATAAACCCCACATTTATTACTTACTTGAATATTATTTATAAAACATATATACACTATTGCACATTAATCAAAACTTCCCCATTCTTCTCAAATCACAAATTAATCACTAGGACTAGTCATCAGTTAAGTCTTAAGCACATCAATACAAGTCAAGATAAAATATTTTCAAGTATCACAAGCCAAATTATAGGTGCATTCATATGGAAAATGATCATAATTATGCATTCACACTAAGGGGAATAATTATGTGTGGCTTGATTTCCCTCTACTGAGTATTAGATATATAGGCAATGATTAATCATCAACTTGGGTGACTAAGGTTAGCTCAACCCATTACACTTTCCAAGTTTACACAAGTTACATATTTTCACAAGTGGACATAGGGTTTTTATGGTAATCAAACTAATTTTGGGATTTGTGCACAAAGTCAAGATTAAGTATCCCACACACATTAGTATTACAGGCAAGCACAACTAATTGTAAGGTCATAAAGATCTAAAGAATCCAAAGATATTAATGTGAGATATAATCAATAATTAGATGAAATTTTCCTAGACTAATTTTAGTGACCTTAAATGTATACAGTGATATTTCTAGATCGAAGTAACTCTCATACATAATTATAGCCACTTTCCATTGTCATAATTTATCATAGTCAATTAGTGTACTAAAAAAGCTAATTATCTTGATCTCTTTAGTACTCTCTATATTTATCACATACAATTTTCAAATCAGTTTAAGTACTTTAAATTCATACTAATACTTAAGTAGAATATTTTACAATCTAAATTAAATTCAAGTTTATATCTCAATTAGGGTTGAGCAAGCATAATTATGGTAAAACATAATTTTGAACCTATATATCTTACTAGGGTTTCTTCCTTATATCACTAGATTTTTATATTTATGTATTTAGATTTGGTTGTAAAATTGATTTATTATTTCCACATAATATGTGGTCTTAACCTTATGGTTTCATTCTCTAAAAACCTAAAATTTATATTTTTTGTTGCTCATTAAGACTAGGCCTTGAAATTTTATCACTTCCTCTATTAATGTTTGATAAATTAAAATGAGTGGCCAATATAACCCCTTAGTAGCCCTTATCTTATGGATTTCGTATTATCTTTAAATCCTTTTCCTTGTGCTTATGATAGTGAATGGATAAATAGTCAATCTTGTATGATTTATGACGTTAATTATGTATATTAATATGATTACAAAATAAATGATAATGACTATCATTATGAATAATGAAATGAACAAATTGATTATGAAATATGAGAACCTAGTTACCTTAATTTTTATTTTTATTCTTCTATAAATTACACATTAGTAAAATAGGAGTGTAATAATGAATTACCTCACACACTATTTTACAACATTACACATAATGAAAGAAATATAATAACACTATGTGTATATGTTATACATATGGATGCTCATGATGTTTTAATTGTAATTGTATGTCTCCATATATTTATACTCCTAATAACATTCAAAATGTGGACATGTTTTTTCCTCAAGTAGGATGTGATACTATTTCATATTTTCAAATAAATTATTATACAAACTAATATGATATTTCTTTGCCTTATATATATGATGCATGTGAATGTGATAATTCTCTCTTCTCTATTGAAATATAATGTCACAATCCTTCTCCTCATCCCCCTGAACCTCCAATTAATAATATTTATGTATATTGTATGCATATCAAACCTAATTTTTTTTATAATTAACACAATAATAAAAAAAATGTGAGATCCTCATTAAATATAATTTTCCTTTCATAGGTACTAGGTTCACCGTAGGTGTCCAATCCTCTAATATTTATCTTGTTGCTTCATATACACCTCTCATTACATCTATGATGTCCACCCAAGGTGTGGTGACAACAAAAGGCTTACCTTAGTTTTACATGCCTAATCCTATATATTCAACCTATGATAGTACTAAAATGGCTATACATATCATATCATAACCTTGCCTACTACACATTCCTTCGAATAGAGTGTTTTAGCTCTGTATGCTAACATGTGATTATATCAAGGTGATTATAGAGCTAATAATTTAGTATATTTTCATTATTTGAATCAAAATTTGTTATCCCCTTATATTATATTTTATCCTTTACCCATGGGTTTCATAGAATCTAAGCTTTTATTTTATGATAGTAAAGGTGATCCTAAATAACACATTAGATTTTTTCATATAGCATGCTTTTATTATACATATAATGATCATTTATTGACCAAATTAGTTCAAAGGATTCAAAATGATTATGCATAAACATGGTTATATACTATTCCTTTTCATTAAGTGTAGAATTTCAACACATAAATTTAATCATTAAAGTGTTTTTGGCATCCTTACCCTTACTTGATATGTTCACCATTTCTCTAAATCAAAATCTATAAGAGAGCCTATATCATCTTTAAAATACTAAAAATATCATGCATAAATCCATATTTAAATCCTATTAATCCCTATTCAACCCATAGGTTCCTATTAGACCTTTTCTAGTAGTATTTATCCTTCTAGGATAGAACCATGTTAGGTTGTAAAGGGTCATACTATGACCTTATCCCCTAACACAGTTATATCCCTTGTACTCTAATAGTTACTTTTTCAGATTTCCATGCATTTTAAAAAAAATTCCTGTGATATTTTTAAGGTCGATTAGAATAAATAGTCAATATGTTCCCATATAAAATCACATCAAGGAATTCATTTGAAGGGACCTGGCAAGGTGATTTTAAATTACTACACAATAGGCCAAAGATCACTATTTCTCCCAATTTCAACTCTATTTAATTCAAAGTATTCATAGTCCAGGTCTAAATATATTTTATTATAGTTCAAGGGCATTCATTTTCAATAAATTCAATAAATCTTATTATTGTATTTATATAGTTGCATAATCATAGATCACACAATCACCTTAGGTGGGATAACTAAAATAGATTAAGACACATTTGGGATAGTATCCAATACTCACATTACATAGGGTTTTCTAAGAATAGATCTAAAATTCCCCTTAACTATTACCCATTTTTAAATTTTATCTCTATTGTGTTTGTTTTGTATGACTAGGATTTAGTATTTTATAGATCTTTCACATGTCTATTTGGCTCCCACAAAAAATTAGTAGACCCTTGAAAATATTCATACAGACCTAGATTAAGAAATCAAATGCATGGTTAACCAAGACATATCCATGGTCAATAGACAAGGTTGTAGTACATCCATGTCCCCTATCATTGCCTTTTGAGTGCACAATTTTTTTTTTTTTTGAATACAATAAATTCAATAGGTATTTTCAATCCATTTTTTAGTCACAATCATCCTGCACTGTCAACACTAAATCTATTTTAGGAGGATTGCATATTTGTAGGCCTAATTTATATATTTAGTTAATTTCCAATTCTAAAAAAATGTAGTTTATTATCTTTTAATTTCAATATTTTAATATCTATTAATTTGATTCACTTCAAATAAAAATAGATTAAACATTCTGGTAAACCTAATATATGTTAACATTAATTTTTCTTTACTTGATTTTTATCCTAGGATTTCATATTTCTATAAATTCTTGAAACTAAGATAAAACAACATTAAACCTTGGATAAAATGTAACATAAAATGATTCAACATATTTAACCTTGGATTGAATCTGACATTGAGGAACTTTGTATTATCACCTTGAATAAATCTGACAAAGAAGCTCTTTCTTTTAGCCTCATATTTTTTTTTTAATTTATAGACAAAAAACTTTAAATTTTTATTTTTCTTTATTTTTTATTTACTTGTGGTTGTTTTATAAACTATGTTCTAATAGTTTAAAAACTACTTAGTGGTTGTCATGAATGGATATTTGGTGTATTATTCTAAATACATATTATGATTAGGGGTTTTTTCCAATACCCATAGCCATTATATAGCACTAAATAATAAATTTAATCTACATATACCTCATAGTTATCATAAATGCCTTGGAACCCTTGTTTATACCATATATATTTTATTTTATCCATTTGATTTATGGTGTACTTGAGAGGAGCGTATCACCTAGGTAAGTTACTCTCATTGTACCCTTGAAAATGGGGTTAGTGGATTATAGGCATGGTTTTACCTATATATTTGGTGTTCTAAAACATTGGGATGACATTAATAAACAAATGAGAAAGTATATTTTAGATCCCACACAATAATTCAAACCCTTTCCTATATCACCTTACTAACTTAATTTTTGCTTGTATTGTATTCATATTCATTAGCAATGTTTGATTCATATTATATTATATGGATCTAAGGTGTAGTTATATATTAAGACATATTTATATTCGACATATGTAGCTTCCTATTGGTTTCTTCTAATATTGAAAGTCATGATGTTTTTCTCAAACTAATAATGTGATTATTAAAATTCCTTACTCTCCTAAAATTTAATTTCACATCAAAACCGATAATGAAATTAATGAATAGAAATATGATAATTAATAAGAACCCCATATTGGTTGACATGAGTTAAATAGATTAGTGTAGATATTAAAATTTGATCAATACAATACTTCATTATTATATGCATGGAAAATACCTATCATGGTTGTACCTTTCATTTTTAAACCTTCCTACTATGACAAGGCTCATGTTAGCTATCTCTTTGTGCATAATTACTTATCTCTTAGTTTTACCATTTTTATTATGATGACTTCAGATTCCTATGTTGTACAAAATGTTCTAAACCTAATGTTTATCCTTCACTACCACTTTTGGATCTATACCTATTTTCTAGCTCCCTAGAAACTTACATCAAAATGGACACATATATCAACACAACTGTCCATTTTCCTATAAAGTGTCTAGTGCCCAAAAGTCATCCAATTTTGAAAATAAACATATCCAAAAGGTTTTCCTACATCATTTGATGAGATCTATTTACAAAAGGGAGATATATATATATATATATATATATATATATATATATATATATATGTATATATATATATATATATATATATATATATATATATATATATAAACCCTCATTCATTCATCACCTATCAATCACATACAACTCACAAGTTAATATACTAAGAATCACTCAATCAAGACTTCAAGTGAGTATATATTTATTATTTGTCCTTATTTTCATATGATCAGTCATTATATAGTTATGAAACATTCAAATAGTAACACATAAGACTTATTTTCACACATTTCACCCTTATGCACACACAAGCCAATACATAAGGGATGACTACATTAGTCTAATTCTCTATTTGGAGTAGTGGCTATGTAAGTAACACCCATTCATAGAGGGGTATTTGGGGTTAGCTAGACACTGTTATCCCATTAACCCATTTTTTCCATATTCAATCCAAGGGTGAAGAGATATGGTTTAATCATTTGACAAAGAGTGACAACATATGCAAATAATCTAAAAAATCATAAAAAGGTGATATGAAACCTACAAGGCTCCAATTTATTACATCCATATCCAATCAATATTCCATATAGGATACCTATGACCAAGGTGGAAATATATGTCAATGCAACATTCTATATCTGATGTAAGCTCTTGAGGCTACAAAAAGGATTTTTATAGAATTTGATGTATGTTCCAAGATCATCATCTAGTTCACTTCTGGATTATTCTTGTTAGCATTGTATATGCACTATAAACCAGATAAGTATCATTATTTCCAATGTATTAAAATATCTATCAATAATTATACTTTACTACTTTTATCACTCTTAGTTGTATAAATTTAAAATATTTTTTGTTGGATTTTTATATTAATTAGCATGTTATAGAGGTATTTTATCACCGTTGTGCCATAAACTATTCTATTTTATTAACCCTAGATACCCCCATATCTCAAATTATGTTTAAAAGTTTGGTGAAGCTAACCTTTGTGTCTTCTCATGCAACTTATAACTTGTTTTAGGATTTTTAGCCTTCTAGGATTTTAGAGTATAGAAAGTATTTAATTCTGATTTTTAATATCATGTTAGATAATAACCTAGAATTTGTATTTATCTATTATCTTATTCTCATCTCCATTTTTAGAGCATTTAAAATGGATAAAAAAGGAACCTCTTCCTCTTTATAACCCTAAAGAGGGTGATAGTTATGATCCCTCTAACTAGGTCCATCCTATCACTTCTCCAAGGGGTAAGGTGGCCCATTAATGGTTTCAAATGAAGGTAATTAATATTTTAGTCTCAATGATCACATCATAAAAAAATTGTATTACATACCTACATAATCTAAAATATTCTAGTTTTATTTATGTGTTTGTATCTTCTTGTAGCAATGTTATATATAACCAACAAGGTTTCATATCAAAATGAAAATTTAAAACATAATACATCTAAAACAAGTGATTTAAAAAGTGAACAAAAGGCTAATAAGATCCCAATAGAAATCCTAAGAGATTATTTAAAATAAAGTGATTCAATTTCCTGCTATACATCATATAAGGAGATAAAAATAATATTGTGCATATCATAAAATGCATATCCATCATATAGATTTTTGTTTTAAATTGAATAACAAAATAAAAAATATAAATTATAATAGAGATCATATCACTGATAAATCAATCAACCCACTCACATTATGATTATCTATCCTAAAACAAAAGTGTAAAAACAAAAAGTATAGGTACCAAAGAATAATTTATATAAAAATCAATTGTAAATTAAAAAAAGAGAAAGAAAAGATGCATAAGGAAAAGCTATAGAAAAAAATATTACAAAAATATCAAAATGAACAAAGAACAACTATAAAAGGAAATGTTACAAAAATAGTAAGAATAGAAGTTGAAAAATTAAACATGATTAATAAATAACCTTTTTAAAAAGATGGTTATTAATAAAGGATTTTTAAAATCAAGACATGCCTATAAAATCAAAGTATATAAATATTGTTACCAAGGATCGAAACATCATATCTATTTCATACATAGAAAAACAAAAAGTTAAGGGCAATAATAAAAATTCTATGTCTACATCATCAAAAAAATAATTTAAATAATTAAATACATATTTTACTGGCATGTAAGAAAATATTTATGATTCTCCTCTATCCTATAATGAGATGCAACATTCTAGAAATGATGAACATACTCATGAAAAATAATCTTTCAAGAATGAAACTCCAATCTATGGTGAAGTTGGTTTTTCATACAAGGCTGGTCAAAATGATATATCACAAGTTTAATAACAATGCAAGTTACATGTCTCCTATAATATATTGATGATTATGATCCTAATAACATAGAACATTGGTATGACCTTGATGATATTGATTATGCATCATAGGAATATGACACATGTGATATTGGGTCTTCATAGAGGCATCCCCTTGATGAGTATATTGACTTCTAGTATCATTTTTCATTGCACATGTCTTCTTTTTTTATCCTTCCAAGTATTTAAAAATTTACAAAAATAAAAAGCATTCAAATAATTTAAAAAAATATAGAATTATTCAACATTCCTAATTTTTACTATCTCCTTGCCATTTATGTTATTTAATTTATGTTTGTATATAGAATATAATTTCATTTCTGTATACACATGTTGCATTCATAATTTGAGTGTGATACAGGCATACAAAGATACATGATATATTCATATACATATGTTAGGACTTCTCTCTACTCATGTCATTAGTACATTGGGGGCATCTAATTTTTTATCATGATACACCCAAGTTATATTATTATATGATCACTTTCCATTATTATGTTTGATCTTCTATACATACACATGCTTATATCCATGATCATGTATTTACATAGTGTCATTTATATGTTATGTAATTAACATTTTTTTGATAACACATATTTGCAATAACTAGTATGCTATTTTCATGTTGGTTTCTTTTATTCCATGCTTTACTTTTTACACTTTCTTGAGTATCATGACTTACTTTCTATTGTCTTGTATTTTCTTTACTATTTGAGAATTTGAATATGCTCCTTTGATTATGGACCTCATGCCTTTATTTTCTTATTTGAACATTTTAATATGTAATTCTATGTTTTTTGGACATTTGAATAAGTTATATCCCTTTGACTATGTGACATTTGAACATTCCCATTTTATACACATAATATTTTTGTCAGGATCTTGCTCCACCAATAGAGCACATATGATTACTTCTTGTATTAGCAACTAAACATGGAATTTAACCAGAATCAATAAGTAAATAGAAATATGAAACAACACAGGAATATGGGAGACAATACACAATTGTATTAATAATCACTCAGAAGAATATACAATAAAGAAGATGCCACTTCTTCTTCCACCTCAAAGGCTCGCCAGTCCCAACAATCAACTCTAATACAGAATTGATGTTCACCTCTCCAACCAGTCAGTAACATGATGCCAGTACATCAAGTACACAACCGTACTCCAAGTAGATCTCCTGCTCTCTACTGCTACCTACAAATCACTAGACCTTACTCACCATTGTAGATCTCCAAAAGAAGCCATGCTCACCTGCTGACTAAGATCATAAAAATACGAAGAAACCTTTTGATTCTCCAAACCAGCACCCACTCTTGGTACTGAGGCACTAAGAGGAACACACCATTGCTCTCCTCTCTCAGAAGGAGCTTATTTGCTCTCTTACTCTCTAGCTACAATTTTACAATACAGCCCATGAGTCCATATATAGATCTCATGCTTACAATAATTAGACTATATTAATTACAATATTTATACATGCAACTCAAGACTATGATTGGCCTTTACATGCAAACTAACAGTCCAAAAATAGACTCTCCAGAATCAACATGCAAACTGCATGTTCACGTACAGGCTATCGACGTCGGCTCCTCCATGACCGATGTCGGCCGACTGGTGACCAATGTCAGTTGATCAGACTAATGTTGGTTGCCCTACAACTCATTTTACAATTCTCTGCAACCTCTGCAAGCTCCGTAACTTCTCCTATTTGCATCTTGGTGAAGCTTTTAGCTCCACAACCTAACAATTTTAAAATTTTATCAAATACTAATTCTTTCTATCTTGTAGGAACCCATAGAGTCTCAATCTCTCTGAGTGAATACACTAAGGGGTGCATTGGGAAAGGTGTGGGAATATAATTGGTGCTTCTCAAGATTATTTTCCTTTTTTGTTACTTATTATCTAAACTATTGTCTCTTAAAAACCATTCTTCTAAGCTTTTCCTCCTAACTTTCACCCTCCTATAGTCATTTACCACCTTCATTAACCCTTTCCCTAACCTAAACCCCTTTTTTGGTAGTTTTCATAACTATGTTGGCCACATCGACCTTGTATTTCTATTTACAAAAGCTTACTAAGAACTAGGTTGGTTATGGCCAACATAGTTCATAACTTAGTTTTTGTTAATTTCAGTACTAAGTCGATCGGGTCGACCTTATCATCCTGAACTTTCAAAAAGGTTTAGGGTTAGATCTACATATATATAAATATTAATTATTCCATTTCTAAAATAAGAGAAGAAGAAGTAAGATATATTTCACATTTGCTTATTCACCATTCTACTTGAGGAGAAAGTTTAGGGTTTCATACTTTCATTGGATATATGGATTTTTCTTATGGAAAAGTCTTTTAGATGCATTGATAGGTTGTATATCCTATATTTTGTTTATCATTATCATCCTTACATACCAAAACAACATCTTGTGAAGCACCTTGTCCAAGGGATAGATTGAGTCTTAGTGGGTTCATCTTCAAAGGTAAGTATTCTTTACTTTGTTCCTCCTTTGTAAGAATAAATAGATATGCATTTGTAATTCTCTTCAATGCATTAGGATTTATTATACATTTATATGATTATATGTTTTCTATGCATGTTTAATTTTAGTGTTTGCGAACCCCTACTTTATGCCAAAATCTATGGTGAGCACTAGATTATATTTTGTTGTACTTGTCAATAGTTTAGTAAATATAAAAACATAAGACCTAGTTAAAATTATTGAATACTTTTTCTTGACTGGAGGCTTTGGAACCCTCTCTAGTGATATTATTGTCTTAATATATCCCTTATTTAGGTCTAGTGGATCTATATTGGTCATGACCCTAATTATCTAATATATCCCCAATCGAAAGTGTAAGTAGGATATATATTCTCCAAACTAGGATTGGTTCGTAGATATTTTGAATTTCAAATTGCATACATACTAGTGAACCTGATGTGAATCTAACCCTTACATGTTTTCTTTCATTTTTTCATTTTTATCATTTTATTTATTTTTTCTATTTTTTCAATACTATCTGGACTAGGTCAGTATACTTCTAACTCTTGACAGACCTTGTATTCTTGATCAATGCTAATTTAGGGAAAATTTTACAATGTAATTTAATAAAGAAATGTAATAAAACACACAAATAATTGGATCAATTCTAATGATATAATTGGGTAACATATCACAAAACCTTACACCAACACTAGCCAATGCATTTTTTTGGAATACAATGCACAATGATAAGAGAGAAAATAGTCAACTGAAAAGTAAGTGCTAACTAAATGGTCATTCTGAGTGTTGTTAGATTATTATAAAGTGATATTTTAAGTGTGATAGGGAATTTGGATAAAATAAGAAACTAGAAATCCATCTATGGATGGTTTTAAGATGTTTAGGCTAAAAGGGATCTATGTTAGAAATGGTACAAGCTTGGTATTGGGGCCTACCCCTTCACTTCACAATCTCAAAATGATAAAGGTGTCAGGTGATTTTCTAATATATATTATTAACCACATGTTTATACTTGGCCAAAAAACCAAGTCAACTTCCCCCTTGGTGATGAAATCCAAGTTGGTATGCTTTAGGAAGACAAATGTTAAATGAATATTTTGTGATTTGGTAGTGTGTCCAAAAAGAGAAAAATAGTGTAGCTAAATAGTAATTTGAAAAACCACCTAATTAGACTATGTGAGCTACTCTAAGCATGAAAAAAACTAAAAGTGAAAGTGTGAATTAATTATTAGGAAATAGTTGTTAATTCCCAAATTAAGAATAGTACATAGTTAGTTTAGATGAAATTATATGAAAATAGTACATAAAAGAGTTGATTGAGTTGTTACTATTATATGGAAGTAAGAGTGTCTAATAATAAAGTTGAGTAAGTAAAATTAGTCTTTTAGATAGAAGATAAGATACAAAATTAAGTCAAGCAAGTTGACTTAGTTTTCTATAGTATTATAGTTTTAAAATCTACAAACTTGCACAAAATAGAATTATAATGAAGTACTGAATTGATGGAGAGAGAAAGAGATAAACCTTGGTAGATTGGAAGATGACTAGGATTGTAAATTTTTTGTTGAAGTGCCTTGAATGCTACTTTAAAATACTACAAACTAAGTCAAGATTTTTGACTTAGTTTATTGAAATGGATGCTAACTAAAATACTAAGTTGACCTATTTGACTTAGTTTATTGATCTAGATGCTTACTAAAAGACTAAGTTAACCTTCTCAACTTAGTTTGTTGATCTAGATGCTGATTAGAAGACTAAGTTGACTTGATCAACTTAGTTTGTTGATTTGGATGTTGATTGGAAGACTAAGTCAGCCTACTTAGATTAGTTTGTTTTTTTATATGTTGATTAGAAGATGAAGTCAACCTGATCAACTTATTTTGTTGTTCTAGATGTTGACTAAAAGAATAAGTTAACCTATTGGACTTATTTTTTTGGTTTGGGACTAAAGAAGAGTATTATATCGACATGTCCAATCTAATAACCTGTATCTAATGAAGACCTTAAAAAAATAACAAAGTCATTTTGATATGATTATGTGTTAAACTTATGCACAAGAGTTATAAGTATACTAACCTAGTCCACATAGTATTGAAAAAATAGAAATTATGATGAGTTTTACCAACCTAAGTATGGTATAACCTAGGTTAACTTTGTACTTAGTTTTTTGGTTTGGGACTAAAGAAGAGTATTATGTTGACATGTCCAATCTAAAAAACATGTATCTAATGAAGACCTTACAAAAAAACACAATCATTTTGATATGATTGTGTGTTAAACTTGTGAACAAAAGTTAGAAGTATACTGACCTACTCCACATAGTATCAAAAAAATAGAAACTATGATGAGTTTTACATAGTATTCCACAAATATTATGAGTTTTACCAACCTGAATAGGTTCTCCCATAACCAAATTGTGGATCCTACCCTAAATGAAAGTAATGTGCATGTAACCACTTGTACTAAAAACTATGGCACCCTTCCTTATTCCTCTTCAATTTGTAATCCTCTCTTCTAATTTTAAGATCAACTTAAATAAGAGTATATCCTAGAAATGATCTTCTTCATCAATGAGTTTCCTCAACATTGAGGAAAATATCCTTCTACTATTTATCATCTCATGATAAGTGGTCATGTTGAAGATCCCCACTCACCTTCTCCCACATTATCACATGGATTTGGGGATACTAGCTTATTTGATTCTCAACCTCTTCCATATATTTTGAACCCTTCTCATACCATGAC
The DNA here is from genome assembly GCA_037957365.1 of Torreya grandis. NCBI lineage: Eukaryota > Viridiplantae > Streptophyta > Pinopsida > Cupressales > Taxaceae > Torreya > Torreya grandis. Next base: position 220,520 of record JARHVA010003567.1, read on the forward strand.
ATCTTCCTCTTTTATTTCCTCCATCTACATGCCTAGTATATCTATTAACATGGTAGGTTCTACATCTAGTGGCCCATTTCCAAGACCCATTATTATTAATCCTACCTCTAGTTCAACATTTGCTACCCATGGTACTCATTACTCTTGTGTCATTTCTTCTCATTATTACATTAATACATCTTTTTATATACAATAAAATCATGATACCAGTGCCTCAACAATAATTCTTCTCATGTTACTACTAACACCCATAGTGGTACCCAAATCACTACTACCGATTTTAATGCTTAACACAATGCCAATAATACCAATCAAACCTATAAAATTCTATTACAAAATCTTAATAAAATGAATGATTTCAAAGATAATAATGAAAATCAAATGATGCAAATGCAAAATCATCTTATCCATATTCAAACCCCCCCCAATAGGTTCCACAAGGAATACATAGCCAAAATGTTCACTCACATCCTCTTCAAGATTCCCATGGTAATCTCATTCCTCAACCTCCTCATGTTAAAAAAATAATCAATCAACTTAAAAATGAGCCTCTTACACCTCAAATTGCTAATATTGATATAAGAGGAATCACCCATACTATTACTTACAATGGGTTAACTGATCCTACTCTCCACTTTAAAACATTTGGAAATCTATATATAGACTAGGTCAAGTTAAATACTTTTTCTACTACCAAGATATTGGCAAAAAATCACATAGGTGATGCTTTAGATTGGTAAAACCAACTAAAATCTCATTCCATCACTAGTTTGGAAGATTTAGTCATTTCTCTAGTCCAATAATTCCAAACTAGTGATCTCCTTTAAATACCTTGGCCCATTTTATCAATTGTAATCAACTTGAGACTGAAACTACATAATATTTCATCAAATGGTGGAAGACTTATCTAAAAAATGTGAACATAATATGGAAGATGAAAACCTTTTTCATATATTTACCAACTCAATTTTTCCCAAGTTAAAATATTGGGTCTAGACTCTCTCACTATAAACTTTGGAAAAGGCCATTGACTAAGCAAATCATCAAGATTTCCTCATGCATCAATTTGAGCCATCCAAACATTCTATGGTTACTCACATGTTAATAAATAATAATAATTATCATTATAAAAATGATGGTATCACCAACTCTTATGATACCATTCATAATATTCAAGATATTATTCCCAACCATGCTCTGAAACAAGCTTCCCCTCCCAACCATGTCACTAATCCTCATTTATCTTCAATAAATAACATCAATATTCATAAAAAATTATCCTTAGCATAATTTTAAAAATGTCTATGAAGGCCTCTTCCATCAAAACTTGATCCCACTCATCCCATGAAATTTTGGTATGATCCTAATAAATTTTATTGGTTTTATGTTAGTTGAGGTTATTCTCATGAGACTTGTAGGAAAATTTGTAATTTGGTTATGGATTTCAATCTCAATCCCAATTTTGAGCATAATTATATCATTTATAAATGTCAATAATCCTATTACATTGCCCTTGAATCTCATGAAACACAAACTAAATCTTAATCATTAAACCAGGCTAACGCTCATTTGTCCATCTATAAATATCTTCTTTTGAATCACCAAGATAACCCAAATAATCTTACCCTTTCTATAATAATGTTGATAGTATTCTTTACCCAAAACCTAAATATATTGTGGTCAATATGAATAATATATAATGGGTGGTTACCTTCATTTATCCTCATCCCATCAACACTCCTCAATTGTCTCACACATTCCATGTTACCCCCAAGACTCTTCCCCAACCCACTTAATAGAGTTGGGGATATATTTGATGAACCAATTCCAACACCTCCCTTAGATAACACTTCTCATACCATTATTACCACTCTTCCAACCTCTTTACCCATCACCAATGATACTCAAACTTCTATCAACACTTATTCTAATGTATCTCAAATTAAACCAGCATCAACAACCCCATCTTCTCAATACAACCAAAAAAAATTTCCTCCAATTAGACCTTATACATATTATCAACATAAATTCACATGCACTTTGTATGCTCCTTTTAAGGATATTCTTCAACACTATACACCTATTTCTAATAGTCCTCTTATGAGTTATGATGAGTGGGATCTTATCACAGAGCTTGCTAATCTCCCATCTCAAATATCATTTCTTGAACTCATGTGAACCTCTACACATCACCATTATCATATTATGAAAATCTTGTTCAAAATTAACATCCCTCATCCTCCCCTAGTAGGATGTGAATCAACCTTATTAGGATCAGAAGATAACATATTACAATAGTGTGAAGAGACGTCCATACATGTTGATGAAATAATGGACACTTATATTTATCTTAAATTACCCATTGATTTTATGATCCGTGATGAGATTATTAATTGTGTAGATGATCCTCCTCTCTTTATCAGTGTCCAAATTTGTGATATCTAAGTCAAAGATGCCTTGATCAATGAGGGTTCAGGAACTTGTGTTGAATTTCTCAATTTTATCAAAACCATTAGATATTATGAATGTAATATTAAGTCCACATGTAACACGTGTCAAGGCTATTACCAAAGGCAAGTGCCTTCCTTAGGATATGTGTGGCTCCTTATCACCATCCCACCTATCACCATTTATGTGATGGTGATGGTTTTCAACTTTTCTCTATCTTATAACATGTTTTTTGGTAGTCTATGGACTCATTACATGAGAGTAGTTTCCTCTTCTACTTGTTAATGTGTCAAATTTACTCATAATAGAGAAATATATAGGATTAAAGGTGACACTAACCCTTGGAATTTTGAACAATTCTAAGATTGTGGCATATTCAAGATTCTCACCCTTGAACCCTTGCCAAGCATTCCATTTGATGAATCTCAATGGTTTAACTTTACTGTCAACTCCACCCGAGGTTATAATGGTCACCCTGAGCTCATCAAAAATATACCCACTAACCTCATATATTTTTATGATGATGATGATTTTGATGAGATCAATCTCAAGATTAAAATCACATATCTCTCACCTCATCTTATTTTTTAGCTTCCCCCTTCTTTGAAACCTCATTCTCACCAACCACCTAGTGATGATATACCTATTGTCTTAACTAAGAATAAATATTCCATTCATAAAACCACATTATATGATAAGGTCATCCCTAAATATGCTATCAATCTTTAAACACCTGAATATTATGATGGTTATACCTTAGATGATCCATTCTTACAAGGTCTTATTCGAGCATGAGATGCTAAAATTATTTGTTATCATTCCTCTTTACTTCCATAATTTATATGACTTATAGCATTCCATCTTATATAATTCCTAATTTTATCATTTTTCCTCTTTATTTTAGGGTAGATATGGTGTGTACACCTCTAGTTTATGAAGATCCTCATAGGAGTATGATTATGGATCATGGTATGATTGGTCCTTATCATTTTGATCAATACCAAGACCCCTCTATCCAACTTCTCCATAAGATGTTTGTGACTATCCTTTAACATTTTTTTCATCCTAATCCCTCTCTAGCTAAGTCTATTCTAGTTTTAGATCATATTATTCCCTTAGTTGAGCCTTACCTAGTCTCTCCACCAGCCCCACCTTTCCTCAGTGATGGTTTTCTCCCTTTACTACAGTTTGCTCCTTTGACCACCAAATGGGTTGATTAACCATACTATGATATTCATAAAGTTATTGGTCATTATACTAGAGACTCTTCATTACACTATCTTTCCTTAGCTTCCATTTCCCTTCGTTTCATTAGTAAACCTACAAAGTCTACTGATAAGCATATATGTTGCTTCCACGACATAGATAATCATTTATCCATGAATTTTTGTAAGATATGGAAATATATTGACACATTTCATCCCACCAATCCTTAGCCCATAGAAAATGCTATACCACCCCCAAAAGTATTACCTAAATATATTTCCAAATATGGAAAGGTATATTTTATCTAACACTAATGTAGTACACATCACACAGATCATTTCCGCATCCTTAAACAACATATCAAGGATCATATCATGACCATTAATACACCTAATACCCTTCCTCTCATAGGTAAACCTCAAAAGAAGGCTCCCCCTTCTTCCTCGATGGATCCACCACCTATGGTCCCCTCTTCAACTATGGATCCCTCTCCACTAGTGACTCCTTCATCTATGGCCCATTCTCCACCAATGACCCCTTCATATCTCATATAATAAATTCCAATTACTTATACTTATAATCCCTTACATGATATCCCTAATCATCATGATACTTTAGACAATCTTACCTTTTCCATCAAGGAGATTCACCATGAAGTATTTTCTCCACTTTCCCTAAAGATCGATGTGACTTTGGATGTAGTCTGAGTTTATATTCATAGAGACTTGTCAAATGTTATGGATAATGTGTGTGTAAAAATATATCAATATTTTTAAACACAAACATGGTGTTATTTAATTTATTTCTTCATTTTATATTGGATTGTGCTCCAACTTTACATTCATCTATCTTATATCATTTGACATTGTGTCAAATTCTTATCTATCTTACATGATGACTTTTTATTACACTACATGTTGCTTATGATGTCACCATTATTTTTATATTATCTTATGGATTATTTTTCATTATTATATAATTTCTCTTCTTAAGTTCATTTTTTATGGTTATATTTTTTCTTCCATGATTGTTTGTTATCTTATCTCAATACACATAGATAATTATTATTATGACTTGGTTATAAAAACCTTGTTCCCTTTAGTCATTCCTTATTTACAATGTGATCAGTTAGTAAATAATTCATCTCATTATAATCTCCTTTTTCTATTATAATTTTTATATCCCCTTATTCCCCTTTATTCAATTTTTGAAACTAAGCATACACATGGTTTAGACTTGAGATAACATGTTGGTTCATAGTTAAGCCTAAGTGTTCTAGTTAGTCATATCTTTTGATACTTAGCTTCCTTTAGCCAAATCATAAAGCTCATTCATGTGTATCACTTTATATCTCATGGTTTGTAATTATAAGTCCATATGGATAAGTAATTTTAAAATCCATAAAAAATAAAAATCCAAATCATTTAACAAAAGGCAATGATCTAAAAGGCAACATTCAAAAAATTTCAAAAGTCAAATCACACTAAAAAACATGATTATAAGCACATATCCTTTTTATAATCAAATATCAAACTCCATATTTGGCCTCATGATAGATTTAAGGTCCATTTGGGTGTGGTAGGGTAGTATATTATATAAAAATAATAAAAAAATATTTTAGTGATACCTACTTTCTCATGCAAGTACCCAAATCTTCACAGTAGAATGAAGACTCAGTAAGGGGTACTAAAGAATAGGGAACACATCATGGGAAGGTATGTCCATTTTAATTTTATTATTAAAAATGACCAACATGATTTTATCCTATTACCATACGTATTTGCCTACTTAGCCTAGTGCCTATAATGAACATGTATCCTTTGTATATTGATCATTACTAGTTACTTTATGTATTTCCATGTCCTTAGTATGCCTCATGTCTCCTAATGTCTTCTCATAATATGCATATGTTATGATTATTACATTCCATTTTTCACTCCATAAAATCTTAATATTTTCCCTTGAGAAATATTTTTTTATTCAATGATCACTCCTTTTAGGGATTCCATTTGTGAGTTGCAGTGTAAGACCTTGGAAAGGACTAGGCCATCCTCACAAATTACCAAATTTTCACATTAATATTACAAACATCCCTTTTTACCATATTTTCACATTTTTTCCACCTCATTTATGTTAACTTCATGAGTTTCAATGTAACACCATGGATATGACCTAACCTTCTTTAAAAAAAAATCCAATACCCAAGTCACAATGAAATTACATGTGTCAAATATGAGATAAGATGTGATTGATTATAAGTTACATGTCATTGGCATGTTTTCCATCTTGATTTAGTATTTTTTATGCTTACTTAATTAATATTTTACTTTTATCCTCTTATTTGTTGATTGCATGTAAGAATCCAACCATTTTTCTTAAGCTTCTCATACTTCCCAACTTGAATTAGTGTGATTAATTTAGGACCATTTTGCCAATTTTGTTTCTCTTTTATACTTCCCAACATGATTTAGTATGATTAATTGATTTTTTATTATACCATTGGTATTTCACATGATTTCTTTTTTATTACATTATTTTCATCATTCCCAACATGATTTAGTGTGATTTTACTTATTTTAATTTAGTGCCAATCTTTTTCATGGTTTAAAAATAGTTTGCCCTATTTCTTACCAATATTTGGTTTATTATACTTAATCATCATTAGTTATTACATATTTACCATCATGATATAGTGTGAGTACATTTGTTTTTGATTAATTATACTTTTCTTAGTGTTGTTTGCCTATTTATTTTTAATCATGCATGTGTACTACATAATTATAGAAAAGAAAAAACTCCACATATATTTCTCATACACACACAACATAATAAAAATACATGTGATAAAAATAAAATTTTCCAGGCATCAACAACCATAATCAAAATATAAATCATGATATCAACATCCAATTTTAAACATAATCTATCTCTATATATCATGTGTTTTTATATAAAATAAAAAATCCATCACTCCATCTCTATGTCTAAGATCCATCATGCCTATCTTATAGCCTAGACACATTACCCATAGATGCCCCAAACCATCCCCTCTACATATTATGTTGTAATGAGGTAGTATACAATCTTAACCCTACTACCTATCCCTATAGGTTGGCCACCTAGGCTTATACCTATTGCAACTGGATTGTGGTAGCCATATGTATGACTCTCTCCTAAGACAAGGCCTACCAATCTTATTCCTCTCCTACTCCCACCCCCGCTAGTGGATGCAATCCTTCACCTTCCCTGACCAGTCTAAACCTACTATCTTGAGCTAGGTTAGATGGTACCATAGGATCATTTAGCATGTTTGGGTTATATGATTCTAACACTCCATCTAAAATGTTATGGACCACCACCATAACTAAGGACCCCAATTTGGTATCCTCTATTATAGGGTCTACAAAAACCAAAACCTAGATAGATACTAGATCACATATATATCAAGAAATATATCTATTTACAATTGTATACAACTATTATTCTATCTAAAATACTAAAAAATATAACATTTATTACATGTCCTAGTATCACCAACCACCATATCCCTATTTTATTTTCCACCAAACATGATCTCTCCATTGGCTGAACCCTTGAGTACCTCATTTATGGGTCACCTCCCAATCAAATCATATACTAGAGTCACCACTCAGGCATGTCCTGGGACTCTCCTAAATGGTTCTTATATTGACCAACTCTACCTTGGGATAATTATAAGGTCATCCCACAAGACAACTCTCATCTATGCTTGATCCTACTGATAGTATATCCATCGCTAGTATGTCCAAGGTGGCCAACACTTCTTCTACTATGGTTCTTGATATGGTACCTAATTTACCCTTACATCCACATCCATACCCTCTCCTTTTATGGCTTCCAATTTTCATACTCAACCATACCATGGTCTCACACACCATAGTCTAATCTTTGGTCTCTCAACTAGTGATCCTCTTCCTCCTATCCCCTTTAGCTCTATTGCATGTCTTAAATAAAACATATGAAATACTATAGGAGCCACTAGGTGTGGGATCCCAAATTATATTAACAAGTATTTCAATAACTATGGCTCTACCTACTAGGTATAATGTCTTGTGATCTACTCTCAATCCATCCTTGGTACCATGATCACCCAACTCAGCCAAATTATAGTAATATGTGCATAGGGTTACCACACAATCTCTCCTTGTGTGACTATCTATATCACTAGCATGTGGGGAATGACTCACACTACTTAGTCCTATCTATATCTAACAACTTGAGGTAATCTATCATCGACCACATGGGATAACCTAGTTGGCTGATACATCAAAAAACTCTCATATATTCATGTACTCAATAACACTATTGGTACCATCATCTTCTACTATTTGGATAACATCCAATACATATCATGCATGAGATGGACCTAGATAGAAAACCTAAAATCATAAATCACTCCTTGATTTAACATATAAAATCACAAGGCTATCACGTATAATGGTACCCTATCATCTACCTTCTGACACAACACTCACATGATCACAAGTCCTATCATAGCCATATACATATCTAGAATTTATGCAATATAAACATCAAATAATCTTACCCTCAACCCTAAATAGATCCCATATCATCTTGTCACCCACTAAGGTAGTGTTCATCTCTCCTTTAGATCATCTGATAACCCTATCAACACTAGTGTCCCTCCTATAGGTAGTCCAAGCAATACATGGACATATTCCAATGTGATACCTACCTTTATGTTATCCCCATCCACCACCCATTGAAAAGTGTTAGTTAATCATTCCCATGATCTAAGGAACTTGACAATGAGATCATCACTTAGTGGGATGCATCTCATCTCCATGATTCCTCCCAAGTCTAATACTACCAATCTCATTCTATCCACATCTATCAACCATTCCAACAAATCAAGTAACTGTGAGGCATTAATTAATTGGAAAAATATCTAGTACCTCTATAAAATGTCAAATAATAAAGGATGTATTAGACTACCATGTCATTTATAATCAAAATACATTATTATAAATTTCACAAAAACAAATTGGTTTGCTTCAATTTTAATCAAGTTGGTATTTTTTATTACTAAGTCATCTCATATCTATCTTAATAGTAGTAAGTCACCCTCTGTAGAACTAAGTCGGCCACTTACTACTAAGTCAACCCACTAGGTTTCCACCTAACTAACTGAATAAACCACTTATTACTAGTTTGACCCATTAGTTTTTTACTTAAACAACTAAGTCATCTACTTATTACTAAGTTGGCCCACTGATTTTTCTTATCTTCTACCCACTGTGTCAACCTAGTCGACCTTGTTCTTTCACTGCCATGACATTTTTCCCAAATTGCCATAAATATCTTAAGCATTTATTGGTCCAATTCCTTTCAACCCAATACCCCATTTAACCCATAGTACCCCTATAAATTTCCTAGGGTTCAATTTGATATCTATATTTTTCCTAATCATCTAATATCTATAAATTACTCAATTTTTAATAAAAATACTAAAAAAATTGAAATTTTTAGTCACTTACCTATGCTTATCTAGATGTGGCTGGTATGCATCCTTCCCATCTCATATATCATCTCCCCACCATCATCTCTGTCTGGGTCTCTAACTCAATCTACTAGAGCTCTATTTTTCTCAAAATAGTAAATAATGACAAATGAATTCTCTTTCACCTTACTTATATTGACTATTTCAAAAATTATTTACCTTTCAAAAATTTACCATCAGAGTTATTTTTTTGCTTATATCTTTGTCTATATTAACTATTTTTCCAAAGCATATAATGTTTTGGAATCCTTATGTCATAGATAATATTCTCAACTATTATATGTACATATTGCAAAAAAAATGATTTTTTGCTCTTTTTTGCTAATCTCTATAGGTTTGCCTAATGTTCCTCACATTACACACCTTCACATTTCTCACATCTCCTTATTTACATACAATAAAAAGGTAAGTAAAGTATGTGCTTTTAAATTCTATCCTTTCATTTATATTATTTACTCCTTACTTCACTTTATTCAACTTCATTTTTATGTGTTGCTATCTTATTTTCCCTAAGCACCATCCCATGTTGCACCTACATGACACATGATGAGATTTGAGTGGGGCATATGTATACACATAATATTTTGACATTTATCAAATATTTATGCTTTATATCTTTAAATAACTCTTTGAGTCTTAATCTCATTGAGTGCACACCCTAAAGGGTGCACTGAGAAAGGGGTGAGCAGACCATTAGTGCTTTACAAGATTATTGTCCCTTTTTCCACTTAAAATCTACACACTTGTCTCCTATAAATGATTCTCCTAAGCTATGCCTCCTATTTTTCACCCTCCTCTAGTCATTTACCACCTTCATTAGCCCTTTCCCTAACCTAAACCCCTTTTTGGTAGTTTACATAACTATGTCATCCATATCAACTTTGTATTGTTATTTACAAAATCTTACTAAGAACTAGGTCAACCATGGCCAACATAGTTCATAACCTAGTTAGTCTTTACTAATTTTAATACTAGATCGACTGGGTCAACCTTGTCAACCTAAAATTTTGAAAAGGTTTAGGGTTGTATCTACATATATAAACACATTCATTTTGTTATTTTTAAAACAAGAGAATATGAAATAAGATATATAGTGCATCTACTTATCAACCATTCTACTTGAAGAGCAAACTTGGGGTTTCATACATTTTTGGAGATATGGATCTTATCTTATGGAGAAGTATTTTGGATGCATTGATAGGTTGTGTATCCTAGATCTGATTTATACTTGGCATGCTTACATGCCAAAACAACCTCTTATGAACCACCTTGTCTAAGGGAGAGATTGAGGCTCTATGGGTTCATCTTCAAAGGTAAGTATTCCTAATTTTGTTTCTCCTTTATAAGAGTAGATAGTTATGAATTTTTAATTCTCTTCCATGAATTAGTATTATGTATATATTGATGTGAGTATATGTCTTTAAATGCATGCTTACTTTAGTGTTTATTACCCCCCAGTTTATGCCACAATATATGGTGAGCACTAGATTAGATTTTTATTTACATATTATTAGTTTAGTGAATATAAAAACATAAGACCTAGTTTGGGTTATTCCATAATTTTTATTGACAGGAGGCTTTAGAACCCTCCATAGTGATATTATTATGGTAATAAATCCCTTGGATAGGTTTAGTAGATCAATATTAGTCATGACCCAAATTTTCTAATGTATCCCTAATCAGAAGTGTAGATAAGATCTATCTTCTTCGAGCTAGGATTGATTTGTAGATCTATTGTATTTTGCATTACATACACCCCTTTTATGAGGTATCCTTAGACCATTCCATTTTTATTTATTTTTGAGTGATTTTGTATGTGTGATTTATTTCTTTTTGATCTTATATTATTACTCTTTTACATTACAATGATCTATATCATGCATATTAGGACTTGATGTGATCACATACTATGTGATTCAATGCTATATCTACCAAGATATGTTATTTATATATGATACATGATCCATACATAGATTAAAATTTCGTCTTATACTTTTGAGGCAAGGTAACTACAATATTCTATTTCCCATTACCTCAAATGTGGGGCACATGTCATTGAGACATGACTTCCACATTTTCACAGTTTCAAATTATAATGAGGGCATGCTATAGAAACATGTTCTCCACATTTGAACCAATTATAAAATTCTTCATATTAATTTGGGTAATTTCATAGAAACATGTCCTCTACACTTGCACTAGTTTTAAAACTCACCATATTTTGTAGTTGTATCATTTGGATACACATTTGTGGTAGTATTTTATACATTGGTATTGTTATTATACCCATATTTCACCTTAAGACATATATGTGGTAAATATACCATATAAGGGGAAACTAAAACTAATAAAATAAAATCAATTTTTAGATATCAAATACTATTATGGATTGTTATCATATGTAGGATAGACTATTATGGACTGTTATTGAGCCAATCTATTGTAGTAATTTATTCACCTTTATAAGGTTGAATTGATTAAATCACTCAATCTTAAAAAAATATATATATTTTATATTTTATTAAATAATATAAATTCACCATAATTATAGGTTGTATTTGATTAAACTATCTACCCTCACCAAATATATAGTGTGATTTTAATAAATCACTCACACACACTACGTTAGACACATATTTGGGTTGCATGATTGACATGAAATAAACTTAATGGTTATATTGAAACTCACCTTTACACAAATATTTGGGGCATGATTTGCTCTCTCTCTCTCTCTCTCTCTCTCTCTCTCACACACACACACACACACATCAAATTGTAGGTTCATAATTTTCCTGATCTTAGTTTCAATTATTCATAATGAGGCATCATTTCAAATCAAATTACCAAAAGGAAAGATTGTTTGATCAACATAAAGGTGTGGTCCTAACCTTTCTTTTTTTAATTTGAATAATTTAAAAAAAAAATTAATATTTCATACACTAATTATATACTATAACATGCTCTAGGTTACAGGTCAGTCACTAGAAAAGCACACAAGGTGTGCTCACATAAACAAAATGTGTGTTGTGCACACCTAGGTACACATTTATTTCTTTTAAACTAGTAATTCAAACACTATATTAAAGAGGAGAATTTTAGATACTAAAATATGATTTATATAGTACTTAATTCTTCTATACTTGTGAAATACCAATCAAGGTTATACCTTTTACCTCTCAACCTTCCTACTATTGAAAGACTTGAGTTCAATATCCCTTTGTACCTAATTTATTATATCTTAGTCTAACCCTTGTTATTATGATAACCTAGGATTTATATGTTTTAAAAAATGATCTAAACCTAATATTTATCCTTCACTTCCATTTTTGTACTTGTACCTATTTTTATCTCTCTGAACGCTTGTATCCTAGATGGACGCATGCATCAACACAACTGCCCATTTTCATACAAATTGTCTAGTTCCCAAAATTCATCCAATTTGTAAAAGAAACATATCCAAAAGGTTAGTCTAAGTGATCTAATGTGAGCTATTTATAAAATGGATTACTATATATACAAGTCAACCCTCATTCATTCCTCACCTAGAAATCACATACAACTCACAAGGTAATATACCATGAAGCACTCAATCAAGCATTCAAGTGATAAAATCTACCCTATTTGTCCCTATTTCCATATCATTCATAGAAGTAAATTTTATACATGTCAAAATCATTAAAATAACATACCATGAGCCATATTTTATAATTTACAAGCTAGGTCATTTCACTCTATTATTATCACACATTTTACCCTTGTGCTCACACAAACCAGCACATATGGGAAAACTACATCGGTCTAAGTTCTTATTTAGAGCAGTGGCTATGTAGGGAATGCCTATTGATAGAGGGTGTTTTGGGTTAGATTGATACTATGAGCCCAGTAACACATTTTTACCATTGTAAATCTAAGGGTGAATAACTAGGGTTTGATACATTGACAAAGAGAATTAGCCTAAGCACATGATTTGAAGACATGAGAATAAACGTGATATAAATCTAGAAGGATCTAGTTGGTCACTCCAGATCTAGTTAATATTTTATATAGGACACCTATGGTCAAACTCAAATTCTACATTGACATAATAGTCTATATCTAATGTAAGAATATGAGGCTATAAAAATAATATTTCCAAAATATAATGATTGTTTTAAGATCATCATCGAGTCCACTTCCATCATGTTATTGTTTAGACATGCATGGGCATAGTAAACTAGCTAAGTATCATTATTTCAAATTTATTACAATATATATATATATATTTAATTTACTATTTTTATTAATCTCACATTAAAAATTCATTAAAAATTTGTCTAAAGTTTCTATTAATTGTCTTGTTATAGATGTAGTTTATCGCCCTTAAACCCTAGAATACTCTATCTTCTTAACCCTAGATATGCCAATATTTAAATTTAGTGTTAAAAAAGTATATCAAAATTAAGTACAAGAAGTATCTAATTTTTTTCAAGGTATTAAAGATAACCCCCATGAGGTGAATAATATCACTGTTCTACTTTTAGCATCAAAAGTTGAGAATCAAACTAAATTGGGCATATCCCCATCATAATAGTTTCCTTTTTAGGTTATTAAATCCAATATTTATAATGTTTTTACTTATATTATTGCATCCATTCATACAACATCATCTCTTGTATTGGTAACATCACTTGGTCTCCAAAATTTATTTATGCATATGCCTTATCATACTACTTAAACTCCTCCTATTACTTCTTAAAATGATATTCTTGAGCATGCACTTATTACCTTACAATCTAAGTTAGCTAGAATTAAGCAAACTATCTCTCATGATAATCCCTATATGAAATCATGTTATTTATTTCATAACTCTTTAGCACTTGCAATCACATCTTACCCATTACTAGTTGGATTTGTGTCTCCTAAGCTTCATCTATATGAAGGAAAAGGTGATCTTAAACAACATTTGTGTGCATTCCATGCAATATTTCAATTAATATTATCTATGATTTTTTATCACTTTATCACATGATATGGTAGACGTATCCTAGTTTCATTTTTTATATACTTATTTCTCACTTTATCTCATGATAAGTTAGGACTTGTTTACTTATTGTGTGCAGCCCTTGGCCTTGTATATTAAAATTATTGTTTATATGGAAATACTATGCTATTTATGTGTGGCCCTTCACCTTATGTGTTTATGTGGCATTCACATTTCCCTTATATATGGCCTTTGGGCCATATATGTGACATTAGATGTAAATTATTTAACATTGTATGGCATTTATTGTAGGTTCATTGCATGTTGCTATGGTTCCATGATTCATATCATGCATTACTCCTACTCTCTCCTTTTACTTTATTGTCATGATAAGTATCATGAACATTATGCTTATGTTCTTTAATTTTTTTATCTCTATAACACATGATTCATATACAATTCAATTTTATATTTGAAAATTTAATCCAATTCAATTATTCAAAGTAATACTACATAATTACATTTTCCACATATAAAATATCTCTTATTTAAAATTAAGTGACTTGGAATCTATGACTCTCATCTTAAAAGGGAGGCATCAAAATAGGCTTGTCTTGAGAATTCAATCCCTCATAAGTAACATATCACATTTTTGGTACTATATAGTTTCAAAAATTAAAACATGATTAATAATTTTTAGATTATGGGGGCATGTGATACACATGTACTCATTCCCATAGTTACAAGTGGTATGTTTCAAATATTTATAGGTTTAAATAGTTTTAAAATTAAAAATGGAATTTAATATCAATTTAGTAGAGTATAAGGGGCATGATATTGTTACATACCTTTCTTCCCTTAATGGAAATTACTATGGCATTTATGATGAATTCTATTATTGATTGTGGATTACTAAGTTCAAGTATTATTATAACTAATTTAATTAATATTGTGATATCCTTCATTCTTAATCTATATTTACAACATATTCAAGTTGCATAAAGTACATGTTTAAATTTATTATTTAGGCATTATGATTATGATGTTATTGTTAGGTTGTGGAGCTAAAAGCTTCACTGATGCAGACATGGAGGAGGTTGCAGGATGAGTTGCTGAGTGTCAGAAGTCTTTGGCGTTGGTCTGGCCAACCGACGTCAGCAGGTAGGAGATAGGAAGCAACCGATGTCGGTCAGAGACCGGCCGGCGTCGGCGACCCCCAGGCAGACAGGGACCGACGTCGATCGCCTGTGTGGTTCGACTGCGAGCTTATTACGGGCAATTAGCTAATGAACCAAGTGTTTGCATGTTTAGATCTATTTTTAGACTAAGAGATGCAGATCTAATTATTGTAATTAGATGTCTAATCATTTTTTAGATGAGATCTATATAATAGACTCATGGTTGTATTGGAAAAGTGTTCTAGTTTGAGTTGAGCAAAGTTTGTTAATTCTGTGTGTGAGGTGAGCAAGGGTGTTCCTCCTAGTTCCACAGTACCAGGTGTAGGTGCTGGTTTTGGAGAGTTAGTAGGATTCTTCAGGTGTGTAGGATCTTGGTCACAGGTGCATGGCCTATATAGGATATCTACATGGTAAGTAAGATCATTGATCTACAGGTGTATGTGTGTGCAAGGTCAAGGTTCACAGGTGAGCAGAATTGGGTTGATTTGCAGGTGTGTAGGATCATATAGATAGCAACACAACATGGAGCAGTATCAGGCAGGATCTACTTGGAGTACAGGTGTGTACTCGGATAGAGCAAAGAGGAAGGCAAGGGAGTTCCTTCCATAAGTATGGTCTGTTGAATTGCAGGTTGTTGCAGGTTCATGGGAGATCTACCTGAAGTACCTTGAGTACTTGTGGAGTACGTGGAGTACTTGTGGAGTGCGTGGAGCACTTGTGGTGTGCATGGAGCAAAGGAGGTGAACACCAACTCTGTATTTGAGTTGGGTGTTGGGACCTGAGAGGGAGAGCTTTGGGGAGAAGAATTACTATTCACTTGAGGTGTGGTGAGCCTCTGAAGAGGTGGTGGAGAAGAAGTGGCATCTTCTTTATTGTATTCTTTTCTGTATAAAGTATTAATACAAGTTGTGTATTGTCTCTCATATCATGTGTTATTCTGAATTCTAGTTACTTGGTGAATCTGGTTAATTTCCGCATATTAAATTGCTTGGTTTGGTAATCAATTGTGTGCTTCCGGTTTATTTCCCAATAGTTATGGTTATACTAGACACATTATTTATGAGTTAATTCCTTATAGTTTTATATGTTTATTGACTAAATACCCTCTTTTCTTGTTTGAGGTGGATGTAGTATAGCTCTTGTCTTATCCCTTGTAGTGGAATATAGAGAGAGAATGAAATGGGATAATGGTGGAAGATCACTACAACTAGGATCTGATATAACTATCTGGGAATAAACACACACACACACACACACACACACACACACACACACACACACACACACACACACACACGTACCATTTCTTGGTTTATAATTAGTTGAGTATGTGTTTGAGTAAAGCATTGCTTTCATAACTATTTATATTTGTTGTGTGTTATGTCTCTTATTATGTGATTGTAATTATAATTATTAAAAATTTATAACTCATTTGTATATAATAGTTTTGTTTACAATATTTTATTTATGTTTCAAAGTTAGGAATAAAACTATTAACATTATTAAACACTTTTTTATTTTGTGTCAGTTTTGTAACTAGGTATTTGGAGCTTACTTGGATTTTCATTAATATGTTTATAAATAATGTTTACATCATCTTGGATTTATCCATATAAATATTATTTTGATCTATTTCCTATAAGACCATGAAGGAATCATTAATTTTTAAATTATAATTTTTTATCTAACATAAAATACTTAACCTTAGGTGGTGTTCATAACATATCCATTTTATAAATATGGGACTAATTGGGGTAAGTCAAAATTGTTTAATTATCAATTGTTATTTTAAACCAAGAGTGGGGAAATGACCTTAGTATTGATGCAAGTCTTGAAACATTGAGAAAGTCAAAAATATTATTTATTTAAATGATTATGGCATGAATGATTATGGTTTTCCATAGTAAATGGGATACACTCAAATTTAAAGATGTTGTTTCATTTGGAACTCACAGTGAAAATCTTGGTGGAAATTTACATGACTTAAAATTGTTGATCCATAATTGAGGAATGAGTATTAATTATTGCATGGATCTCTTTTGGGTTGGGATCTCCATTTTTCATGGTTTTGAACTATCTGTAAAATGTGCATGAGGTTGTGTCAATGCTATCATGGAGTGAAAAGTGGAAAAATAATTTTGGAAAATAAATTAACCCAAATTTGAACATTCAAAGGCATGAGTAAATGAGTAGATAAGGAGGAATAAAAATAGAGAAAAAAGATATGAACAATTTGATTCAAGAGAATAACCATTCTAGGATAGTTTCACATGTAAGTCCTAATATTTATTATATCCTTGAAATGGATTTTGTCATGAAATGAGATTTATTTTAATTTGTGAGGGATTGGATATTGTGCTCTCTAGGTAGAAATAAAGAATTACTATTGAGTTTTAAAATCCTAATTCCATGACCTATTTTATCTAGAAGGTTTAAAGGTAGATATGTGTGCACTTAGGGAATAGGTGTTTCTTAACCTAGGCCAAAACCCTATTCATTTTTTATGTTATAATGGTAATATTGATCAAAGAGAGGAAAATTTGTAATTCAAAAACATTCAGTCTAATAAGTTATAAATTGTTTGTATAAGGCCTTATTACTGAATATGGTTCACTTTTATGGACATAAGAGTGATAACATGTTCTCACCCACATGACCATAGAATTGGTCTATTAAACCTCACCTAAGGTGTCTGGATAAAATGTTCATTAGGATATAAGTTATAAGACAAATGGGTTCCAATGGAAGGTGAAAACAAAAGCCATTTTTATTACAAACCTATATTTTAGGTACATTTTTTTATATAATTAACACTTAATCATTGAAGGATTTAAACATATTCATATTTATTTGAATAAAAAAAATGATTTATATTTTGAGGGTTTTGTCTTGTAAGGCTTCAAACTCAGCCTAATACATGATTGATATAAACTTTAGTATGTAATGTCAAGAAGGCTCTACTAGGTTTCAAATGTATTTCTTAACCATGTTTGATTTTTGGGATACTCCTCACCTTTATAGACCTAGGGTTGAGAGAATACTCTCACCCATGGTAATAAAAATATGAAAATAGGTATATGAAACCTACACTTTTGGATTTTTGGAGAAAGAGAGTTAATGGATCTATTTAGAAATTGATAATCTAAGATTTTTTTTATACTAGGGTTTAATGATACTTAGATAATTAAGTAAAATCAACTATGGTGGGATAGGAAACTATGTAAATTACATATGTTATATATTTGAAGTATTGGTTCAATATCAATATATTATCTATGAAAATATGTTTAGTAATAATACTAGTTGGTATTACATTAAAATCATAATTTTGATATATGAATATTGTTGATTTATTTTGTACAAACATCATATTTATCTCATGATGGTTATAATCTCATAGGTGAAGAAAGAAAAACCTATAGGCCTATGGATGAGATGGATAGGAATTAACCTTTTGGTTTTCTTTGGCTTAATAATTATAATGAGTATACCCTTTTCCCAAGCCAATAACATTATAACATCAAACTTCATCTCAACTTGTGTATAATTTCTTCCACTAGCATACATGGATTGAACTATTGTATTTTTAGTTGCAACTACAATCATGAATATATAATGATGTTATAAACCTTTAATTAAACCTTTGATAAGGTTATTACCTTATCTACATGGTTATGATATACTAACTAAGGTATTTAACCATGGGACCATTTTATTTTTGTACATAGTTTTAAATATATATTAGGATTCATAAAATAAAATATTTTTGATACTTTAGAGAATCGTTTATAGATTTTGCATAGGTTTTAAAAGGGTTTAATGATATAACATTAGACCCTATTATGTATGTTCTTATATTTTTTAAAAATTTATTAAAATATAAACTAGGAGGAATACTTTTATAACTACATATTATTAGATAATGTCAAAGAGAATATAAAAGTGGTATAACCAGAACATTAAATCTTTGGCATAAATAATATGTCAAAAAATATATATACTTCTAGGTGGTTGACCACCTACAAGATATATATTGTGAAAATTAGATTAACTATATAAATGAATAGTCTTACTTCATAAACTATTGCCAATTAATCATTAAATAGTTATAAAGTTATATGACTAGTGATGTATATTTTGAATGATGATATTATTCAAACTTAGGACTATGATTAGGATCTTGAAGATATAATGTCATTATTTTAGTGGTGGTGTGATTTCATTATAAGTGATTTTATATCTAGGGGATTTGAATAGATGGAGTATAATAGTAAAATACTAAGGTGGAGGCTTGTTGGGTATTTATGGATATGTTACACAATATGGTAGATTTTCATGAATTTTTGAATGGTAAACATTATTAACTATGTGCATAAAGTGTGTAATTCAATACTATATGTCTGTGTCTTATTGTATGGATGAAACACCCTTAGTTAGTCTATTAAATAGTCCTAATATGAGTAAAGTATAGTAACTATTTATATTATTATAAACTATAATGCATTATTTATTTTATTAAGTATCATCATAATCATATTTCTTACCAAGGTATGATGAGTGACAAGTAGGGAGCCTGCTATCAAGTCATTAATCATCCTTCAGACAAGAGTAGTACCAATGACTAGTTGAGATGCTAGAGAGTAATGTATGTGTAGAAAATGACCCAGATTATGTTTAAATATAAATTATAAAAAATTATTTGTTAAAATTAATGTTATAATTGTATATATTGTTAGTCCAAAATAATTTATAGGTTTCATGTTTTCTTGGGATCAATATATAGAGGTGTACCTATTTTATATGTGATTGGATACATGTGATAAGGATTTTAATTTATAATTTGTTCTTGGATGGTTATGGATGCTTTCATCATCATTATCTTCCCCTTAATTTAACTTAAGGGCCACTCATAATTGGGAGGTGTGTGGGGCACTATTTATATATGGTTACAATAAAATCACCAAGATGATGCTCTACCTCCTTATAGTTTACCATAGCTAGTATTAGATGCTTACTCATGGATACTAAATTATCTTAGGAGATGATATTGTATTTTCTTGACATTATTTTTGTATATGTGAGATTTAATATTATGGTATGTTTCATTTGAGGTTGTTAACATTATCTAAATATTTGATATAATACCTCATTTTACATTACAACTAAATGTTATTGCTAATATTGATGTTGTTTTATAGTTTTTACCATAAGAGGGTGACGTATAATAAGATATTGTTTTAGATATAGTTAATCACCTTGTTGTAGATATAGTGGAATCAAGTTTTTGTATTACATTTTTTTTTTTACTAATTAAATATAAAATAGAAAAGGTAAAATTATGTATTGGGTTTAAACTAATTTGAATGCATATGTTGTTTATATTATTGAAAAAAAAATTGAAATATTTTATGATTTAAACCAAGTCACATTATTACATTTGGTATTAGAATGAATATTCAAATGCTATGACCTTATGACTCCATTAGTGTTGATTTGCATAATTCCTTATAAATATAAATAATTATTTCATGCAAGGGATATCATGGATGGAAATATAGTCAACTAAGACATGATAGAATTGGTCTATGTAAGGAAGCATGTTAGTCCTTCAAAAAAACTCAAATGTACGTGATTAATTTTCATAAATTGACTTATACATGATAAAGGTGTCTTGATTGAAAAATAAGTGGTAAAATTATTTGATTTAGGTGTAGATACATCTCTTTTGAATTTAGTCTTATTGTTGGACCTAAGTATGGTAAATTAGAACTTTTTTACTTGAATGTCATAGCTAGGTTTATTAAGTAAATGACACCATATATCTTCTATTGACAAAGTGTGCATATAATGGACATAGCCACCTCTCGGCACCAAATTCTGATGATTGAAGTTAATTATCAAGAATGGAAACTAGATGCTTGTATCTTCTTAATCAACCTTGAAAAAATTAATGAAGTATCTTGATAAGTGGTGCTAAAATTAGATGTGTCAGTTGAGTTGATAACATATGGGATGCATAAGTTATTAAGATGTGTTTAAGGATTATGTATTATTAATTTCCTTAGACATGTTCTCATTTTAGTTATAAACACCGTGGCAACTTCCTAATGTGTATTGTTTGATATTTTAAATAATACTACAAAGTATGTTAATTTGGTAGATTGAATCTTTAATAAGTGATTTACTTGGTAAGTAAATTCTTATAGGTAGAAATAATGTTTTTTGTGTAAATGTATAATCATATAATCACTCCTAGATATACATTATAACCCAAAACACTCTCTTCTAGATCTCTTTTGCTAATCAATTATTATCCTTGGTTAAGTTAGCAGGGGAATGTTATGGTGCATAATCTATTTAAATATAGACTATGTATTACTTTTAATATATTCACTTTAATGAGTGGGAAGCTCCTTTCACTATTATTGGTCTTGCATAAGGAATCTAGGTTATATAATACTTTATATGGAACACACTGTACTAGTTATGTATTTATACATAAGTTTCATAAAGGAATAGTGAACTCTATTAGACCTAAATGATGACTTAATAGTAATTTCTAACTGTAAAGAGTTATAAACCTATTGGCTAAGTATAGGAGAATATACTATTTTTTTATATATATTGACTAAGTTGACAGCAAAAAAATATTCTAAAGGGAATAACTTTTTATTTCTCATTTATATGCTTGATTCTAACCCTTGGCATGTTTTAACTTCTTCTATTATGTAATCCTTGTCTTAACCAAAGGCAGTAGGTTTTATAAGTTGAACTGGAGTATTTTTTTATATAATCATATTTTTAAGAATTAATAGATGGTGTTTTAGTTATTTGGTTTGTTATAGTGTTATTAATAGATTACCATCATGTTTAGTCATGTCTTAAAATTGGTAGACTATGGATTCATCTTTATTGCTTAACTTAGATCATTGTGCTGTGAAACTCTTTTAAAGGATAATTACTTATATGTTTATAATGGGATCATCAATATATAAACTTATGATAGTGGTATTTTCATTATGTGATTAAATTATTAATGACTTGTTATAATATCCTTTAATGTATTACGTATAACTGCCATGAAATCAAACATCATTTGGTATCTTCTCAAACTAGTAATTTGATGAACACACCCTATCGTTATCCATATTTTAATTAATTGGCATTATCTTTTTATTCTTTTTATTAAACTATGAATTTACATATAGCAATAGATGCAATAAGAAAATAGGCAAGATCATATAGTAGATTGAGAAATAAAAAGTAAGGAGAATCATTGAAAACTTATAATGTAATTGACTCCTTTTTAAGCATTATCATTGTACACCTTGGATTTTGAGACCCACATTGTCAATGCTCATGAAAATTTACCTCATCTTGATCTTAAAATATATCCAAAAAGGGTAAAGATAGCATGTAAAATGATAGGTAGAATAAAATATTTATCTTTTGTAAATATAGTTTGAGGGTAGATGTATTTTTTATGCACTAGTGAATTAATATGAGGTGTAGTCCCTATAGTTTTAGTTATCACATCTACTAGTTATTAATTTTGTATGCATGGTAAAATGGCTATAAATTATTATTTTTAATACTAAATTTTGTTGAGATAAATAATATTTAAATTAAATATTTTGTAGCATTGCATA
The DNA here is from genome assembly GCA_037957365.1 of Torreya grandis. NCBI lineage: Eukaryota > Viridiplantae > Streptophyta > Pinopsida > Cupressales > Taxaceae > Torreya > Torreya grandis. Next base: position 243,521 of record JARHVA010003567.1, read on the forward strand.
ATAAAATAACACAAAGATTGATATTTTTAAGTTGTTACCATTGACCATCATGTTATATATGAGAGCATGTTTTAGATTGCATTGCTTTAAAAATATTATTATTTTTTTAGATAATCTAGTTATGTTAAAGTTATTTTATCTATGATTTTATATTAGACTTAGCTAAAATTATTACAGTGGTTATAGTACTACATAGGATTTTTTGGATTCATTTCTATCTATAAACTTTCTTTGATGTCAAAATGATAATGTTAGAATATAAATATTGTTGGACATTTCTAGCCACCATAGCTCCTTGATGAAATTTGTAGATATGTTGTGATCTTAAGGGTTTGAAATTTATCCTTGTATTATACCTAACCCTCCATAAAATTATTATTCATTCCCTAAAATTATCATATATAATACTCTTATCAAATGTTAGGATATTTTAGCATTGTTTAAGGTAGTTACAAAAGTTAAGGTTTAATATTTCCATTGTTTATGCTTGTCTTAGCCAATACAAGTGAAAAAATATTATTTTAAATGTATGAAAGATGTTAAATTAATTTAATTAATACTTTTTTACAAAGGTAAATTTAAGCTAAAATCCTTAAAAGTTCTTGTTGTTTAACATAGGTATACAAACTTGTTTTTCACCTTATAATGGCTCCAAAAGTTGTCATATTATGATAAAATGAGAATGATAAATTGAATTCAAGTAAAAATGTCAAAATTTAATGGATTAACCACATGGTAAACCACTTATTTTGACTCTCTTATTCATAATCTACGTTGGTTAACCTCCATCAACTTTTTCAACATACCCTTTGCTCTAAGCATCCATGAATGCATTTCACCATGGTGTTGTGAGTTGTAGGTGTCAGTTTGAGTCAAATAATCACATTATGGTCTATAAAAGAGTGACATAATTAATTTTTAAATTAATTAGTATATTACATATAGTTAAAATCACCATTAGAGGGAATATAAGTGAGTTTTCTAGCATAAAATTGAAATTATAGATCTAAAAGGCCATTGCTAGAGACTCATCCACAAGGATCTCAACATGGTGGTGAAGGATAATGGGGTGAAAAAAATTGAATACATCTTAAAAAACCTAATATATAATCAAAAAAATCAAAATAATACTAATAGATATTTTATAGGTTTATAAAAGGGTGAATACAACTCAAGATCTCCATCGAGTCACTGGATAATGAAGATGGGTAGATTTGTGGTTGTTGGTTCATGGAGGAGGATATATATCAAGACTAATTATATTATGGGTTATATTTTACCAATATTAAATTAAAATTTTTATCTACATTTCTAATCAATATAACTTCAACTTTATAAACAATCCTTAAGAAGATAGGCAGTTCCAAACCCTAGTTAGCTGAATTTTAGCAAGTGGGAATGAATTTCAGAGAAGATAGGTACTAAATAAAAATGTAAAATGGATTTAATACCTTAATTTAATTTTAACAACCTTAAAAAAATTATAATCACCCAAACAGCCCAAATAAATAAGTCACTAACCCATCCAAGAGGATTTATTCATTGTTCTTAATTTCTAGGTTGTTATAGGTACAAAAGGGTATTTTTATGAGCTTTTATTGATTTATCAAATGCATAAAATGGTTTTAAGAGAGGTATAGGTATATTAAATTCCTATTAAAATAATAATCATGTATTTTTACCTCATAAAACTCAAGATATGACCAATTCTCTCTCTAGGTGCCTTGTTCTTGATTTGTAGTTTATTGCAGGCCTAAAAAGGAGTGTTATTGGTATTTTTTGTGATTGATCATGACCAAAAATTAATTTTAATAGTTATATTGTTTCATATATTTTAAAATAAAAATTAATCAGAAATTTATACCCTCTAAAACTCAAAATATAAAAAAATTAGCTAACTGGCCTCCTTGGTATCCTATAAACCTACATTTCATAAAAAGTGCATGTTTTGAGTATTACTCAATGAAACCTCATGAAAAATGACATGTAGGTATTTTTTCATGTATTTTAAGTTACTTAATTTTTTAAAATTACATATATTTTATGAGGAGAGATTAAAATATAAAACATAGGTCTGTACCTTGAATAAAACCAAGGTTTTTTATCTTGTTTGCATGGAATCAAGGGTGACAGAGACTCAAAAAAGGTTTAAATTATAAGGTTATGAGTATATAAATCACACTAATTAATAGGTATAAATTTTAAGTTACACATTAACTAATATTAGATATCCATTAAAAGAGTCAAGAATGGCATACAATGATGGTAAAGGGAGTGAGTAGGTCATGTGTTAAGACCTTATTTATAGTTGCTCTTCAAGATGTGAACATGTAACTCATGAAAAAATAAAGGTGGATAAGTTTAAATAATGATATTTAGTCATTAAATATAATAAATAAATCCTATGCCACCTCCCAATAAATCCATAATCAAATAGAGCTACTACATGTAAGAGAGGGATCATGTGATTGTTTTCTTGCCTCTCATTTATGTATAACTAATTTCATGATTGGATGATAGTCATCATGAGATTATTCACATCCTCCTTATCTCTCTTATATCAATTATTTTATATGTACCCATAAAAAATACATATAAATGATAATCTATCTAAGTATGGCAATGCCCTACTCAACTCAACACATGTTTATTACCTTTCAACTAGTTTTAGTAGCCCATGCACTTAAAAGTATTATCCTTTAAGATGTATGTGTTTTATTTACTATTTAAGAGTATATTTAAATAAATTTATATCTCATTTTAATGTCTAACATGTTAAATTACTATGGATAATATGCCCCTTCCCCCTTCCTTATCCAAATGCATTCTCCATCCCCTCTTACAATCCATTTCTATTTAAAAATGATGTTGCCTTTATGTAAAACATCCTTATCATAATAAGATACCATTATCTTCATCATGATTTCCTCCCTCCCACCCTTATTTAAACCTCTTATAAAATTGTTTGTGCTTGTAACCAGCTCTAAGAGTGTTACTTTGCTAGCAATCAACATGTCCATTCCCCTAGTCAACCTCAAAATAGCTTCAATGACATAAAGATAGATTTATAGAAACAAATCAGTGAGATTGATAGTAAGAATGAATATTATTTTTAGTAGGAAAAGAATATAAAGTAAGAGTTTATCCAAATATAAGGGTAAGAAATCTAATCAAACCTCTTAATTCCTAATGTTGTACAAACTCCTCTCATAATTACGTACCAACTTATTAAAATGGAAACTTAAACTTTAAAATCCCAAGTTTTGGAGGCCCATATCCATTTATAAAGTATATATCTATGAAAAATTAATGTATCATCCCTCAATATCATCCCTCTTAAGATTCCAATCTTCCTCAAAATCCTCAAACCTTTCAATCATGGACTCCTTCTTAGAACAAACATCCTGATTTCATAATTCCAACCCTTGGGAAATATATTCCTATCACACCAATCTAGAATCATAAAAAGTGGAAAAGGTGGTAGAGATAAAACTAATAAAGTTTCCAAGCTTGAAAAGCTATTCACCTACCCCTTAATTTTGTAATTTCTAATAAATATCAAGGCACATCAAAATTTGATAGGCTGATTATTAAGTGGAAAGAGAAGAATGAGGCATTTCAAGCACAAGCTTATTTTCCTCCTTCCAAATAACTCTTACCAATTTTCAAATTTTTATCAATGCTTTTCGACCTATAAATCTAATCCATGAACAAGAAAATTTTAGGATGCCTCCTATTTAGTTTTACCGTAAACCACCAATTGATCCTTATTTCCCTCCACCATATCCCTTTTTAAAGTATGACCTCTTATATGGAAGGTGATGGAAACCATTAAAATAAAGAGGAAAGTGTTTACAATGATTAAGAGGAGGAAATAATCATTATAAGTCCCCTATATGAAGAATAATAATAAAAATTAAACTTGAGATAAGAAGGTATGAGCTAAACCTTTAATGGATAGATGATATTCCATTCTACATGGATGAAGAGAAATATCAGTCTAACTGGCATGGATTTGATATTGATAAAGTATCTGATGATAGAATGATAGTATTAATGGATGATGTTGTAATATACCTTTAATAATATTATTTTCCAAAAATTGAGCAAGGTGGAGGCTTGAATGAAGTTGTAATGGTTCCTAGTAATCAAAAGGTAGACCTTGATGAAGCAAATTTGTAATTGTACCATGACTCTATTGAGGAATTTGAAGTCATTGGTAGGTTTAGATTTTATAAGGATAAGGATAAGAATAGTACTAATTTTTAATCCCTCTAAGTGGATAATTAATATACCTCAATGAAGAGTGGCATCAATATCTTGAACACATTATGTATTGAGACTCTTTTAAAGCCTACATCTCCTAGTAAAGACATTATTGGGGTCGTTGTAAAAATTAGAGAACATTCTCAAGATGGTGTTGATTAAAGAATATCTCAATAATACCATGATGAAGCTTGGGGGTAGTATTTGGATCTCTTTAAAGATATTAATCCTCATGTAATAGCTGACAAAGAAAAATTACATCCCTTAAGATGTCATAGAAGACCAAGAATAGTGTCTTAGTGAGTCATTAGAAGATGAGGTTGTAGTTGTCCTTATGAATCAGAATATGTTCACTTTTGAAGGCACTTTCAATATGGAAGAATAACATGAGTTGATAATTGAATCACAAGAGAAGTTTTTGTTCATAAGAGATATGTTTTCCTTGGCTAATCCACTTGGGGACAAACCAAAGAAGTTGGCAATCATAATAAGAGCTGATCTAATAAGAATAATTCCCAAATAATAGCTTTCTCTTCATCTATATCAACCACATGGAGAATAACTAAGAGGTTTTTAATTTGACCCAAGTGGGATGGAGGTATTTTGAGTCTTATATGTAGTAAGATAGTATTTTTTTCTCCAAGTGATTCTATCACAATGTTGCTTAGTTGTTTGTTGCTTCTCTTTTCCCTAGATGCCTCTTAGATTAATATATTTGCTCTTTATTTTGTCGGTATGTTTGGAAGGTGCTATCAACTGTATCAACTTATTCTAATGTATTTAAATAAAATTTCAAGTTCTAAACTATGTTCTTTTCTAAGTTATAGGTGAATTCATATCCCAATGGATTGCCTAAGGCTATTAGTCTAGGTGTTTAGCAAGTAAACAATCCCTGAAGGTCACCAAGAATGTTGGCCATTTATATCCACCATTAGTCCTTGATAAAATTGGTAAGTATATTGTGATATTAGGAGTTTCACTTTCTCATTTTAGGATACTAAAGTATCCATATAATTCTTAGTCATGCCCTCAAATGATCATCTATAATACTCTTAGCAAAGATTAGGATATTTAGCATTGTTTAAGGTACTTGTAAAAGTTAAAGTTTAATATTTCCATTATGTATGCTTGTCTTAGACAATATAATTGAAAACATAATGTTTTTAATATATGAAATATGTTCAATTCAGTTCATTAAGCCTTGTGAAAAAAGTTAAAGTCAAGAGAAAATCCTTAAAAGTTCTTTTTGTTCAACATAGGTATACAAAGTTATTTTTCACCTTGTGATGGGTCCAAAAGTTGTCATATTATGATAAAATGAGAATGCTAAATTTAAGTGAAGTCAAAAGGTCACAATAAAATGGAGGACCCATGTGGTCAACCATTGATTTTTATTCATTCACTTATAATCCATATTTATTAACCTCCATTCACTTTTCGAACATACTCTTTGCTCACTAATCCCACTAGGCAACCATGAATGCATTTCAACATGGTATTTGTGAGTTGTATGTATAGTTTTGAGGCATAGAACCACATTAAGGTCCATAAAATAGTTCTATCAGGAATTTTTCATTGAATTAATATAGTACATATAGGTAAAGTCACCATTAGAGGGAATAGAAGTGATATTTTCACCATAAAATTGAAATTATAAACCTAAAAGGCCATTACAAGAGACTCATCCATAAGGATATCAACATGGTGGTGAAGTATCATAGGGTAAAATAAGTTTTATACATTATAAAAAACCTCATATATCCTACATTAAGTTAAAAACATGCTAAGATAGAGTTTACAGGGTTAGAAAAGGGAAAATATAGCTTAATATCTCCATCAAGTATCTAGACAATGAAGATGGGCAAATTTGTAGACATTGGTTCATGGAGGAGGAGATATATAAGGAATAATTACCTTAAGTTTTTTATATTATCCCTATTCCATTCAATTTTTTATCAATAGTTCTAATCAATAGGCCCTAAGATTTATGAACAATCCTTAAGAAGATAGGCACCTCCAAAACACTAACTAGCTCAGTTTTAGCAAGTGGGAATACATTTTAGAGAATATGGTTACTAAATAAACATGTAAAATGGCTTAAATAACCCGAGAATGAAAATTTTATAATGTTACAACAAATTATAAGGATCTAAACAACTCAAATCAAGAATTCACTAACCCATCTAAGAGGAGTTCTCCATTATTCTTGATTTTTAGGTTGTTTCCTATAGAAAAGCATATTTTTATGAGGTTTTATTGACTTATTGAATGCATAAAATGGTTTTAGGAGATATGTGGGTCTATTTAGGTCATATAAAATAATAATTAGGTATTTATACCTCATAAAACATAAGATATTCCCATTTCTCTCTAGGTGCCTGTTGGGACCAACATACCCTTTCTTTTGAATTGGGACCCTTGAGAAACCCTTATAATAAAGCATGGAAATTTTAGAATATCAAGGTCTTTTATATAATTTTAAGATCATCCACTTTATTAATAAACAAGAATATATGGTCTTAATTTTCTTTATCTAGAATAACCTTGCTAATGAAGTTCATTTGACAATAAGTGCATGTTCCATGGCATGCATACCTAAGAATCCTACATTATAAAACCCTTAAAAAACCTCAATTCAAATTTCAATAAAGGTGGGAAACCAAATTGGCAAGAATCATTTGTATAGACTTAGATATAAAATACATATATTAGGATTAGTCATGTTTCTTAACATGACTTGACTAACAAACTCGGCCCCTTTCATTATTTTCCCCTTTTTTTAAGTTCCTTATGGTCTAACCAAATTTTTTTGCATAGGGTTCTTTTATATTCCCTTACTTAGCCTAAGACTTTAATACCAAGGCCCTGATGTAATCATTAATACCATTATGACCTTAGTTTTAGTGCTTTAAGCCTAAGTTTTTATTACCTCCATGGTCCTAACATTAACTTCCTCACACTTTTTAGGATCCTATGGTTATTTATTTATCACTACATGTGATTGAAAGAAGTGAAGATAACTAACAACTTCAGCTTAAATATCCTGCATCTTGGATAATCCAATGATCCATGCTTACTCATAAGGACTTAATCAGATGGAGTGAAGCATGGTTGAAAAGTCAAAAGGATATATGGAGATTGAAATATGGACACATGACACCATTTGAGGACTAAGATTAATAAGGACCCACTTTGATGTGACAGCCAATCAAAATCAAATCTCTAGATTATAATCAATGACTATCACTTTATCACAACATTGGATCCAATGAAGTGAACTAACATCAAAACCCTAGGAAGCCCCACAAAAAATTTCAATTGGAATCTTTGCATTTGACCCTAAATATTTTAATGAACTTAAAATTTATGTTCACATGACCATCATTTAAGCTTATGAAAGGACAAACTTGACATTCACACAACCGTTAAATTTAATTCCATTAAAATCAGAACTTCCCTAGCCTAAACTTGATGTCCATGTGACTATCAATTGACACCCATGAGGATGTATTTGATGTCTATGAGACCATAAAATTTAACCGAATGAAAATATCTTGCTTAGTGTTCAAATAAAAACCCTAAAACCATTTTTACTCTAAAGTGACTCTCCAAGCTGAGGGAAATGCTCAAAATATGCCCAAGATGGAAGGCCTAAATCTATAGAATGTAAATATATGCAAGAAATATAATTAGCCTAAGTCTATTCTTGAGGGATCCACATGGCATTTTGGCATAATGGACCTTAAACCATAGACTTATCCTATGTAAAATTCATTTCATGTTGAACCTATTTTCAAGCATGGTTTGTGACACATGGAATAAATATTTTAGCCTAATGTATTTCATCATGTTTTATAAACATAATGCATATATTAACCTAGAGTGCCTATGCCTTGACATAATTTTTAATCATGACTTAGATTTAAATTCCTTAGCTTAAGGTTTATCTTGGGCTCGATAAAAATGAAGAAAAATTTATCCTAAGGGACGTGAGCCTAAGTCTTGACTTTTAAGAGTGTACTAACTTAATGTTTGAGAATGTTTGTATATCAATGGTCCATGATTTATAACAAAATTTGATCTAACAACATGAATGTCCCAAGATAATTTTCAATAAAACCTTGAGAACCCACTAACTTGCCATGTGGCCAATGATTATTTGATAAGGGACTAACATAATATTTGGAACATATAGAAGAAGCATGAGCATGCCAAGTGTCATGACCACAAGGCTTAAGGATTAGGAACCAATTAAAAAATAAGGGTCCCATATTATGATCAATGTCTCATGATAATCTAGGATTTTGATCCTACATATCAAAAGGAAAGAGGTATTTTTAAATACCAATGTGTAGTGTTTAAATGGAATTTATGAAAAATGCCATGGAAGATCTAGACTAGTGCCATATAATCTCCACAAAAGTAGAAAAGGAAAAAATTAAAGATCTTGTGGGATTGAAAACACAAAGGTATAAAGGCAAAAGTTTATATCAAATATAGAACACCTATAAGCCAAAGCTTAGATATATTCTACCATTAAACCTCCAAACCCTAGACCATGTATAAAGGTGGTCCAAATAGATGAAATTTGATATAATTCAATCCAAAGATAGCTTAATTATGTTTTTGAGCATGAGAGATCTTTCACAAAGATCATCTTCACTGTAATGTGAACAATTATCAGGAAATAGAGACCATGGTAGATAGCAGACAACAATTGAAGGAAGAAGATGAGCTTTATTTGATGACAGATAGTGAGGCTTGAGTATTCAAGGATATAGAACTAGACTGGGCTACATTAAACATCTATGGCATTAAGAATTGGTTTGAGATTTTCTTTATGATTAAAGAATTGTATCCCATCTCAAAATAAGATAAGAGAAATGAAATCACTAATAGATGACATAGTGACCTAGTTTCCATCTAGATGGCTAGCCTCCACCATGCCACAATAAAACAAGAGGTATTGTACTACATTGATGTCCTTGCCCTCATTTTTTTGATTTTAGGATTGATGATGAATGGAATATTAGGGAGGGTAACTAAAAAGAGGTAGAATACAATTCCCCTATTTCTTTTGAAAATTACTATAAGTTCCCTCTTCCCCATGTGGACCTTCCCAAAATGAGAGAATGTACCAATATCCATGGCATGGACTCCATCTTAAGACACTGGCTCCATCAAGGGCCTCACATATTTATAACCCTTGATGTAAAATTCCCTATCATTTAGTTTAGAGAGGGTATTAAGGTGATTAGGACCTTGTTGAATATATCTTTTGGTTCCCCTTTGACCACTTATGTAAACAAGGTTTGGGTCTCATATGTGAACTTCATGGTGGAAGAAAAACTTACCCCTCCAATTGGAGATTTGATCAGCATATTTTTGGGAAAGTAATTCATGACCATCAATAAAAAGACCTCTAAACAATTATACATGATATCTTACCTACTTGATGCCCTTCTCACTTCAATCACCTTCCCTACCATTAAGAATTGGTCCCTAGAGGGTGGGGCCAATATTTCATATCACTACTCCAAGATACACATCTTCAAGTATAGGAATAATATGTATTTTATCTATGACTACATTTTTCCAACAATATTTGAGGCCATCATAGGTGTCCCCATGCCTAGGCTTCACCCCCTCATCAAAAAATGTGTTGAGATGATTGGGGATGTATGGTATTATCTTGATTGCATAGTCATCATGATATAAAGAATCATGTCAAAACCATACAGACTACTAGTGTATGTCCTAAATAATCTTGCTGAGTAGAATATTTCCTACTAGATCATCCTTAGCATTGACAAAGTGTGAAAATAAAAAAGGAATGGTCTACTTCACCCTTTCCCCTTGGACATTGGGAAAACCATACTTAGAGATTAGAAGTAGGTGAAAGTTATGGTCACACATAGGAATTCATTTAAATTTCAACTAGATAAACTCAAAATATGGGATCTAAGGAGAAAGGTAGGGTATCATATAAAGTAAAATGATATCAAGCTTGAGTATATATACTAATTAGGTGTCCATGATACCATATACATCAGAGCCAAAAACTATGGGAAAGTGTTAGCCAAGGTCCAAGGTCACAACATCAAGAAAGAGCATAGATTGGTTAGGAACAATAAACCATCTAAGGAAACATGGAAAATGCACCCCTTAAATTACCATTTACTACTTGGGTGATTTGAGACAACTCATGAGCAACCTCAAGTAGAGCAACCATAACAATCCCAACAATAGGCTGAGCTAATTTAGGATGATCAAGGAAAAGGAAATGAGAAGTTTGGAGAAATAATATTAGAATAAAGACCTAAAGAAGGACCCTTGCCTTCAAACATGTATTAGAGGCCACCTTCCCCAATATAGTACATTGACAAGATAGCCTCGAAGGTAGAAGAGACACTTGAGGGTGCCCTCAAGGAACTAGTAGAATCTTATGGCTCAAGAGGAGAGGATGACCCTTCAGTAGAGCCCAAAGAAGATATAGGGAAGGAACTTGTCCCAGTGACCTCCCATGAAAAAAGGAAATCAAAATTGGCCTTAGTCCTAGTACAACTAAGGAAGAAACCTAGATCTACCTTCACTCATCCCACTAGTTAAATCAATCTCTTCAGTGATGAAGTTTTAATCCATGGACCAATCATTCCTGACTATTTCATCTATGAAAAATTGCAAAATATCCCATCTCTCTCCCACTCATGGGCCATAACAAAGGTTGGTGTGGATGTACATGATGATGTAAAGCCTTGGATAAAGGCTATAATGAAGGAATAGGAAGAGAGAAGAATTATGGTTAACCAAGGCTCGAGAGGTAAGAATATAGATGCTTCAAGAGCATATACTAGCTTAGGAATGGAGTTCTGAGAACCTCCCCAGTTTAAAGAATAAATTAAAATAGTTCATTTCAAACCTGAGACAACAATCTTAGAGAGAATAACAACCAGGATAGCCATGGTTGGGATAGAAAAATTCACCTTTAAAAAGGTGTAACCTTTTATAGGTTGACCCCTATTATAGGAAAACATCTTGGTGAGGCTAAAATAAATGAAGATGTCGAAATCTAGATGGAAGTACATTCACAACAAGCCAAGGCTAGAGTCTAGGGTCTAAAATAAAGGATCTAAAATTTGGAAAGGGAGAAGGAGAACTTCCAAACTCAAGAAATCTTTTCGATTCTAGATTCCATGATCAAGATGCTTGATGAGTCATTTTATGACATGTTTAAGGCATTAAATTTAATGAAGATGAGGTAAAGTGCATTAGAGGGCAAAAATACATTAGCCAAAGACCTAGTCACCTAATGATACACCTTAAAGGATAAAATTTCTTAGCTCCTCAACATTCAAGCAAAGAAGTAGATCCCAAACATTAGAACCATAAGTATGGCACACCTAGGCATAATCTTGGAGATTGTTATTTATAAGGTTCAAAGCTTGAGTACCTATCATATCAAGGTAATGAGGATTCTAAAAGATGACAAAGGGATCATTAGTAGAATTGAGAAACTTCTTGGGACCATGATTGTCAATCCTACACAGCTTATTGCCCTTGGCCTCATCAATGATGAAGAGTTCAAGCATAGGGCCATTTTGGTGACTCAATAAATCTAAGGGAAAAGCAATGGCCAATATAGACAAATTAATATAAATATATTGGATATGATATTCAATGTAGGTGAGAGGATCAATAAAGCTATAAGCATTAAAAATGCCTTGGCTAAAAATGACAAAAAATTCTATGAGCTAGTAGACCAAGAGGAGGAGTGCATCATGAAGCCTATTGTGTATCTCAAGCTAGTTGATGAGAAACATGAGAGGACCATGAACATCCTCTAATAACAAAAATGGGCCCCACCAACAAGTTAGAACAATATTCTATCTTAATACAAATTAGGTAACATTTTTTAATAGAATATTCCATTTTAGAGGCATATGCTAATTTGTTGGCATATCTGCCTCTAGGTTAGTATGATTTGAAAAAACACATGTATTATAGATCTTATAAGGACAATTATCCTTACCTTTGTACACCTATATTTTGTAATTAACTTATCTACTACTTATTCTTCCTATAAAGGCATGTATCACCATTATAAAAAGGGAAAATTTTCTGATCAACTTTCTATACTTGAAGCAATTAATAGTTACAAGGAATTCTACAAGGATTGTACATTTTTGATGTGTTAAATGCTAATATATCTTTTCTCTCAATTGTTAGCAGAAGTCTCAAATTTGAATAATATCTTTGAATTCTAAATAGAATTATTTAATCGTAAGGTTTTTAATTTATGTTTATGCTAGGTTAGCTAAAATATCATAGGTTCTACTTTATTTCATTTTGCTATGAATTCAGATTTGCAATGGCTATTTGATTATAGTGGTAAATCCCTAAAGGAGACCTAGTTATTACTTATGTTTCTTAAATTTTTTCCCCTAAAGTTTGCCTGATATATAGTGAGATTTGAGCTTAGGCTATGTTGCATTATATATTTCTTAAATTTGTATTCAGTTGCCATTAATACTTTGTCTTAATGTTCAGGATTAAAATTAGCAATCACTTATTTCATTTCTACCCTACTCTTCTCTTTACTCTTTTTTACACCATGATCACTTTAGTTTAAGACACATTATAAATATTCATTTTAATTAGTCTATAGCTTAAATTAGGAGCACAATTCATTAAGTATCAACAAGGGTTCATGAAGAATGGACCAACGTGGCTCCTAACCACCAAAATTATATAAATACTATGAAACAGTAATCTTATTCTACTTCTATTTTAGCACAAATAACCAAATTGTCAAAACCTATAACTCATCCTATAGATTTTATAAATTCTAAAATGAGAAGTGTTATTTAAACACTAAGGGCACCTATGGTATAATTAGAAGCATCAACAGGATAGTTCTTGCTAGCACTAGAAGGAGGGCAAATTCTTTGGACATTGGGTGATCTTAGTTCGCTTTACCTAAATATCCCTATATATTTGTGTTTTGAGTAGATTATTTGCTTTAAAAATATAAAGATCATTGATATTTATTATTTAAAACACATATTTGTGATTCCTTCAACATTTTTTGAGGAAAGGTGCTTGTTTCTAGTAACTTTGGCTTTAAACTTGAAAATCTATAGTATTTGAGGTTAGAATATTTATTTTTTTATCAAAGGTGGGCACATATTTCATAGATTTGAGTTATTTTAGTCTTAAACATTAAAATATATATCATACTTACATAGTTAAACACATCTTTGAGCTAATTTAGTCAAAGATCAATGTCCTTACAATTATTTGTGCCACCTTTACAAAATAAGCTCAATGTGCATGTCTAACTCTTGTTATTTATAAAATTTAACTTAACACATCATATTTCAGGTAGGGTCTTCAAATTTCAAGATAGAATTGCTTAGGATCATAATAAAATCACATTAAAAAACCATATAATCTTTACTTGAACTTGAGGTTCATAGAAAGGCCATATGTGATAAAGATACATGTAAGAGATCTAAATCTCTTCCAACTTCACTAATTCAAGGTACTTGTGTCTTAAACCATCATTAAATTATGGTACAGTTAAGGGATTCCTCAATTAATGTGCTAAGGGTGGTTCATGATCTTCCAAGAAATCTTGAGAAATATCTACCTACATTTAGTCTAATAGGTGTAGTGACTGTTGAGGAACATATAAAATCCTTTAAGGCTATTTTAAAATTTATTAATGTTTTGCATGAAGATCTGGCATGTAGGCTATTTCCATTTAATTTTAAATATGTTGGTTATGAATTTTTCTTAAATTTACCTAAAAACTATATCATAAGTTAAAATGATTTTAACAATGTCTTTATTGATCAATTTGGTAAAATTATTAGTCCTTGTGTTATTTACCACTACTTCACTACTATTATAAGGGATGTTAGTGAGCCCATCAAGTCCTTCAATGCTATATTTCAAAAAATGTATAACAATACTATGAAACCCTACAAGGCCAATGATGTCCTAGCCTTATAAATCTATAAATATGTAGTAGATTCTAAAACCACTATGTTCCTAAAGAGGCCCATCCCAATTATAGATTCATTAGACTAAGCCTATTCTGAACTAGTAATCATTAATGATCAAATGTAGCCCCAAGGGCAAATGTCTTATTTAGTCCCAAATGTAAACACACACCTACCAGTGATGAACTTGTTCCCCAATAATATCCAAAATCTCCCAGCCTTAAATCGACTACCAAATCTAACGTACTTGCCATTGAGTCATGCAGCTCTAAATCAAAGTCTGGGATTCTTGACTCATCCCACTAGTGGCTACAACCCAAGTGATCAAAGGGATTTCATACCATCTGCTAATAATAACTAGGTATATAATTTTTAAACTCCCAAAACTGAGAATGAATCCATCTTGAAATTATTTCAAATATTAAACATTGATTTCCTTCAGTTATAAAAATAAGTGGGTAATACTGGAGAACACTCTAGTAGGAATTTCTCATTTCAATGTTTAATAGGCCAAATAATAGATTTTAGAATGATATGTTTCATAAGAATAAGGCTAATGAACCATCTTCCAATAATAATAATATGGACATAAATCTTATTGGCATTGCATTACCAGACTATTGTAGGGTACATTTCACCATCAAGCATGGGGAAATTCATTGTATAGAATTTTGCAAGGCCTTTGAGGCCTTTCAAGAAGAGATAGACACATTTGAAGTGGTCCCTAACAAATAAAGTGGTGAAATCACCTCTAGATCTAATCCATCTAAGTAGGTCTTTATGGTAGACACCTTTGATTTCCCCTTTCAAGAGGAAAATGAACCTAATGAGGTCCCTTAAGAGATCTAAGCCTTTCAATAGTTCTTGAAGAAGACCTATCCCTTGAGGAATAAAGAGTAGAGGTAGCCTTTAACTAATTTGGAACTCCTCCAAACACCTCTTCAAGAAACAATCTAGAGCCACCAAAAGGGAGTAATTTTAAACCTAATGTTGACATTCCTAGTTCTTCTAGAAAAACTAGTTATAACATAGTTGATGACATAAAGAAGATAAAGGTTGATATAACAGTGCATGAACTCACATAGATTATAGAGAAAAGGGGTCTCTTATTGAAATCCCTGTCAGGAAAACATAGTCCCTTTAAGACTCATCATGCCAATGTAATATTCATAAAGCTAAAGTTGAGTCTCCTCCTTTCTTTCTCACTATCAAGATGCTTGGCAAGAACTTGCATAATTGCTTCTTAGATTTAAGAGCATCTACTAATATCATGCCTATAGGAATATGCAAGCAACTTGGTTTAACACCTATAAAGTTTGATAAGGTTGTCACCCAATTAGACAAATCTAGGGTTAAATTTGTAGGTGAGTTATTAAATGTTCATATGTAACTAGCTTTTGAGCCTAGGGTGAAATGATTCATTGAGATTTTAGTGATTGAAATACCTGACATTTATGGAATCTTATTAAGTAGGGAATGGACTAAGGCTTTGAATGGTTACATGTCTACAGATTTCTCACATCTATGGTTACCTTGGAAAAGTGTCCCCAATCAGATCAGAGTTGAGAGAGAACCAAGAATGAAGGATATGATAAGTGAATATAATGTTTTTAATGGGAGGTTCAACATAATAGACTTATACTTAGGGGTGTTTACCCTAGATACTAACAAGGTATGTAATACCAAGGATGCTTATGTTATTCTTAGATTATGGAAATTTCACTTTGATGGTGTTAGATGTAATGCTAGATCAAGTGTTGGTATTGTTTTAACTAACCCCACTGAAAAAGTTACCATGCTTCTTATATACTCTAATTCCCTTGTACTAATAATATCATTTAATATGAAGCCCTTATCCTTGGTTTATACTTTGTTATGAAAAACAAGGTCAAAGAACTGCTAGTTTATGGGGATTCAAAACTAGTGGTTAACTAGGTTATAAGCAAATACCAGTGTAAACTTTCATATTTAAAAAGGTATAAATTTAGAGTTTGGGATCTGATTGAATCATTTAGTGCCTTTGGAATTACTTCCATCCCTAGGGAAGAAAATCAAGCAACTGATCAATTGGCATCTTCTATAGCTAACCTTGTGCCCAATCATGATTCCCCTAATTTTAGCATTGAATTGATCCCTTATCCTTTAGTACTAGACAATATCAACCACTTTAAATTATTCAATGATGATCAAAAGATATTGTATTTCATTAATAATTATGGATCATTTGATGCTCATATCATTGATGAAGCTGATGAAAGTACATCTGGGGGAGATAAATTTAATAGCAAAGGCATTCAGATGAGTGACAATAAGATGCCAAAGGGAATGATTGATTTAGAGATATTATTTGATAAGGACACAATTTATAAGGATTATAAATTTATCAAGGTAAATGGAAAGGATTATAATGATATTGATCTAGGCCTTCGTGATCAACCTTGACTAATAAATGTTGGGAAGGCCTACACAAATCATGAAAATAAGAAAGCTAAAGAACTTCTTGCCAAATACAAGGATGTCATAGCATGGTATTATGATGACCTAAAAATCTTTGATCCAAGGGTCATCACACATGTTATACCCCTTAAAAAGAGATGCAAACCCTTTAGGAAAAAATAAAGGCCTATGAACATGGTCTTAGAACCCATGATCTTCTAGGAGGTCAAGAGACTTTTAGATGCTAGGATAGTCTTTCCCATTAGGCACTCTACTAGGGTGGCTAATTTGGTACCATTTATGAAAAATAATGGTGAGATTAGGCTTTGTATAGATTTAAAAGTTTTAAATAAAGCATAAAAAAATAACTACCCCTTCCTTCCCTAGACCAAGTAATTCAAGTTATTTTAGGATCAGCTATGACGTCCTTTCTTGATGGTTTTTTAGGTTACAACCAAGTATTGGTTGATAGAGAGGATAGGATGACAATATCCTTCACGATAAAATGGGGAACCTTCACTTACAAAAGAATGCCCTTTGCACTCATCAATGCAGGAGCCACTTTCTAAAGACATATGGGCCATGCCTTCCAAAGTATAATTGGTAAGTGAATTATCATATATATGGATGATCTAAAAAAAATTTCAAAAAATAGGGAATATCACTTCATGCATTTACAGTAAGGTTTTGAAATATGTAGAAGGTATGGCATTTTTTTGAACCCTAAAAAGATTATCTTTTGTGTGACTAAAGGGAAATTATTAGGTCATGTTATAACTAAGGATGGGATCTCTATAGATCCTAAAAGAGTGGAGGCCATATCTAGAATAGAACCTCCAAATAGTAAAAAGTAGCTAAAGTCATTTTTTGGTAAGATTAGTTTTGTAAAAAAGTTTATCTCTAGTTTTGTAGAAATTTTCAAACCACTAAATGACATGTTGAAGAAGGATGCCAAAGTCACATGGAATGAAGATTACATAAAATCATTAGAAGACATCAAGAAGGTCATCAGTCAAGCTCCAATCCTTATAAGTCTTGATTTTTCATGGGACTTCTACCTCTATTCCTTTGCATGTGACCACACTGTGGTTACAGTGTTAACTCAAAAAATTGAAGGGTGTGGCCACCCAATTGATTTTATGAGTACTAATTTCAATAATTATAAGTTAAATTATTCATTGATTGATAAACATGTGTATGCATTAGTTAAGATAGTTAATAAATTCAATCATTACATCCTTATAAATAAGGTACATGACATCTTACCTAACCCTACCACCAAACTTATATTAAGTTACAATGAATTGGGGGAACATACAAGTAAATGGATGTTAATCTTAAAAGAATATGACCTAGAGATAAAAAAATTCAAAGGTTGTAAGGTGCCAAGGTTTGATTTAGATGATTACTAATACTAACCCTAGACTAAGAATTATGTAGGTGGATTAACAAAAATTTTAAGATAGTGAGTGGTATGACCTAATCATACATTTGTTAATCAATGGTACTTATCTTGGAAGTTTATGTAAGGAGTAAAAGAGGGCCTTGAATCTAAAGGTAGATCACTACTTGATCAATAACGGAGTCTTGTATAGAAGGAACTTTTAAGGAATCTTATTGAGATGTGTTTCACAAGAAGAAGCCTCCCAAATCATGAGTACATTTCATGAGAAGCTAGGTAGTGGACATCCACCTAGAAAAACCATAGCCCAAAAAATTATTAGGGTTGGTTATTATTGGCCAACTATTTTAAAATGTGCTCAAAAACATGTGAGTGAATGTCATCCATGCCAAATTTTTATCACCAAAGAGATAAAGGCGATAATGCCTCTATAGCCAATCATGATTGACAAACCCTTTACTCAATAGGGGTTGGAATTTGTTAGCATAATTAAACCCAGATCATTTATAGGTCATAAATATGTTTGTACCACCATAGACTATTTTATAAGGTGGACTAAAGTTGTAGCCACCAAGCAATGTAGAACTGAAGAAGTGATCAACTTTTTAGAAGAAAACATCTATACCAAGTTTGGGACCCTAGTTTCCCTAGTGTGTGATAATGGATCTACCTTCATATCCATAAAGATGACTGAATGGGATTATGATAATGACATCACTCTCAAGTTTGCATCTAATCATTATCCCCAAGGGAATGGAGTCTCTAAGTCAACAAATAGGAACTAGATGAAGGAAATCAAGAAGTCTACTGAAGACAAACCCAAAACTTAGCATAATCTCCTTATATTTGCAATTTTGATTGATAGGATAAGGATCAAGGAAGCCTTAATATACTCACCATTCATGTTGGTGTATGGAAAGGAACCCATATTTCTTATTACTATCAAATTTCCCACATAAATATTTATGTAAGAATACATGGAGGAGAGCCAAGATATGTCCATTTTTAGATTATTGGATATAATTTAGATGGAAGATTAAGGGAGAAACCCTTTATTGAATTTATCAAACATCAAACCATAGTCAAGATATGGTTTGATAAAAGATCCAAAATCAAAGTGTTTAGACAAGGATACTTGGTTCTTATTTGGTACAAGGCATATGAGCATAACGGTAAACATGGAAAATTCACATCCTTATGGATTGGTCCATATCAAATTGTGGAAACATTGGGAAAAAACACTTTTAAATTCAAGGACTTACAAGGAGTAGAGTTACACTACCCACCAATGGGCAGTATCTCAAGCACTATTTCTCTATTTCTCCTCCTGGGGTCTTCATGGAGTAAACTATAAGATATTTAGATTAGTGTAGCTATGTCAGTTAGTTTCCTTTCAGTTCTTTCTTTCTTGTCCTTTCTTTATACATAAGCATGTATATATTCATTTTTTTTGGGTTGCTTCTTTTATATCTTGATTTCTTATATGCATTTCCTTCATATTACTTAGTTCCTTGATCCTAGTAAGTCTTTAGGGCCCATCTTGAGCTTAGAAGTAATGAAGTTTGCTTGAAAACATGCCTCCCAATTTAGGAATGAAGGTATGAATCCCATACATGGAGTAACCATATCTCTAAAATATAAATCATGATGTTATATCTTAGAGAAATTGATAAAGACAAATGGAAAGGTCAATCATTTCATTAGACCTTAACCATTATCTCAAACCCAAATTGGTTTTAAGAATACTTACACTTGAGGAATGAAGACTCAAATTATCATGGTATACCCAAAACTAGCACTTAATTTACATCTTTGCTTGGGATAAGAGTTGTAACCATAAATGATTTTCTAAAGATCAAATACTTGATCAAATCTTAAAACTTGTCTATCTTGGTTCCCAACCTTTCTAAAACCATAAAGGTCTAAGAAAATCCAAAAATAAGATATAATGAAAAATTTAAAGCTTTCAGGTAAAGGTTATTCTATCAATCTGTATCAAGGCTATGAACACATGAATGGTAGTGGAGCAAGGCCATGAATGGAGCAAAAGGCATCTCTATCAGGGCTATGGATACTTGGTTGGTACTAGAATAATTCCCAAGCCTTCCCTAAGTCAAAATATGGTTCATAATGAACATTTAAATATATTGTAAGTTAATGTAAGTGATTGAGGACATGAAACTAGAAGCTATTTCTTGAATTCCATGGCAAATAGTAAGTGGAATCAAAGAACACACACAGTTTGAGTATGTCTTAGTATTTTACCTTAAGTCTACAAGTGCAAGGTTTGTTTCAACCATAATCTAATCTAGATGGTGGTTTTGATCAAGTAAAATAGATGACCTAATAGTTTTTCTAAACCTAGAGTCTATAGGTTCTAACATATTTCTATGTTTCCCCCATGAGTCACCATTTTTTGGGACCAACATACCCTTTTTTTTAAATTGGGACCCTTGAGAAACCCTTAGAGTAAAGCATGGAAATATTAGCATGTCAAGGTCTTTTATAGAATTTGAAGATCATCCACTTTGTTAACAAACAAAAATATATGGTCTTAATTTTCTTTATCTTGACTAACATTTCTAATAAAGTTCATTTGACAATAAGTGTAGGTTCCATGGCATGCATCCATGAGAAGCTTGCATTCCAAAACCCTAATAAACCCTCAGTTCAAATTTGAATAAAGATAATAAACCAAATTAGTGGGAATCTTTTTTATAGACTTGGATATAAAATACATATCTTAAGATTAGTCATGTTTTTTAACATGACTTGACTAAAAAACTTGACCCCCTTTATTATTTTCCCCTTTATTAAGTTCCTTATGGCCTAACCAAATGTCATTATGTAGGATCCTTTTATATTCCCCAACTTAGCCTAACACTTTAATATTAAGGCCCCGATGTATTCATTAATACCATTTCAACCTTAGTCTTAATGCCTTAAGTCTAAGTTTTTATTACCTCAATGGTCCTAACATTAACTTCCTCACACTTTTTAGGATCATATGGTTATCAATTTTTTTCTACATTCGATCAGATAGAGTGAAGATAACCAAGAACTTTAGATTAAATATCCTACATCTTAGATAATCTGATTATCCATGCTTACTCATAGGGACTTGATCAGATGGAGTGAATCATAGTTGAAAATTCAAAAGGATATAAGAGCTTAAAAGATGGACATGTAGTACTATTAAATTTGATGAATAAAAGGAAGAAGGACCCACTTTGACCTGATATCTAATAAAAAACAAGTCTCTAGATTACGATCAATGAATGTCACTTTATCATGGCATTTGATCCAATGAAGTGAAGTAACATCAAAATCCTAAGAATCCCTACAAAAAATTCCAAGTGATGTCATAACATCTGACCCTAAATATTTTAACAAACTTAAAATTTATGTCTGCATGATCATCATTTAAGCATCTAAAAGGACAAACTTAACACCTGTGAGATTGTCATATTTAAGTCCATTAAAATTAGAACTTCATTAGCCTAAATGTGACATCTATGTGACCATTAATTGACACCCATGAGGATGTATTTGATGTCCATAAGACTATTAAATTTAACCCAATGAAAATATCTTACTTAGTGTTTAAATAAAAACTCTAAACCCATTTTTACTCTAAAGTGGATCAACAAGTTGAGGGAAATTCCCAAAATATGCCAAAGATAGAAGGCATCAATCTACAAAATGGAAATATATGAAAGAAATATACTTCACCTAAGTCTATGCTTTAAGGATCCACATGGAATTTAGGCATAATGGACCTTAAATAATAGACTTATCCTGTGTAAAATTTATTTCGTGTTATCCCTATATTGAAGCATGGTTTGTGACAAATGGTATAAAAATTTTAGCCTAATGTATTTCATCATGTTTTGTAAACACAATGCATACATTAACTTAGAATGATTATTCCTTGACCTCCTTTTGAATAATGATTTATATTTAAATTACATATCTTAAGGTTCACCCTAGGCTCAATAAACATGAAGCAAAATTTAGCCTAAGGGATGTAATCCTAAGTCTTGACTTTTAAGAATGTACTGTCTTAATGTTCAGGCATGTTGTTAGATCAACAGTCCATGCTTTGTTGTTGAAATTGATCCAATTATGTGAATTTCCCTAGATAATTTTCAACAAAAAATCAAGAACCTATAGACCTACCACATGACTAATGATTATTTGATAAGGGACTAACATAAGATTTAGAACATGGGGAAGAAGCATGAGCATGCCAAGTGTCACGACAGTATGGCTTAAGGCTCAAGAAACAATCAAAATACAAGGGCTTGGACTATGATTAATGACTCATGATAATCTAAGATTTTGATCTTATAAAATGAAAGGAAAGGTATTTTTAAACACCAATGGCTAGTGTTCAAATGGCATTTATGAAAAATGCTATAAAAGATCTAGACTAGTGCCACATAAACTCCACACATGAAGAAAAGGACAAAATTGAAGATCTTGTGGGTTTTAAAACATAAAGGTACAAAGGAAAAGGTCCAAATAAAATATAAAACATGTATAAGACAAATATTAGATATCTTCGACCATTAAAGATCCATACCCTAGACCCTATATAAAGTCAACATAAATAGATGCAATTTACTACAATTCAATCCAAAGATAGCTTAATTATGTTTCTAAGAATGAGAGAGCTTTTAAAAAGATCATTTTCAATCTAGGATGAAAAATTATAAATAAATATAGACCATGGTAGCCATCAAAAAATGATATAAGAAAGAAGACAATATTTATTTGATGATAAATAGTGAGGGTTAGGTATTCAATGATAAAAAGTTAGACTTGGTTACATTTAACATCCATGACATTAGGAATTGGTCTGAGATTTTATTTATGATAGAATAATTGTAGACCATCTAAAAATGAGAGTAGATAAATAACACCACCAATAAATTACACAATGACTTGGTTTCCATCCAGATGGTTGGCCTCCACCATGCTAGGATAAAACTAGAGGCATTGCACTGCATTGATGTCCTTGCCCCTATTTTTATTGATTTCAAGATTGATAGTGAATGGATTATTAGGGAGGAAAACTCAAAAGAGGTGTAAAATATTTCCCTTTTTTACTTTAAAAAGTACTATAAGCTCCCTCTTCCCCATGTGGGCCTTCCCAAAATGAGAGAATGGACCAATAGCCATGACTTGGACTATGTCCTAAGACCCTGAATCCATTAAGGGCCTCACATATTTAGAACCCTTGATGGAAAAATCCCTATCATCTAATTTAGAGAGGGTATTAGGGTGATTATGACCTTGTTGAAAATAACTTTTAGTGACCCTTTTACCACTTATGTAAATAAGGTTTGGGTCTCATATGTGCACTTCCTAGTGGAAGAAAAACTTACCCCTCTAATTGGAGATTTGATCAACATCTTTTTGGCCAAGAAATTCATCACCATCAAGAAAAAGACATCCAAATAATTTTACATGATGTCTTACCTACTTGATGACCTTCTCACTTAAATCACCTTCCCTATAATTAAGAATTGGTCCCCAAAGGGTAGGACCACTATCTCACACCATTACTCCAAGCTACACATCTTCAAGTATAGGAATCATATGTAGTTTATCTATGACTACATTTTCCCAACTATATTTGAGTCCATCATAGGTTTCCTCATTCATAGGATTCACTCCCTCATAAAAAAGTGTGTAGAGATGATTAGGGATTTATGGTATTATATTGATTGCATAGGCATTAGGATAGAAGGAGTCATATCACAATCCTATATACTACTAGTGTATGTCCCAAATATGCTTGTTGAGAAGCACATTGCCTCTTAGCTCATCCTTATAATTGAAAAAGCATGCAAATAAAAAATGAAGGGTTTGCTTCAGAACTTGCCCTTAGACATTGGGAAAACCCTAATTAGAGATTGGAATCAGGTGGAAGTTATGGTCACACATAGGACTTCATTTGGATTTTAACTAGATGAACTCAAAATGTGGGAAGTAAAGAATATGTTGGGGGATCATATAAGGACAATAAGCTCAAGATTGAGTATGTACACCAACTAGGTGTCTATGACACCATATACATAAGAGCCAAAAACTATGGGGAAGTGTTGGTTAGGGTCTAAGGTCACAACATCAAGCTAGAGCAAGATCAGTCAGGGATAACAAACCATCTGGGGAAACATGGAAAATGCACCCCATACAATACCATTGACTTCTTGGTCTATTTGGGATAGCTCATGAGCAACCTCAAGTAGAGCAACCATAGTAGTCCCAAAAATAGGTTGAGCTAATTCAAGATGATCAAGTCAAAGGAAAGGATAAGGTTGGATAAGTAAGTTTAGAAGAAAGACCTAGAGAAGGACCCTTGCCTTTAACCATGTATCAGAGGCCACCTTCCCTAGTCTAGTATGTTGACATGATAGCCTTGGATCTAAAAGAGACACTTGAGGGTGACCTCAAGGAACTACTAGAATCTTATGGCTTGGGAGGATAGGAGGACCCTTTAGTAGATCCCAAAGAATATATAGGGAAGGAACTAGTCAAAGTGACCTCCCATGAAAAAAGGAAGGCAAAATTAGCCTTGGTCTTAGTAGAACCAAGGAAGAAACCTAGATTGACCTTCACTCATCACACTAGTGAAGTCAATATCTTTAGTGATAAATTTCTAATCCATGGACCAGTCATTCTTGACTAGTTCATCTATGGAAAATTATAAAATATCCAAATATCTCTCCCACTCATGGGCCATAAAAAAGGTTAGTGTGGATGCACATGATGATATAAAGCCTTGGATAAAGGCTATAATGAATAAATAATAAGAGAGAATAATTATGGTTACCCAAGGCTCAGGAGGTAAGAAGATGGATGCTTCAGGAGCATTTACTAGTTTAGGAGTAGAGTTCTTATAACCTTCCTAGTTCAAGTAACTAATTACCATAGTTCATTTCAATCTTCAAATAGTAGTCTTAGAGAGAATAACAACCATGACACCCATTATTGGGATGGAAGAATTCACCTTTCAAAAGGTGTAACTTTCGATAGGTTTGATCCTTACTATAAAAAAAACATCTTGGTGAGGCTAAAATACATGAAGAAGATGTAGAAATCTTGATTTGAGAACATTCACAACAAGCCAAGGCTAGAGTCTAAGGTTCAAAACAAAGATTCTAGAATTTGGAAAGGGAGAAGTAGAATGTGCAAACTCATGTAATATTATTGGTCCCAGATGCCATGATCAAGATGCTTGATGAGTCATTCTATGACATGTTTTAGTAATTAAAGTCAATGAAGATGAGGAAAAGTAAATTAGAGGACCAAAATACATTAGATAAAGACCTGGTCACCCAATGCTAGGCCTCAGAGGATAAGATTGCTTAGTTCCTCAACATTCAAGTAAAGAGTAGATCCCAAACTTTAGAACCATAAGTATGGGATATCTAAGCATAATCTTGGGGATTGTTATTGATAAGGTTTAAAGCTTGAGTACCTAGCATACCAAGGTAATGAAGCTTCTAAAAGATGAAAAAGGGCTCAATAGCAAAATTGAGAAACTTCTTGGGACCATGCTTGTCAATCTTACACAACCTACTACCCTTGGCCTCATCAGTGATGAAGATTTCAAGCATAGGGCCACTTTGGTGACCCAAGAAATCCAAGGGAAAATCAAATTTTAGTTTAGATAAGATAATAACAAGATATTAGATATGGTATTTAATGCAAGTGAGAGGATCAATGAATCTAGAATAATCTAGGAGGCCTTAGATAGAAATGGCAAAGTATTGAATGAGCTAGAAGACCAAGAGGATGAGTGCATCATGAAGCCTATTGTGGATCTTTAGCTTGTTGATGAGCAACATGAGATGGGTATGAGCATCCTCTAATAACAAATAGGGGCCCCACCAACAAGGTTGAATAATATTTTATTCTAATAGAAATTAGGTAACATTTTATAATAGAATGTTCCATTGTAAAGGCATATGCTAGTTTGTTAGCATATTTGCCTTTAAGTCAGTATGATCTGAAAAGGCACGTGTATTATAGAGATTGTAAGGACAACTATCCTTACCTTTGTACACCTATATTTTGTAACTAATCGGTATACTACCTATTCTTCCTATAAAGGCATGTATCACCATTGTAAAACATGAGAAATTTTTGAGCAACTTTGTATGCTTGAATAGATTAATAGAATCAAGGAATTTTGTAAGGGTTGTCCATTTTTGATGTGTTAATTAATAATATAAATTTTCTCTCAATTGTTAGTAGAAGTCTTGAGTTTAAATAGTATATTTGAATTCTAAATAACATTATTTCATCATAGTGTTTATGATTTGTGGTTATGTTAGATTAGCTTAAAGATCTTAGGTTCTACTTCATTTCATTTTGATATGTATTCAGATGTGCAATGGCTATTTGATTATAGTAGTAAATCCCTAAAGCATACTTGGTTATTACTTGTGATTATTAAACATTTTCCTCTTAATTTCTCATGATATATAGTGAGATTTGAGCTTAGTTTATGTTTCATTATATATTTGTTAAATGCGTATTCAATTGCCATTAATACTTTGTCTTAATTTTCAAGACTAAAATTGGCAATCACTTATTTCTTTTCTACCCTATCCTTCTCTTTGCTCTTTTTTACACCATGATCACTTTATTTTAATCCACATTATAGATATCCATTTATATTATTCTATAGCTTTAATTAGGAGAATAATTCACTAAGTATCAACAAGGGTTCATGAACAATGGACCACGGTGGCTCCCAACCACCAAAATGATATAAATATTGTGGAATAGTTATCTTACTATGTTGTTATTTCACCATAGACAACCAAAGTGTTAAAACTTGAAACTCATGCTCTAATTTTATAAATTATAAGATTATAAGTGTTCTTTAAACACTAAGGGCACCTATGGTATACTTATGAGCATCAATAGTGCCTTGTTCTTGAATTATAGATTGTTCCAAACCTAAAAATGAGTGTTATTGATCTTTTTTATGCTTGATCATGACCAAAAAATTATTGTAATGGTTATAATTGTTAAAATAGGTTCAAATTAAAAATTAATCATCTTTGTAGACTGTCTAAAACTCAAAATATAAAAATATTAGTAAATTGGCATATTTGTTGTTCTACAAACTAGGATTTCACAAAGAAAGTGCATATTTTGAGTTTTACTCAATGAAACCTCATGAAAATTGACATGGAGGCATTTTTTAATGTCCATAAAGTTTTTTTCAATTTGTTTAAAGACCTTACATTACATTACATTAAGAGAGATGAAAATCTAAAACATAGTTTTGTAACATGAAGAAAACCAAGGTTTTTGAGTTTATTTACATGGAATCAAGGGTGACAAAGACTCCATGAAGGTTTCAATAAAAAGGTTATAAGTATATATATAAAATTAATGAATAGATCCAAACCTCAATTTAAACATTCATCAATATGAAATATGTATTTAAATACTCAATAATGGTGTAGAATGATGTTAAGGGGAGTGAGTAGGATATGTGTCAAGACCGAATTTGTAATTAGCTTCAAGATGTGAACTTATAACTCCTCAATCAAGAAAATGGCATCAATTTCAAGAATGATGGTAAGTAATTAAAGATAATGAAGAAATAATGTGACACCTTTCAATAAATACATCATCAAACAATGCTATCACATGTATGAGAGGAATCATATGACTATTTTCTTATCTCTCATTGATTATAACTAATTTCATGATTGGATGACAATCAATATGAACTTATCCACATCCTCCTTCTCTATCTTCTCTAAATTATTCTACATGTAATCCTAAAAACTACATATATATTATAATCTAGATGGTTATGGTGAGGCCCTACTCAACTTAACATGTTTTCATTGAATTTGAAGTAAACACAAGCTGATTTATACCTTCTCCATTCTGCATCTAGTGTTCTCATGGTGATTTCTTTTATGAATTACAGTGACAATGTTCAACTTCCTCAAAATTTTCATCTTAATTATTGCCTCTTTTTGATTAATTCATCTTCTTTCAAGTCTTATGGTGTGTTTCATGTAGTTTTTACAAATGTTAACTATGGAAAACCTTCACTAGTGTCCTTTTCTAGACCTCTTGATCATCCCTCTTGATGTATGCATTAGTTATAGCCTCTATATTGAAACACTCATGTTGAAGTCATTTATTGGAGTTATGAACTCATATTTTAGTATTATGTTACTTCATAGTATCAATTATAGGAAAGTGGAGGAGACCAATATTGTGGTTCATCACCCCATTTCACATTTCAACTTTTTTTCTCCCTTTTTCTTAGAATTTGAGTAGGTGTAGTTTTAATTTCAGGTGTATCATCAAGGGAGCCAAGACTCTTTGGAGATTCACTCTAGATTTTAGACCACCGATGGCCTAATAGTGTTTCCATTTTGTTAATTGAGTGAGGAGACCTGAAACACCTCCTCAAAGGGTGCAATTCAAAGTGACAACAATAATAAAGTAAACATGCTAATAGACTATTTTTAAAAAATAAAAATATTTCTACATATCAAAAAAATCACTAAAAACATATAAACATCCTTAAAAATAATCACCTTAATAGTAAGTCCAAGTATAAATTTTTAATAAAATTTAAACAATAGACTAATTAAATTTGCATCATAAATTAAATCTATTAGTGGAACACCCTTACTAATTTGGTACTCCATAAACTCCATAGATGAAATGGGAAGTTCAACCAAATGATTACCTTTAGAATCATCCACTTACAATTTTACTTTATTTAACATTAGAACCACTAATCTCTATGTTGTAGGGAAGCTAGCACATTTCCTACTAGAAGAAGTAGCTCTGCCACACTCAAGTGAAGGAATTCTAGTATTAAGTGACACAAGTGAAGGGAAAATAAATTTTACAATTAGCTCAAGTAAATTTTTAGGTTACTCAAACAATGGAGTATCATGTGGGTCAGATTGTACAACAACATGCATGTGTTGATAAGTTTCACTTAGAGTACCTCAATCACCACAAAAATTACATTACCACAAAAATTCAAAGATCTATTAGGAAAGGACTCAAGTACATTCCATAAAATTAGATTATTAGCATCAAAATGAATATACACTTGAGTTCAATGATTATATAGTCACATAAAAGTGTTAGCATCCATATGACCATGAAAGAATTAGCCTCAAGAAATGCCTCATGAAGGAGTATTCTCATTATGTTGATCATTAACTTTGTTCCAAACAATTATTCCTAATTCATGTGATTATGGAGTCCACCCTGACATTATAAAATAAATATACTAAAATAATCATTGAAAATAACTATTTAACTAAGATTTGACATGATCAAATACCCATACCTAACCTTATTAGCTTTTCAACACTCAAATTTTCATGAATTTTGAATACATTTTCACTGAACTCAATCATTAATTAGAAAAAACTATCATGTATATTACTATTTAAAATTTGTGCATGAATAATTCAACAACTAGACTCTCTTTTACATCTTTCCAATCATTCCCAATGTCCAATACATAATTATCATCTACTCAAAATCTATATTCTGATCAACTATATAAAATATCAATCAATTTGATATGCTAATCAAAGAGATAGAAAAACAACATAACACTCATATATGTTTTACAACTAGAACATCTTTTTCTCATATATTGTGTACTCCAATATATCATTATGAAATAAAAATCATGAAATCAATGTAGAAACTAATTAGTTTACCATGTATGGAATCAAACTTCATCATTATTTTCCACAAATATTTGTAACTTGTTATTTATTTTAAAAGATGCAATGAAATTTCATGGTATTTGAAATAAAATCACTAAATGCAGGAGCAAACATTCCACTCTTTTATTTTTATGAAATCAAGAATACAAAACCCTTGTATTCTTTCTCTTAGAAAATGACACATAATTTGATATAATTTATATATTTATACATAAACAAATATATACAAGTTTAAAAACCAAAGGCACACATATAGTTAACCCAAATTAAATATTTCACTATCTCAAAACTTTTTTATATCACTTCTTGAAATGACTAAACAAACTATAACAAGACTATATGTATAATCTAGTTTTATGATATATCCATTTGACCTTATAACTTCATCCAACCATTTACCTATTGGAATCATAGTCACTAAGAGTGGGTGGGGGGAGTTAGGGGAGGGGGTGTTGAATAAATGTACAAAATTTTCTCTCAATTCCACTTATCATTTATAAACCATTCAAACTAATATAAAAATATAGTAGTGCATAATCAACCATTCATATGAGCATGAAGCATGAACATAACACATGAACATAAGAGCTATATAGAAAAACCTCATGGGTAATAAAACCCATTGAAAATATATCAGACTAAATGCCTATAATAAATGAATAAATATTTATTGAGGCACCAACCCCACAAGGAACATCAAACCTTCACTAGTCAAACACCCACTCAACTAGTCCTTTAATAAGTACCAACTTGTAAGGAGGCACCAACCCCCTAGGTGACTCAACACCAAATTAGACACTTGGAACCACTAATAAAATTTGGACACCTATTTATTACTTAATTAATTATGATAACCTTATTTTGTTCTTCACACTCTCCTATCTCTCTCAAATAGCCTATTAGGCCTCTTCACTCAACTAGCCCGTTTCTTGACAAAAATAGCTCATATCACCTTAATAATCATATATAGAATCAATGATATAACTTAATGACATATTTAAAAATCCTATATAATTTTATTTAATCCATATACCTATTTTTAGAACTTTAATTTCATTTGTTCACCCCCTCAATATTCTAACTAGTCAAGTTAGGCCTATTAGACCTTCTTCTTATACTTGACTCTTAATTTCATGTACTTTAGTCAACCATAAACATTTAAATACATGGATAACCATTTTAATATATCAAAAAAAAATATTCATAGTATAAACAAACACTACATAGGTCAGTCATCACTCATAAGGACCAAAACCATCATTAGGTCTAATAGAGACCTAATGTAATTAGGCCTTCTCAAAGCACACATTTCACCTTGACCATCTTAGAACATCTTGAGCCTCCATAAATGGATGAAATAATTAAAAATTTATTCATTTATACCCATTATAATATCACCTTATGTCATTAACATCATTTATCTCATTTCACTCCTTGAACCACACCATTTGGCCTACTCATAATTAGGCCTTCTTACTGCTAGAAAGTTTGCCAACTAAAACTAAAGTACAAAACCAATTTTATTAAAAAAAAATACCATAAAATAACATGTATATAATATAAATTATTTAAAGTTCATCAAAATTTTAATTAAACTTCACCATATATGGAAAAATACCTCAAATTGATCACTTCCATATGTTGACTCTGAACTACAAACATGCCTCAAAAACTAGTTACGAACCTTTCAATTTTTACACCTTCATAAGAATTTATAATGAATAAATATAAATTAAAATTAACCTATGATACCTATATAATAAATTAATGTCAATTATATTCTTCAAATTTCGGCATAATGACCCAAGAAAATCATTCTTATTGACACAAAAAACTGCCTTGAATGCTCCAAAACACAGTCATGGAAATAATGACTTATAACACTTGTAGATTAAATTTAATGAAATTAAAATGGGTTAATATGAATTAAAATAATAATAATATTAAATTAAAAAAAATATTATAGGATGAAATATCAATATTGGTCTTACAGACCAATCTCATGGCTTCACTATACATAGACCTCACTATGTTAGACAAGTTAGATTGAGAGCAACTTTCTGCCATATACACACATCTATAAAGATTATATCCAATAGGTATATGTGTTACATGTATTTAAATAAAAAACTTATGAAATTTTATCCACCCTTAATCCATGGTAACACATCCCTAATCTCATTCCCACTTTTGCCTATTTTCCTCACTATATTCCTCACTAGGAATTCTTAGTGATAATCCAACTTCCAGGAATTGTTTAGAATATTTAAGGTAAATAACATGATTATAAAATTAAATGGACACAAAATAAAATTATCACACATCATCCTCCAATAATTTTTATGTTTTGACCTAGTCAACTCTACTGTCGATATCAAAAATTTGAGAAACAATGGTTTTCCTATAGCTTCCACTCACTCTTCTGATAGACCAATATCACCTATGGAGGCACATAAGAGAGTAATATACATTATAAAATAACAAAAACAGGTTTAAAAATTAATTATGATCCATTTATACTTATATCTTCCATATCAATTCATTACTAAGGTTTTAGAGAGGGTTAAGACCACCTTATAGTCTTAACAATCATTCATAAAGCTTGGGCCCTTAATCCATAAACTAATGCTTGGAAAATTAAACTAGGATCATTCCCCAAATTCCATGAGATTATTAAGATATCATGAAAAGCTTCAACATTCCAATGATAATACTAAAATCCTTTTTGGGTATGTAATACCTCATTTTGTGCACACATAAAACCTGAAAACCACATTTCATGATTTCTTATTCAATTGAGGCCTTCAACTTGGTCAAAACACTTGAAAAAGATTTTAAAACCTATATAAATTATCTTATGATATATATAACCTTTTAAACTGAACTTGACCCCTCATTAGGCCATATTAGGTCTCTTTTCTCTAGAGGTCTATACCTGTAAGTCACACTTAGACCTTGAACACATCTTGAAAACTCTTAAAATTCTCTCAACACCTCATAATCATGTCATATAACATAATAAAATACTATAATTCTACCAATATTCTTATAACAATCCTCAAATTGTTCTCCTCGTCATATTACCAAGCCTATGCCTTCACACTAAGTCTCTTAAGTACACAAATCATGAACTCAAATTCAATAACATCAAAGACAACTCTAAATGAAATAAATGACACTTACATGATAAGAATAACAATCCATGCATACCTTAGAGCACATTATTAACAATATTACCCTTTTTCATTGATGTAAACCACTCATTGATGTCAACCTATTGAAATAATCTTCTCTCACTGGGATACATCTCCCCCATACAAATCAATCTCCCCATTTAACATTAACGACAAAACACTACCTCATACACCTTATTCTTGACAAATTGATATGACTCCCTCTATGACCTCATAAATAATGCCCTTATTTCATACTCTTGGAGCTAAAACACCTCCTTATTAGCTCCCCCTAAGAACTCAACTTTCTTAGTGACTAGTAGGACTAGTATTCACACCTAATTCCTATCTCAGATGTTTAAAAGTAGCCTTTGGAACAGGATTAGTCAAGATATCAAAAATATAATCCTTGTTAGAAACAAATTCAAGATTAATACTTTTTTCACTTACCTGTTCTCTTAAAAAATGATACTTGATAGGAATATGCTTGGTACTTGAATGCATGATAGGATTATTTGAAATAGTTATGGAACTAGTATTATAAAAAAATAGGACTAGGACCATCAAAATCCACTTTGTAATCTCTTAAGTTTTGTCTCATCCACAAAACCTAAGTACAACATGAATTTGTTTCAATTTACTTAGCCTCACAAGTAAATAAATCCACTGATAGTTGCTTTTTGCTTATCCATGAAACTAGGAACTCATATAAGAAGGTTCCTCCACTAGTGTTATTTATATCATCTAGACTCCTATCCAAATATGCATCTATATATTCTACTAGATAAAACGTATTGCTCTTTGGGTACCATAATCCATCCTCCATAGTTCCATTATGATACATAAGTATTCTCTTAACTTATTGTATATGAATGCACTTCAGATCTGCTTGAAATCTTCCCACAAGACCTACTATTTATATGATGTCAGTTCTAGAGGTAGTAGTATATAAAAAAATCCCAATCACTAGTTTTTTTTTTGTCTAATTGACTCTTGAATATTCATCCTCCTTTCTTAGCTTACATCCTATAACCATAGGTATACTTACAACATTGAAATCTTCCATTTCAAACTTATTTAACATATCTTTTATATACTTGACCTATGAAATTAATATACCTTTTCTAGATTGATTGATTTGAATACCAAGAAAGAAGGGTAGTTATCCAATCATAGACATTTCAAATTTTGACTTGATCACCTCTTCAAAGGCATTGGTCATGTTCTCACTATTTCCACCAAATATGATACAATCCACATAGACCACCACTATCAACTAATGGTTATTTTCAGTCTTGATAGACAAGTTACTATTTTTAACTCCTCTCTTGAAACCTTGGTCAAAAAGATACTTGTCTATCTATAATACCAAGTTATAAGGGATTGTTTTAAACCATAGAGAGCCTTCTTAAACCTAAAAACATAGTCCTTTTTATCATTCAATAGGAAAACCTAAGGTTGATCAATGTACACTTATTCATCCAAGTTCTCATTTAGGAAAGTTGACTTGACATCCATCTGGTATATCTTGAAGACTTTGAAACATATATAGGAAATAAATAGCCTAATAGACTCTAACCTTGCTACTGGAATAAAGGTTTCCTCAAAGTTTACTCCTTATACTTGAGAATGTCCTTTTCATGCTAGTCAAGCCTTATTTTTTGTGACTTCTCCATTCTCATTTAACTTGTTTCTCAACACCCATTTTATACCAATGATATTTTTATATTTAGGACTATGTACTTTCTTCTTAATTTGATTTAACTCATCATTCATGGCATCTATCTAAAACCTATCTTCACTTACTTCTCCATAGCTTTTAGGTTCAAATTTAGATATTAAGGAAATATTCTCTTGATTAACATCACTCATCATTCTTCTTTTTATTTATATACCTACACTCTTGTTACCCATGATCTAAGATTTAGGATGATTCTCTTGATTAAAATCACTCATCATTCTTATTTTTATTTGGACCCATGATCTAAGATTTAGGATGATCCTTTTGGATATTCTTAGAAGGAAATTTTGAGTATTTTATCTCCTCAATTTACTCTTCATCCTCATCTATCTCTATTGATCCTTCATCATTCTTTGACTGAGAATATGATTTCTTTGTCTCATTAACATTCCCATTTGTGATCTCCACTATCTTTTTCAACATTTTGTTGTAGCATCTATAAGAAACACTAACTGATGAATATCCCAATAAAATACTATCATCATACCTTGAGTCAAAATTTCTTAAGTCCTCCTCACCTCTCTTGATATAACATTTACTTCCAAACACCTTAAAATGTTCAACACTAGTAGGTCTTCCATTCCATAATTCATATGGAATATTATCACCAATGATCCTAATCTATCCTCTATTTAAAGTGTAAAATTTAGTACCCACAACTTCTCTCAAGTATCCATTAGACAACTTAGACTCATTCAACATGGTCCTTACCATTTCTTGAAATGTTCTATTCTTTCTTTCAACTACCACATTTTGTTGAGGTGTTCTAGAAGATAAAAACTATCTTCTTATTTCATTGATCTCATAGAACTTATAAAACTCATTTGACTAAAAATATCCTCTTTTTTCATACATAAGGCACTTTATCTTCACATTTATCTCATTTTCAACCAAAGACTTGAAATTTTTGAACTTACCTAAAGCTTCTAACTTCTCTTTCAAGAATTCTACCCAATTCATTCTTGTAAAGTCATCTATAAGTAACATGAAGTAGTCATCACCTTGAATGCTTGCAAAAACACATAAATTAGTATGAATTAACTATAAAGATCTAGTATTAGATTATTTTTTAGACTTGAATCTTATTCTAGTCTGCATACCATGTTGACATGCCTTCTGAAGAGATTCTATAGGTTTGGAAATTTTGGGCATGTTCTTTAAGGATCCCTTGGAGCTAATCTTACCCAGATTTTCAAAATCTAGATGACCTAACCTCATATACCATATCCAAATTTCATCAACCTTACTCATAAATAACTTCTCTTTTGTGATATCATTCAATACATATAAATTGTTCTCAGTTATCATGGCTTTGACAATCAACCTACCTAATTTTTCTCTCCTTATCTCACATCCTTTATCATGAAAATTTCGGGTATGTTATTGGGTACACATTTGAATTAAACTTAACAAGTTATGTTTTATTCCATTTACATACAATTCTTTTTTTGTCTTGGTCTTCCCATTATCCAAGATCAATGCACCTTTTCCATCTACATTAGCAGATGTATTTTCTTCAAACCTCACTGATCTGATCAAATTATTATTCAAAGTGATGAATTTTCTCTTATCTCCTATCATGTGACTTGAAAAACCATTGTCTATGTACCACTTAAAATATTAATTTTGAGTATGAAAGGTAGTTTGAGCTATCATATATTATTTTCCTCTAGATTCCTACTTTTCATTCATCTTACCCACATGGTTTGATTTCTTGATCCATTATTTAGTATGATGACTACATATCTTATTGACTTGAATGGTCTTCCTCATAGGTATTATCTTAAAATCTCTTGAAATATGTTCTATTTGGTTGTATTTATAACACAAATTTCTACTTCTCCACCTATAGTCAATGACTCTATTTCTAAATTGACCACATGAGAAATAATAACCATTGTAATAGTCCACATACTTTGATTACATAACATCATTTTTATTTTTATGATCATTTGATGAAACTCTACTACCTTTGATATCCTTTGAATGAACAAAACACTTCTTGGTTTATTGGTGATTAACTTAAAACTACCACTATGCATAGTTATTTATTCTACCATCATTATCCTTCCTTGATAGATCATATAATTTTGGAAATTAAATATTCTTGAAATTATTTTGGCCTTATTTGAAACCAAGACCTGTCTTATCATGAGAGGACATTTGACTATTCAAAATATTGTTAAGCTTTCTAGTACTTTCTTCAAATTTCTGATATGTCTTCATCTTAATTATATCTTTCTCAACTTATGAATATAAAGAATTTACTTTCATTATAATTTGGGTGAATTATTCCATATTATTCTTCTCTTTTTAACAACATTTACAATTTGTTACAATGACTATAGATAGATATTCATTGAAATCATAATAAACACTTTCATTATCACAATTCATATATGTGATTCAAATATCTCCTTTAGTTTTTTAGGCTTTAAAAATTAATCAGATATGATAATAATTACTGGAATCATAATCACTAAGAGGTGGGGTAAATAAGTGTACAAATTTTTCTTTAAATTCCACTTATCATTCATTAATCATTTAAACTAATATATAAATATAACAATGCATAATCAACCATCCATATGAGCTTGAATCAAGAACATAACACATGAACATAAAATATATGTAGGAAACCCTCATGGGTAATAAACCCCATTGACACATATCTTGGACTAAAATCTTATAATCAATGAATCAAGATTTAGTAAGGCACCAACCCCTCACTAGTTAAGCACCAAAATAACTAGTCCTTTAAAAAGCACAAACTTTCAGGGAGGCACTAAACCCCTAGGTGACTCAGCACCAACTTAGACACCTATAACCATTGATCACATTTGGAAAAATATTTCTTACTCAAATGATGATGATCACCTTCTTTTGTTCTTCACACTCTCATATCTCTCTCAAATAACCTATTAGGCCTCTTCACTCAACTAACCATTTTATTAATATAATTAGGTAATATTACCTTCCTCATCATCTATATAATCACTTATATAAATTAATTACATATTAAAAACACCTATATTATGGTATTTAATCCCTCTAACTAGTTTCCAAACTTCTATTTCATTC
The DNA here is from genome assembly GCA_037957365.1 of Torreya grandis. Taxonomy (NCBI): domain Eukaryota; kingdom Viridiplantae; phylum Streptophyta; class Pinopsida; order Cupressales; family Taxaceae; genus Torreya; species Torreya grandis. The sequence continues at coordinate 281,380 of JARHVA010003567.1, forward strand.
ATTCACCTTCTTCTTATACTTAAGTCTTGCTTTCACATACCTTGGTTAGCTAAAAAACCTTCCATAATTGGATAACCCTTGTAATATATCAAAAAAAAATTCATAGTATAAATAACCCCTGAATAGGTTGGTCATCACTCATAAGGACCAAAATCATCATTAGGCCTAATAGAGACCTAATGCAATTAGGCTTTCTCAAAGCACACATTTCACCTTAACCACCTTGGAACATATTAAGACTCCATAACTAGATGAAACACTCCAAAAAAAATTAAATTATATACTTTATAATCTCACCTTAGGTCACCAACATCATTTATCTCATTCCACTCCTTGAACCACACCATTAGGCCTACTCATAATTAAGCTTTCTTACTGTCAAAAAGTCTGCCAACTAAAATTGAAACACATAACCAATTTTATAAAACAAACAACCATTAAATCACATGGATATAACCTAAAATAACTCATGGTCATCACCATGTTCATTAAAATTCATCATATTTGGAAAAATAACTCAAACTGACCACTTTCATATGCTCACTCAAAAGTACAAACAAGAATTAAAAACCAGTCAAAAATCTTTGAATTTTTACACCTTCATTGGAATTTATCGTGAATAAAAATACATTAAAATAAAAATATGAGACCTACATAACAAATTAATGTGTATTTTATTCTTAAAATCTATGCATAATGGCTTAGGAACATCATTCTTACTAATACACATAAAACTACCTGAAATCTCCAAAACATAGTCATGGAAACAATGATTTTGAACACCTATATATTCACTTTCATGAACTTAAAATGGATTTATATGATCATAAAACATTATAATATTAACTTAAAATAAACATATTATATGCTCAAATATCAATATTGGTCTTATAGACCAATCTCAAAGTTTCACTATACATAGACCTCACTATGTTAGACAAGTTAGATTGAGAGCAATTTTCTACCATATACACACATCTACAAAACTTATATAAAATATTTATATGTGTTACATGTATTTAAAAAAAATATCATGTAATTTTATCCATCCCTAATCCATGACAACATATTCCTAATCTCATTCCCACTTCTACCTATTTTTCTCACTATCTTTCTTACTAGGCCTTTTTAGAAATATGACAACTTCCATGACTAGTTTAACATATTTTAATTATATAATATTATTACAAATCTAAATGGACAAAAATTAAAATTATCACACATCATCCTCCAATAATTTTCATGCTTTTACCTAGTTAACCATACCTACTATATCAAAAATCTGAGAAACAAGGGGTTTCCTATAGCTTCCACTCACTCTTCTAATAGACCAATGTCACTTAGAGGTCCCTGGGAGAGTCCTATGCATGATCCAATCATAAAAATATGTCATAAAATTAATTTTTATCCATTTATATCAATATCTCACATATCAAATTATTGTAAGGGTTTTAGAGAGGGTGAAGAACACCTTATAGTCTTAACGATCATTCATAAAGCTTAGGCATATAAAAAACCTCAAAACCACTTTTCATGATTTATTATTAAAATTAGGACCTTATACTTGGTCAACACACTTGAAAAAATATTTCACACCTCTTATAATTCTCTCATAATCTTTATCACCTTGAAAATCAAACTTGACCCCTCATCAGGACACACTAGGTCTCTTTGCTCACTAAGCTTATACTTGTAAGTCACACTTAGACCTTGAACACACCTTGAAACCTATGAAAATACTCTCAAAACTTCATAATTATTTCATAAAAACTCATTCCATACTCTCACACTACCAATATTCTTCTCACAGGACTTAAACTATTCTCCTCATCATGCTACCAAGGTTATGCCTTCACATTAGGTTTCTCAAGTACATGAATAATGAACTAAACTTAAATAAATTAAAAAATAACTTATAATGACATCAATGACACTTTCATGGCCTTAATGATAATTCCATGCATACCTTAAAACACATTCTCAACATTACCCTATAGTTGTATGAGAATAAAAGAACTAAAATGAATTCATGGATCTACACCCTCAAAAAACACCAAACAACCAAAGCTATACCAATCCTATAGAACCATCATTATTAAAATCAAATAATACACAATATTAACACTTCTCTTTGACATACAGGCTCAAAATTGCATCTTATAACAAGTACACCAAACCAAATATTCTAGCCTCTCCTCAATCAAAGAAATAAAACCTTTCAAATTTTTAATTTATGTGCATGCCAAAATTAAAAAATTCATACTTCCCAAATTAATGCATTATAATCAAACTTGGAATGGCCTTTCAAAAAAAAGTGCATGCAGATCTTAATTAAGATGAACAACTACATTCAAATTCAATGTTTTAATGTCAAAAACCAAATAATCAAACCACAAACAAACTTGATTTCCAGTAACATAATTCCATATTACTTAAAAAACCTAAAATTTCATCAACTCCCTTTAACCTATGCATTAAATATTTATCATTCATATTTGGCAAGTAAAGAAAAGAGAACAACTTAATGCATATTTTTTACAAACTCAACACGAGAAGACAACACCTACAAACACTACTAAAAACCATTTGTTATTTCATAATATATGAAAGTATTCGAACACCCAAAACTAATAAAATGACAAAGACCAATTAAATAACCACCAAAAATCAATCTTAGTAAAAAAAAAATATTTCCTATCTTTCCCAATAAAATATCCAAAGACAAACAAAGCTCAACATACTACATTTCTAATAAAATAATATATTCTAAACTTTAATTTTACATTATCCTAAAAAATAACCAAATTAAAACTAGATGAGAATTTATATATATCGAACTCCTACTTTAATATTTCTCATAGGTATCATGCACTCTCTCGTAGTCTCTCCAAGCTTCCTCATCACAACTCTAAACTAGAATAACTCCACTTTCACCTAGAAAGCCTATAAAATAACAAACTTAAACCAAATACAATTGTTCTTTATATTAAATTAACTAACATTTAATACTCCCAATGACATGATCACTTCTAATTTGTTTAAAAATTTCACTGACATCTCAATAAGATCTACTGACATTAGTAGCTAAGTTATCTATCTTAGTAAGTTATTTATCCATATAACCAAAATGATCACCAAAACTAAAAACTAATGTAAGTATCAACCATTAAATTTAGCCTTACTACTAACTCACATAGGATCCAAAAAAATAAAGCATTGAGCCATGAGTTTATTAAATTTACACATTTCAACAATTCACCCACCACCTTTTTTAAATGCTTTAGTTAGTTCAAAATAAATATTTTAAATCCAAGGTTATCAAATCACAATCATTGTAAATATAATTTTCCACTTCACATTATATTCCTCTTTCTTAATGCATTCAATAGTTGGCACATTATTATGCCATTGTGTCTTGACCTAAGTCTTGGTCACCTTATAAATTAGGTTTGCTAATTAAAAAATATATATTACATTTTAGGCAAGTGGTGTTACCAATTTTTTTTTAAGAAATTAAAACCATGTGAGCAATCATGCCTATCAATTCATGCTAAGGCCTTGAAAACATTATTTTCAACCAAAATATGCCACTAAAAGTGCATACATATTTCTTCTTAATAATTCCTCCATTCATGCAACCATGTATTTTAGAAAAGAAAAGCTATTTCATTGTGTTAAACCAAAATGAACTATACATGCTTGAATTATCTACCTTTCAAATGTTTCTAAATATTATTATTTTAAAATCTCAATGTTCCAAAAATATGACAAGTGAATTAAGATAAAAAAGATTATATATTTACCTTACTACTTTTACACATTTATAATCAATATATATTGGAATTATATAATTGGTGACTAAAAGGAATAATAACATTTCAAAACTATCATTGTTCATGATAAAATCAAATCAAAAAATAATTGCCAAATATAAAACAAATACAAAATAGATCATATGTATATTAAATATATGTCTACTTAAAGATATACCTTTTCTGCCCTAACACACACACCCCATTTTAAAAAGTTCAATGGGGACCCATTATGAATTGAATACATATATTCAAGGTCCTCTAAGCCTTCAACATTCATGACCCTAGTTTTATTTTGTAAAAGTCTAAGGTTTTTCTTAAAGTCTATATTTGTATAAAGTTTAAATTATGAAAAGGAAAGCATGAGATATTATTTTATATGCATCTTAAATCTTTGGTATTCATAGTTTCATGATTTATTTATAATAATAGAGCTAATGTGTTATATCCTAGTGTTCCTTATGTCTTAAATGTATATAGTAATATCAACAAGAACTTACCAAGTAATCACAAGTCAGGGCTTACTCTATTTTCTTTAAGATCAAGACGATTGGCATTCATACATTACACAGAATCTTTTAGATTCAAATAAATTTATAAATTTTTTAAGTTTCCAAGATTTTTTAGTATCCAATCTTAAAAATTCGCTCCTTTTCTCTAACCTAGAACCACACAATAATTAAACAAGTCTAATTATTCTGATGCCCTACAGTCTAATACCTTTAAACTTTGATAGTATCCAAGATTGATAGGTGGTACCTTTTCATTAACCTAGAACCATAGATGAATTAAAGCAGTCTAATAATTTTAACACCCTATAGTGTAATACCTATGAACTTTCAAGCTTTGAATGGTTGAAAGATGACACAATTTCATTATCCTAAAGCTTCAAAAAATAAAAACCAAGTTAATGGATTAATCATCCTGAGGCCCTAGGGTCTTATACCTTTGAGATCTAAGAAGGAGAATCAAAGTTGTGCATAATCCATATGCATGATATATTATTTGACATTGATTTTTTTTAAGAAGGCTTATATATACATGTGTAGTTTTTTTTCTAGTGGCTAGCTGGGTTGACATGTTTTGATTTTAAATGGGAATTTGCATTTGTTATGAATTAATCAAGTTATTCTATACTTAGGTGTCTCTCAGGCCCTCTCAAAGTTCATTTTATCTTACCATACAACATTATTCAATTTACACAAATCCCAAGTTAAAAAAATTCAAGCAACTTGATGATGATGTTAGCATACTTCTTTATACAAATGATAGTCGATGAGTAGAGTAGTGATAATCATCTATGTGTCACCATCTTACCAACTTGAGGGTGATATCAGCATACTTATTTGTAAAAATGATCCTGATAGAGAATAGTAGTGAGATACATCCACATGTCATCATCCCAATAGTCCAATAGTGACATCAATATGGACCTTCAGATGAATGATCACAGGTAAGTAGGGCATCAATATACATCCACATGTCATCATCTTCATATCTTGGTGGTGATGTCAACATAGAACTTTATACAGATAATCCCAAGAAAGTGAATCACCAAGATGTCTCTAAATGGCATCATCTTATTATCTCATGGCCAAAGAAATAAGGCATGTCAATCTATAGCTTGGCTAGCAATTGATTAATGACATAAAAACATGTTTCCTCCAAATCCACATAAGTAAGTAAATAATATATCAAAAAAAAGGTAGAGAGTAGTGAGAGCCTACCACTTATCACCATTTTGCTCATCTAGAGTCCCTAAATATATCCATAGGGAATAAATCCTAACCATCAAGTAGATTATTGTGATCCTATCACTTATTGCTATTCCACTATCATGTGACTATAATAACAAAGTATAACTAAACTCAATGTAGATATGAGTATAATAGTGACATGCCTATATGTGTCCTTTAAAGTCATAAAATCAAATACTAGGGACACTAATACTAAGTATGAAAGAGTGAAATGGTGACATTTGTCATCTTATGATGATTAAGCATCTAAAAACATGTGGAAAGGCCATGGGGTAATAAAATTTGTGGAAGTTGGCTTTATACAATTCAAATGACAGGCTAAGATGGGAAAAGAGAGAATGTAGTTGGTATTCATTAATTCATATGAAACATCAAATTAATATGTTCAATCCTAGAGGCTAAAACAACTAAATAAACATATTTCAAATTACAATATTCAATCTACTCACATTGTCTTTAATCTATCAAATTTCAAATTAAGAACTCAAGATCCATTATGACCAAATAATTATAGAATTTCCATGAGAAAAATCACTTTCAAACTAGAGATTCAATGGATTTTAATTATTACATTCTAGTTCCCTTATCATACTTAATTATAGGTCCAAGTGAATACACTAACACAACATTTGATTTAATGGCCTTAAACCATGATTTAAAACATTATTCAGAGATTTAGAATCAAGTCAAAGTATTCGAACCTTACAAAGTAGAAGATCAAATTTTCATTTTCATGTAGAGATATAGGGATGAATTTTTTAGAATAAAATCAATTGGTCTCCACAACACGATGGCCAAACCATAGGTAACTCATTTAATTAGCCTATTTTATGATTTATTCCTAAATGGAAAAGTTATTGAGAAGATATTACACTTTAGACTTAACAAAACACCAATTGTATATATTAGCGGAAATGATTTTGAGATGTATTATAGGATTCCCATACAAGAAATGGCATACAAGAAATGCATGGTTCATTCATTTCTCCTTGACAACAATGTCATTAACAGGTTACAAATATTGGCTGGTAACCCAAGTAACCTCATAATCCAAGGCCATACCTTTGTCATTCCCATTACAACCTTCAGACCAGGGGTGAGAATTAATATGACCCTTTTGAATAGGATATATGGTTTCTCAACCAATACTTATATTAATGAGATATGGGTCCATTTTTTACACATGATTCTGACTTCAAAAAATATTATATCCCTAAGATAAATTATCATCTCTAATTTGATTTCAAAAATCACAAATGTTGGAATTTATCTAAATAATAACTTATATATGATTTTTATGTGGTGGGAATTATGACTATAACTATTCCACCATATGGAAATACTTGGAAACCATCTACTATGTACCCAAATAATATAATATGTGATGAATTCAATATTCTCCATGTGCATAGGCTTATGAAAAGGATAACTTAGACCTTTTATCCCATGGTATATCAAGATATATATGGGAAGAATATGCCTAGGTTGTTAGATATTATGAATAAGACCATTTGGAATATGGGTGACTATTGGTTTCAATTGATGCATAATAATCACAATTAAAGGCATAAAAGCACACCTTTTGTACCTACTAAGGATTGTGTTGTATAACGTTGTTGAGTAGGAAATTATTGCTCAACTAGTTAATAGTGTTGATACTGATTTAAGAAAATCAAATCAAGCAACTCCCTATCTAACCCCTATTAGCATTGGGATAATATAACATATGAGTTGGGAAAACCTATAATCAATTGGGAAAATCAAGATAGATTATGGTTTCTACTAGGAACATTTTAGATTCTAGGACCCAAGGATAAATGTAAGAGATCACCTCAATAAATATTAAAGGAAAATAAGGATCAACTATGGGCACCAAGATTATGACCATGATATCATATTTATGAATGCTAAAGATTATTATAAAGTAAAAATAATAATTCATAGGGTTAACTTGCCAATGATTATGGTGAAAAAGATTTAATATGATCCTACCATCACCAAGGAGGATGTTAAGATCATTGATAAGAAAGAATGGGTTTCCAAAATTGTCCACATACCTCCTCATATATAAGAATAAATATATACACAAGCTAGCCCATCTAAGGAAGCTTATACTTTAGAGGAATTTGGGCCCACTCCAATCTTCCCTACTCATACAATTATTGTTAATTATCCACAATGCATAATTGAATATGAGGGTCTTACAAGTTTCATCACATTAACTAGACTATTTTACATGTTGCCTTAGCCTCCACTCACAATAGCATAATAAGTAAGTCTTCATTCCTTATTGTCTCATGTTTTTATTTCTTTTCCTCTTTTGTCTTCACTATTAGTTATACGTCAACCTATTTTGAAACTAGCATCACCACCCATTATGACCATACCATCAATGGAAATGACATAACCTCCTAAGAAATAATAATCACTACCTACCATTCCACCAGTGGTGAATACCCTTCCCACTTCATTACCATCTACCGCTGTTGTAATTCTTTCATCCTCCACTCTAGCTTCTACTAGGTTAGCCTCTAATAATAACAACCAAATGCTTACATATATAATGAATTCCAAGTTCCCTCTTATTTCACCCCAAAAGGTGGGAGTGAAAGAGAAATAAGCATAAGTCCCTAAGGAGAGGGAAGATAAAATAAGGGGTACATGAATTTTATACCATTTCATAATTTATGATAGTGAGGAAGAAGATAAAAGATGGAAAACTAAGGATGAATGGATGTCAAGACCTAATACCAAAGAATCATGGTCAATCAATGAGACAACTAAATTAGATGAAGAATATGAATGGTTGAATAAATAGATTACTCAATCAAGAATAATTGAGTCATTATAAGATTCAAAGGGATATATAGAGTAATACATACAATCTAAATTCCATACATCTATGTAGGAGACAAAATCAACCACACCTTCAGTTATTTCTTCCCAACCCCAAGATGTAGCTACACTATCATTTTTGCCTAATGCAACCCAACCCACTATTTTAGATCCTATAACCACTACTAATATTAATTTTGGGGTTACTTAAACTTTTATTTTTGATTACTTTTTAAAATTATTAAACACTCTAGTGACCTATTCATTCTTTGGTGGAACTAATCATCTATCACTATCCCCAAACAAAGGGGTACATTTTGAAAACTTGGTGTCTACCTCTATTTTTGTTGAACATATCACCCCTTCTAGGCCATATACAGAAATAAAAATGTTTATTTGTTATGTTACACAAATAGAGACACTTATAGTTGTATTTCAAAGAGTAGAAGGGAAGACCAATTACATCATAGATACACCAGTCCAAAAATAGGTTAGTCACTATAGGAAGGTAATTCTTCCTTTTCTTGCATTAGGGACATCTTCCCCCATGGCTATTATTCCTTTTGGATAATCCTATTCATCTATTCCCACATGGATAGTATAGTATAAAAAACAATAATTTGACTTAAACATTCCTTCATACATTAGGCGATTGTAATAAGAGGAATAAACAAGGAGGAAAGTCCTCATAACAATTAAACAACCCAGAATCAAGTTTCACTTTGACATACAAACTAACACTATGATAAAATTCATGAGTAAAATTGTGGTTATAGAGGGTAAATAGATAGAGCTAGAGTAGAGATAATATATCTTCTTTCTAACTAAGAGAAGGAAGGTGAATCCTTTATAACTACATAGATAAAGAGAAGACCGTTATAGTTTTGTAGATTTTACAAGAGGGTTTATAAAGGAAACATTTAGAAGTTTTGATCAAGCAATTCATAAGACACTTGAGAGGAGTACAATCCTAAATCCTAAAGAAATTGTGGATAACTTGTAGGGAGTTGACATGAGTTGTATGATACAATTTAGTTAATAAGGTTTTCAAATGCCAAATGATAAACCAAATGGGGGGACATCTTGTACTTATTTCATAAAATAAGGAACATTGATAGAAAGCTTCACTTCTTGAGCTAAGATACTAACAATAAATTATATTCCCAATTGAATTTAATACTAACATCTGAGATTTCATGGGCATAGAGCTTTAGTTTAGCTAAGAGATAAAACTTACTCGAATGGAATCAAGAGATCTAAAATCTTGTTTAGCAATTTTATAATGAAGATAGAGAGGTAATGACTATTTTGAAAGATTTAAAAGTCACATAAGTGAGCACCACTCAAGGGAAAATTTTCTCTAATCCCATTTTTTAAAACTTACTCAAAGTTATAACCAATATATTTTGAGTTGAGATTGAAGGTAGAGTCTATATAACAAAAGATGAAATTATGAAACTAATCAACTTTTCTATGGACTGCATTATTGGATCCAAGAAACTGCATGTTGGAGTTAAGTTACATTGGTTTTATTTCAAAAGTTGATGAACAAGATTCCAAAATTGTTAAAGAGGCCATTTCTTGACTTTGAGACCATTGACATAGATTTTTAGGTGAGCCACAAATTATATCTACAAATGGAAGTGGCCAAAATAAATAATTTTAGTAGTAGACCCATCTCATCCAAGTCTTCAGATCACTCAACCTCTAAGATACACATTGGTGTAGACACAAACTGAGCCTACTTATGTCCCACTCATAATTTATTTGGTTATAGCTATAGTGACTACTACAACTCCTATAGCTATCACTATTGTATCTTATTTATCTGGTAGTGCTACATTAAGACCTTGATAAATATAACTATGTACTTGCATGTTTTTATCAAGCAACAAGTTTGGTTCCAAATTTATGCTATATGTATAAATTATATTTTTAGCTATGAAACTCTATTTTGGATAACTATTGTACATGCATCCTTATAATCATATTAGGATGAAAGTCCTATATTTTTTAAATGTATTTTTAGACTTCACTTGAGAGATAAGGCCTTACCCATCCCATGTTATTTATAATTTTATCCTCCCAATCCTAAAGGGAGGAGAATTATGGCTATTAAGATTAATAAAAAATTCTAAGAAGTTTTACAATTTTAGTCTTGATGTACAAATATTCATTCTTCTCTAACTTGTGTAATTTTTAAGAAGTTATACCATTTTGGTTTCTTATTATTTAATTGTGTATGAGTTATATTTTTAATATACATTTGTTCATATTAAGCTATAGATGATTTGAATACCTTTTACATATAAATCATAATTCCACTTATAGATATGTTAGTACAGTCTAAAAAACATGGCAACCTTTGATTTTATGTGTTTAAGTATGTTTTATTTTGGTTCCATTTGACTCCTAACTATGTTGGATTATTAGTATTCTACAATATCCTATAGTAAGCATAGGTATCTAATTTTTTTATCTAACCTATAGGTCAAGTACTAGTCTTAAAATATTTCATCTACTATGGTCCACAATCCTCATTTCCTTCCCTACCTTTCCCTCCTTTTTTATTTTCTTTTGAAGTCTTACCCACCTTATGTTCTAACCATGATTAGTCCACCTATATCAAGTAGATTTATATTCATCCATATGTGACCCATATATTGTAAACAAACTATCTTACTCATCACTATTTCACTAGTAGATTGTTTACAAAACCCAAAACCTCACAACTCATGCCTTGAAGTAAATGTTTTTAATTGATACTAAAACCTTATAGGATACCTTGTAAAATTTTCTTATAGTGTGCATGAAACCCACATCAATAAAGTAAATTATTTGTTTTTGCTAGAAGCAGGGCATGTAACTCCACCTCTATTTTATTTGAAAATAATCACTTGATTTGAATTGGAAGCACCCAAAATACTAACAAGGTCAACCTTAGACACTCACTTACTATTCCCACCTTTGGAAATCCATAGAAAATTTAGGTATGATAAAGGATATAGGAGAGAACCCTGTGCTTAATAATTCTCTCTAAGCAAACAACCCCTTCTTCCATTACTCTCAGTGACTCAACCCATATCTTTGGTTTAAGCTCCAACCTAGCTAACTAGTTCTTCTAATTAATGTTATATGAGTTGTCCATGATCTACCCAAAAACATTGAGAAATATATGCCTTCATTTTATCTCTTGGGAGGAAGGACTGTAGAAGAACATATCAAGGCCTTCAAAATTACTTTGGGAATATTGAATGTAATCCATAAAGATGTGACATGTATATTATTTCCATTGACATTACTAGATGAATCCTATGACTAGTTTCTAAATTCCCCAAAAGGTTAAATTACCTCTTTGGAAGGGTGTTAAAACACTTTTTGGCATTATTTGGCCAAGTCACTAGTGCAAGTGTTTTTTATGAACACTTTGTAAGCATGACAAGAGAGCCAAATGAACCAATATGAGTATTTAATTCTGTATTTTAGAAGATGTATATTATACTAAAGACTACTTATACATCTATCAAGGCATTAGAATTAGAGATGTATAATAATTCTCTAGACCCTGTGACTATTGTCTTAACTCATAAAGTTGTTGGTATTGATAAATTGCATTTGGCTTATGCCTAAGCTATTAGTGAAGATAAACAATTGAATCCTTAGATAGAATCTTTGTCTCCACTTATTCTTGGCCTTATTTTTTAGCTTTCAATCTAATTCCAAACACAAACTAGAATATTGTGTCCCCAAACTATAACCAAGTGTATAATCAATTATATTTAACCTACGATATACCCAATCAAAATCTCAACTTATTAAATAATTATGTGTTTAACCAACAAAAATTGAATCAATAATTGAAACCAGTCAATACTAACATGGCATAGGGTACCAATTTTGATTCATAAAAAAAAATAGAATCAATCCATAAGATTGTCTAAAAATTGAGTAATGAGTTTTTAAACATGCATAAATGCATGGGTAAGACTAGAGGATAGAATACCAATCAGATATTTAGATTTATAGATATATAAGGCCTTTCAATAGCTCTATAAATTATCAAGAACATTAAGTTACATCCAAAAATATGCTAGAGATCAGCATTATGAAAGCAACCCTTCCTAATTGATGTAGGATTCATAACACTACACAACATGGTGAATTTGACTACATCATGTTATTCACACCATTTGAGATCTCTTAAAAGGATATGGATAGGAAAAAAGGCTCTACACATGAAATATAACCTTCTTCCTCTATTGATCCTTGACATTATAAAACAATAATAGCCTTTTAGACTTATTTTCTTTAATTTCTAAAAGAGGATGATAATGAAACAATAGATAAACATATGAGATCCATGCATTATAGTAGTTTTAGATGAATAATTACAATCTAAGGAGAAAGAAACAAATTACTAATTCAACACCTTCAAACAATAATTCTACTACTCTTCCAAATTCTTAGACCAACAACAACCCACCTTCCCTAGGAGATATGAGTAGTTACAGAGTGTCAAACCACAAAGTAGGGTTGGGTAAAACATTGTTGAGTACATGAAGAAGATTAAGGACTATATCACCCTACATAAACTAAATAATATCACCAAATAAAGATAATTATTGCTCAAATCAATAATTGGGAGATCCTTTACATCTAACAAATCCAAAGTTAAGCATGCAAATGTGGTGATATTTAAACACAAACTTAAAGTACCATAATTTATTCTAATTATTTTAATGTTTATAAAGAATAAACTAACTATATGGTTAAATTGAGAAGCTTATCTAATGTGATGTCAATAACTATATTCTATAAGTTATGATTGACTCCTAATAAGTTAAAAAGACTCACCATACAATTAGACAAGACTTTGATCCCATGTGTTAGAGAATTAAAAAATATACACATTCAATTGACATATGATATACATGTGCAGTATACCCTCAAAATCTTGGTCATTGACATTACATAAACCTAAGTCTATTTTTGATCTCTGATTTGTTTAAGACACTGAATGAATACATGGCCACTAAATTCCCACACATGTAGTTACCCTAAAAGGGGTAACAAGACATATCTAAGTGGACTCTAAAACCAAAATGAGTCATATGATCATGAATTACAATTCCATGAAGGAAACTTTAGACTTTATATAGTCACATGCAAGTATATACATGTTTACCACTATAAAAGAACATGTGTTACATGAATAACATTTTAAAGATCCTTTTTAGTTGTGGACTCTTCATTTTGATGAATCTAGATAAAAACAAGGTTTTTGTGTTATCATGGCTTTGATAGATCAATATGTACATAATTACCTTCCTTATTACATTTTTTAATTCCCTTACACCAATACTAGAGTAGAGTATGAAGCTCTAATCCTTGGCTTGTAGTTTTCACTCAAGTAAAATGTAAAGCAGTTATAGATCTTTAGGGATTTTGAACTTGTTATCAATCTAATTAAGAATAAGTATAAATGTAATCTCAATTACTTAAATAATTAAAATCATATATCTTGGGACTTTATTGAGTCTTTCAAAGGATTTAACATCAAGTCTATCCCCAAAGAGTAGAGCCAGACATTTGATTTACTAGTATTTTTATTTGCTAATATGTCACCACTATAGGAATCAAATATGTAGAAGTTTTTAGTGGAACTAGTCTCTTACCCCTCATTCTCAAATAACGTGGATAAATTTTAGATGTTTTAGGATGACAAATAGATCATGTAATTCATGAATATCTCTTTGAATTTATAAGATAAATAATAAATGATAAAGATTTCAAACCCATTATTGGTGAAGACTTGGGAGAAGATAGTCTCTTGAAATTAAAGGAAAAATGTGTCCCTCTAATCATGATCTACCTAATGTGAGCTTTTAATCTAGACCCCTAATCTCATAATCATAAACCACCAAGATAAATTAAATCAAATTTTTATAAAGAAAATTTGGGTTCTAACCAACACCCTTAATAGGTGAATGTAGGCCTAAGTTGTACTCAAATTTAAAAACAAAAACTAATAAAAATACAAATATGTGATAGCCTAGACATGTGAATACTTGAAATTATTTAACCCTAGATTCATTACTCACACCATCCCATTGAAGCTATATCATAAAAATTTCAAGAAAAGACATAGGAAAGTAAATCCTATTTTAGAACATCTAATTCAAATGGAAGTATAGAATCTATTAGAATTCATAATTGTCTTCCTAATTAGGCACTCTACTTGGGTACCCAATTTGGTACCAGTCAGGAAAAAAATAGATAAGTCAAACTCTATGTCAATTTTAGTAACCTAAGCATAGCATCAGATAAAGATAATTACCCCTTGCCTTTATTAGATGAAGTAATTTAAATGTTGAGTGGTTTAGAGATGATATCCTTTTTTGTGGATTCTCTAGCTATAATCAAGTAATGATAGAGGTAGTGGATCGTATGAATAATACCTTCACCACAAAGTGGGAAACTTTTGAATATAATAGGATTTCATTTGGCCTAATTAAGGTAGAAAAAATACTTTCTAGAGGGCCATGGGCTTTACTTTCCAAGGGCTAGTTGTCAATTACATCATCATATACATGGATGACCTCATTATGTCCTCCAAAGATAGAGCTAACCTTGTATACCACCTCCTACAGGTTTTTTATAGATGCATAAGGTATGAAGTGTCATTTAATATAAGAAAATAATCTTTGAAGTTAAATAAGGGAAGTTATTAGGCCATATCATACCCAAATATGGGATATCCATTGATTTATATTGAGTTTAAGATATTTCCATGTTGACACCTCTAAGTAGAAAGAAAGAGATGAAGTCCTTCTTAGGTAAGATAAAAATTATGCAAAATTTCATTTATGGATTTGCAGAGATGCTCAATAAAGATGCTAAGATAGAATGGATGAAAAAATCCCTAATAGCTTTCAAAGACATCAATACTACCATTTTTCAAGCTTTGGTTTTGATTAGTCCATACTTCAATAAGGACTTTTATCTTTATTCATTTACTTTAGAACATATGGGAGCCAATGTGCTTACACAAAAGGTATAAGACAATGAACATCTCATTGATTTCATGAGTACCAATTTTAAGGATGTAGATGTAAAATACTCTATGGTAGATAATTAGATATATTCCCTAAATAAAAATGGTAAAAACATTTAGGCACTATATTCTATGAAACAAAATATATCCCATTTTTCTAGGCCTAGATTTCAAGCTCATGCTTGGACATATTGAACTAGGTGAAAGAAAAAGAAAATGGGTGGCCAAGTTTTAGGATTTTGACCTTGAAATCAGGCCAACCAATATGGTAAGAGGCCAAGGTATCATCTAGTTGATGACTAAGACTGATTCATGGATTAGTATTAAAAAAATTAATGAGACTTAGGTAACTGGTGGTAAGTGGTACACTTATATCATCCCCTACTTATGCATATGTATGTGTCCTCCTGAAATAAATAAAGATTAGATATGATCCCTCATGCTCAAATCAACTCATTATATTATCAATAATAGATTATTATATAGGATTAATATGAGGGCATCTATCTAAAATGTGCTTCAAAAGAAGAGGCTATAGATATTATAAAAAAATTGCATCAAAAGATAGGTAGTGGATGTAGGAACTCCTTTTTGGCCATTTTCATGTCTAAATAGACATTGGGGTGACTGTTGACATTATAATTAACCCTCATCTTACATATATCTCACAAAGACCTTACAAACTAATTATGCACCTATAAAGTGTCAAGTCCTTTAAAGGAATCCACATGTAGATGCCTTCATTTTACACCCATGCCTAAAGTAGTCAATACAGATCTATGCACTGACTAAGAGTTGATTTTCAGCCAGTAAAAATTCTTGATGTGCATCCCACATAAGAATCCTAAATTATACAATATAAATGGAGTATAGGTTCAATGACATAGATATCTAGTCTTTAGATAGTGTAGGTAGAGGTACGTAAGAAGTTCTATGTTTTAAGAAGCACATGTAAGATCATTCATCTTTATGTGTATTCCTATTCAAAAGGCTCCTTATAATTTCATGATGAATTATTTCACAAAATCATAGATTTTTTATTATGTAATATCATACATCATAGAGTGTAATCTACACTATGCACATACTACTTCATAGACATGTGGGTCTTAGATATACAATAATGACATGGTAGTGTAAGAGAGACCCAAGAAATGATTGACAAGTAGAAGCAAGGTATAAAGAGGTAGTTGGAAAAAAATTTAAGAAGTATTTAAAGACTTGTCAGAATAAGTAAATGTAGAATTAGTGTTCAGACATCAAAACATGACTACACACCACCCCTCTAAATTTTCTAGGAATCTTCCACTCTTAAACACACACGTGGATTTAGAGGAATCCTTATGCCAAATCCCAAATCTAAATCACCATAAAAAAATAAAGAAGCATGGGGTATGGAACCAAAATAGAATTAAAAACTATATCTTCCACCTCAAGTGCACATTAATTGTAAAATGGCTTGATATTATAAAATCTTTGTTATTGTAAAAAGGGTTGACATTTTTTTGGCATCCTCATGCTATCAAAAATTTCCCTCCAAGATCACTTTTGTTGGATGATACTTGCATGTTAATGAGAATTAAGTTAACCTCCCTCTTTTCTTCTTAAAATATATGTGTTAGTTGTGTTTGTTGATCCTTGTTTATGTGTTTCAGTGAATTTCAACTTATATTTTGAAAAAGGAAGAGGAAGAAACTAGATATAGATATAGTTGAAAAACTTGTTTCATTGTGTGTGTGTTGAATCAAATGATTATAGAGAGCTCCTAGCTTGGGAGGATTACCTAAAAATAAGACAACACTAAAAAAAAATGGTTGGTTAGATAGATAGTTGGGTGGATTTCCTAGTGCTAGCTAGATCTTGGAAGCAAGAGCTTCCTTGGGTCTATCAATGCACATGTTTTAAATAATTAAGTTTATAAAATAGAAGATAAAGTACTTACATAAATAATCAAAAGGTAATAAAATTAAATACAATAAATTATTGATAAATAAATAGACTAAAATTAATAATTATAGCAATGAGTGGGTCAATACTAATGCTAAATAGGTCAAGTGTGGTTCAAAAAATAGATTGGGGGTCTATGGATAGGTAGATATAAATAAAACTAGATTTGGTTAAAGGTAGATGGATAAAAATAGCTTGTTTTTATTTTATACCAAATTAACCAACAATGGTTGAGGTTACCATTGGTGATTGAGGTGACCATCATTGGTTGGACAGACCATCAGTGGTCAAGATTATCATTGGTGGTTACTATGTGTTAGGCTTGGGTGATAAAATGGCCATATTAACAAGATCATAAAAGGTAATTTTAGGAGGTTGGTTTATTCTTGGTTTATTTTTAAATTTAAATAAAGTATTTGATAAATCAAAGATAAATACTTAACTTTTTGAAGGTTGGTCAGATGAATGGTTGAGGTGGTTGGCTCATTGGTGGAGTCTGGTGTGATTCTAATAGAGTAACGATACTTCGCTATCAACCAAGGGGTGATGAAAAGTCAACTTTCTAACATGATGGTTGGATCAATAGATTGTTAGAAGAAGTAACCTATAAAGAAACTCTAGATGTAAAAAATATTGAAGTCATGTATGGATCTTTTCTCACCTCTTTCTCCTCTCTTCTTATAGGCAAGGAAGGAGAGGTGCAATAGGATGTCAATAAGAAGTCTAAGTTGATATATAATTTTAAATTTTATATGAATGGGATTTAATGTAATTTAGACATTTTAATTATAAAAAATCAAGTTAGGGTTAATGGGTAAGTTATGTTAGTTTAGATGATGAAACTTGACTGTCAATGGTCAAGGTGAACATCGATGATTAGGGTGACCATATGTAGTCAAGGATCAAGGTGAAGTTGGGTTTAAATGGTGGGTTAATTAATTAAGTCAAATTGAATAGATTTAGGTTTGGTTTGAGGGAATTACAACATTTAGAACCATTATGTGTGGATTTTTGGTGTTTACATTTTACCCCTTTTTGCTATGCAGCTAGTATCAATGAGCTATAAAATGAAAATAGATTGCAGGTCAAAGATTTGGTTACCTTGAGCATGGGAAGAGGTGTTCCCCATAAAATTGAGAATGGATGAGGTAAAACATAATTCGGTATGAGTTTGATGAGTGGGTAGGTGATGATAAAAATGGGTGAATGATAGGTTGGGAATTTGAAGCACAAACATGTTCACAAAGTGTAATGAAAATATGATAGCCAAGATTACATAATGAATAGGTTGTCATAGTTGGTAAAAATTTAAGTTCACTGCTAGATGGACAAGTGATAAGTGGACCACATGACCACATTTAGGCGTGGTGGTTAGGTTCACTCATAAACACAAGTATCCTAGATAAGATATGTGTTTTCATGGGTATTTGAGGTAGGAAGTGCTCTAAGTGAAAACATAAATTAGTCAAGTGAAGTCATGGGTATCTGAGGTACGAAGTTCTCTTGATAAGACACCAATTGTTTAAGTGTGTGCAAGGTAATGCAAGTTCAAGATTAGTCCACATGGAAATTATTGTCATTGTGGTCAAAAGGACCAAGCAAAATTTATCACAAAATGTGTATTAGTTAAGGATAATATAAACCAAAGGTGAGGTGATGAGGTGGCTATTGAGGTGGTCAAAAAAGGTAGTCTCCATAGGTGGGTGCTTGATTTGGTCCTATTTTAAAATTTTTTGGAAAGGTAAAAGTAAAGTGTCAAGACCCTGAACATCAATGGTCAAGGGTTACTTAGGTGACCAGTAGCAGTCATCTTGACCATCGATGGTTAGGGGGCAAACCCTAAAATTATAAGAATTAAAAAGTGAACTCACGTGTTTTATTTTCTCATTTTCTACTATTTACTTTTGATAGTGAGAGCTTGTGTTTATGGCATATCAAACAAATTTATTGATAAGGACTGCTAGTGGGTGAGGGTGATTGATAAGAGGACCAAGTAAACCAAGCTAAGATGAAGTGTCGATGTAGATGAGGCTAGGAAATGGGTCCCATGATTCCTCCTTGATGATGGTTAAGGAATGAGGTAGAGGTTACATTGAATTTTTAGTTTAGTTATTGATTATTAAAAACAATTCTAAATTTTGTTCAAATTTGTTGTTTTGGTTGGAGGATTGTGGGATTTTAACCTAGGGTTTATTTTTTGCTTATATTTGGTCAAATATATAGGTGAATTTGAAATTATAAAGGTAGGTAGGTTATGGATATGATAGAGGTAATATTAGGTAGAAATTTGAAATTTTTTAGTTGTTGGAGTGTAGTTTTAGGTAGGTTAGGGTTGAGGCATGTCTCACTAATGGTCATGCACAATGACCATTAGTGGTAACACCAACTATTAATGGTTGAGGACCATCAATAGTTGGCTACCAAATGATTTACTAGTCATCATGACCATTAGTGGTCACCTAAGGTGTAGATATTTTTTAGAGTTGTTTAAAGTTTGAAGGCATACTAGATTATTTAAATGTCTAGTTTAGGCTTATTTTGTATGTAACATGTCAGTCTTAGTGGGTAGTAGTACATGTTACAAGTTTGATAGATTAATAAAAAGAGGTTTGGATATCTGAGGTGAAATTTTATGAGTTTGATGGTAAAATATTTGATGGTAAGGCTAAAGGGCAATAGGTCATTGTTAGGGCTTAAGGGAAATAAGATGGTTTAAGAGGCAAAGTTCATAGGTGAAATAGTATAGGTGACTAAGTGTATTTGCTAACAAATATTATAGGCATGGGAGTAGATTTAGATGCATGATTTGGTTCTATGTATATTTTTAGATATCTATTAGGGTATGACTACTATAGACTAGGATCACATAGAGGAGGTGGGCCTTGAAGAGATGAGGCATTATCATCACGTGTTGTATGATGTAGTGATGATCATGGCCCTCATCTAGAGATGGGATCTAGCCATGAACACCTTCCTACTACCCATTAGTGAGATGAAAATTTTACTATAAGATGTTCATAGGATCGCTTAGTTACCCATATGAGGTGATCTAGTTTATTACATAGAGTGGGAGGAGAGAGACTATTTCCTAGAGATGTTATATATAGATGATCAGGATTGAGTGAGGTGACATGTTAGAGGATTCAATTATATTATATTGTATTAGAGGGTAAGAGATGATAGGAGGGTAATTACCATTATGATGATGGTGGCCCATGTTTTATTATTCCTAATTTGAGAAGTGGGATTTTCCTGTACTTGTTAGTACGGGTATTATTCTAGATGTTACTAGGTCACATAGTGTTTGGTTGGGTGCTTGTATTACTTGTCTAGATATATAGGGAGTCATGGGGATTAAAATCTCACCAGAGGTATGGCATCATCATGGGGTTTGTTCTACACTATTGGGCCTATGAGCATATCTAAGTCCTAAGGTTGATGGGGCTACCATGGGTGGGGTATTCTTAGATAGATTTCTCAGTTGGCTTTATGATGTGGAATGGTGACTTTAAAATCATAGGTGAAATAGGAGGGGTGCATGATACATATTGGTTTAGAGGGGATTTGGAGGCCTTGGTTATTGTTGATGTGATCTAGAGGACCTATGTTGGGTTTTTAGAGTAGGCTAGATACAAGAGGCATACCTTATCCTTGTAGAGTTATAGGTGGATATTCGATAGGAGGGATGGGGAGATAGTTTGGTATAGGGTATCCTAAGCCCATTTCATAGATATAAGTGGGAGGATGTAGAGATATTACTACCTAAGCCACTTCTAATATAGACCTTGCAAGATCATGAGGAGTTACCAGCATGACCAGTGATAAATGATGTAAGTTTTCTAGATGGTTACCCTACATGGTACCAAGCAATTTATATAGTGGTAGACTTTGGTGGGGATGTTGGTGAAAAGTACCCTATGGATGTAGACCCAACTAGTAAAGGTCAATGGGCACAATTTTAGGGGTTGCCCTAGATGCACAAGTAAGCATAAGTTGTAGCATTATAGGGTCAACTAGTAGTTTTATAGGGTCAGGTGGCTACACTTATAGGTGAGAGGGACCAGGCTAGAGTTTCACTAGCTTTGGTTACCCAAGAGAAAGATTCCTTAAGATAGATTGGATGAGGAGATACAACACCTATAATACCACTAGGCACTATCCTTATAACATGGTATCTAGCCATAGTGGAGGAGATATGCTACTATGAGGTTATATTCCTAATAATTTATCTAGATGAGCCCAAATAGGGTGAGTATATAGCTAGTTTGGTAAGAGATGCTAGTGTCATAACACCAAGTCATTCGATTACTTTTATAGGTGGATATACAAGTACTTCAAGAGGATAAGAACTACGACCTAGTGGTGATCCAAGAGATATTGGTGCCCCAAGGGCATAGTAATGACATAGTATATGTTGTTGTATATCATTTTAATACTAGATTTTGAATTGATGCGATGAGATGTACATTTTAAGAGAGATACATCTATATTGTTGTATACATTATGATGTTAGACTCATGATTTATGTACATGATCCTTATTTATTGATCATGGTTGATAGTGTGATTTGATGTTAATGAGATGATGTTTATATTGATCATTGATGACGTTATATTGATTATGCTTATGTTATGGCTATTAGGTAATAATGTAGACTCACCTAGCTAGGTATGTGATGAGATGTCTTTGTTTATGTTGATGTTTATAATGATGTTGATATTGTGATGGATGTTCATGTTAAAAGTAAATGATTATATGCTTACTCATTTAGATTTAGTCATGTGGTAAGAATAGGTTTATTGCTTTATTGCTCATAGATGCTTGATTTTGACATGATGATGGATATGCTAATGATGTATTTTTTTTTTATGATACATTTTGATGCATTATGCTTATGATTATGACTATTATTTCTTAAGGTAAAACACATAAACTACATTTGAATAACAACTTTAGAAGTTTGAAATATAAAATACTCTAGAGACAAACATCTAAGTGGATATATCAACTAGTTAGGAAAGGATAAGAAGAGTGCATGATGTTTCTTATTTGACAAGGACTAAAACAAAATCAAAGTTGGATTGGCTTAATAAAAATAAGACCTTCGAATCATTCACATTAGCATTAGTTAGTTGGTTGAAAAAGTGGCTTGATAACATAATGTCAAGTGATCTCAAAATATCTTGCTTAGAATGTATAAATGGGAGATGCAAGAAAAATAAAACCTTATTGTGAGACTATCATGCTTCTTCTAGAGGTTGCTAAAGAGTCAGTATAAACAAGTCTATGTCATATAAAGTGTAGAATGATAGATGTAGGAAATCTACTCATGAGAGCTGATGTTGGATTTCAAAATTATTTTGTGTTTATTTCTTCTTGATAATGGGTCTTTTACTTATTTTATTATTTCTTGGGAGGGTTGGGGAAGCTGATCAATGTGGGAAGCTTCCAATTAAATTTCTATGCCTTTGACAAATGCCTTACTTAGCCATCCTTCAAGGGAGTGGTCTAAGTTTTTATGCTTTGTTTAATGCTTTTTGATAGTTATCCTTCAAGGGAGAAGTCCACCTTACTTTGAGAAATTTTGAACATGTTTTCAATAGTTGTCCTTCAAATGAGTAGTCCATGAATGTTAGGAATGACCCATGATTATTCTTAGTTATTAATTTGCATTTGATTATTTGACTTTTGCTTGGCATGGTCAGGGTTATATATGCTTAAAGGTTCACCTTTATGGAGGCAAAACTAGAAGCACAAAAAGGTTGATGAGGTATGAAGAGGTTTTAGGTGACAATAATCATGAAAATTCATCCTATGAAGAGAGGTGGAAATTACCATGAGAATCATGCCATGGGTAGATTTGTGGTACCCATTGTTTAATATGAGGCCATGATTATGATAAATAATCACATGATTTAGTTTTTATCAGTTGCCCCTCAAATAGGAAGATGAATGTGGTTTTAAAGCAAGGGATGAGCTTAAGTTAGACAAAAGGTGAGTTTGATCCTCTTTAACAAAAGAAAGGATGTGGATGTGAAACATTGAGGGGCTTAGGTTCTAGGTTTCCCTTAAGAGAGGATAACCAATAAGTGCATGATCCATACTTGTGGGTTATGATATAAGGTCAAATCCAATTGAAATCAAACTTGTCATGCTTGCTTTTCTCCATATTGGTGACATGTTGATTTTCCTTTAAGATGAGGTCTCTGATATTGAATTCTTACACCATAAGGAGTTTTTTATAGGCACATTTTATTCACTCTTGATAGAAATGAAGATGGGTAAGGGAAGATAAATGATGCTCATCAAGTAGCTCAAGCTGGGCTAAATGGTGCTGACAATAATTGTATACAAAAATGAGATCTTGCAAAGATATGCAAAGAGAAGGAATTTCAACTTTGAGAGGAAAGATGTCCTCCACTCTAAACACAAGATAGAATGGGGTAGCACCCATAGGGGTTTGAATTCTATTAAGATATTCCCATAAGTTGAAATGGATATATAAATACCAATCTTGACTAAAGGCATTGACCATCTTAGTGAGCATGTTGTTAACAATTTTTTTAGATGCCTCTACCTGTCCATTCACTTGAGGGAGATAGGGAAAAGAGAAAATTAATTTAATACTAAATTCATTACAAAGACCCTGAACTTTTTTGTTTTTAAAATATTTACCATTGTCAATGATAATCTTTTGAGGAACATTGAATTGGCAAATGATGTGATGACTGATAAAGTCAATAATATTTTTCTACTTTGGTTGAGACTAGAGGAATAGCCTCTACCTATTTGGTAAATAATCAGTTGTGGTGATGATATAACGGTTCCTTTACAAAGAATGGGGGTTAATTTCACCAATAAGATCTAGACCCCATTATGAGAAGGGCCAAAAATTAGTGGAAACGTGAAGACTATGGCTAAGTGTGTGATGAATATTGGCATGTTGTTGACATTTAACTCACTTTTTACATAATTAAAATAGTCTTGGTTAAGGGTAGGCCAATATTAGTGAAGGCAAAGGATGCATTTAGCCATGACGAAGCCACTAAAGTGTCCCCCACATATCCCATCATGTATTTCCTTGATAGCATGAGAGGCTTCATGACTACATAGGAGGGGGAAAGGAGACCATCAAAGCCATGTTTTTAAATAATTTTACCATAATGGTATAATGTGAGGTACTCTAGATAAACACTCTTTGAGCATTCCTAGAAAGACTAGAAGGAATGATGGCAAGGTTGAGATAGTCAAAGGTCTATTGATACAAAAGATTAGGTTAAGTCTCTAACACATTAAAGATGGTGGGAAAATCTATTTTGACATCATAAGGTTCTGTAAGTCTATGGATAATGATAGATATCTTAGATTCATAGGGTGAATACATGATTTGAGAGATGAGGGAAGCCATGGTATCGACAAACTTGTTGGTAGATCACATGATAGATTGGATATGGTAGTGTTCAAATGATGTTAAGAGTTTGTCAAATAGTTGTTTCTAATATTTCAAAACATCATTTTTATACTAGTAAAATCCATTTATTTGATTGACCACAAGTTGGGAATCACCAAAGATATTCATTTTTTTGACTCCCAAGCCTAACTTAGTTTGAAAGCTTATGACTAGGGCTTCATACTCATCCATATTATTGGTATATTCAAAAGATATATTGAAGGATAAAGGGAGGTGTTATCTATGAAAGGGGGATAAGTATGATGTTGGCTCCCCCACCATGTTGACACTTTGATCCATCAAAGAACATGCTCACTTCATAGTTGAAGTTTTCCTAAAAGAGGGTCATGATGGACTTGTCAGGGAACTCAAGAGGGGGAGGTTGGTTGTCTGTTAATGGTGCTTCATTTAATTGGTCAGTAATTACTTTCCCTTTAATTGACTTTTAATGAAGAAAATTAAGGTCAAAATATTTTAAAAGTATGAGCCACTTGTCCATAAATTAATTTTGCTATGGCTTGGAGTGCATATATTAGAGTGGGTCAGTATTGGTTATGACATAGGTTTTGTGGTTAAGAAGGTAGTGGTGAATTTTTGTGGCCATGAAGACTAAATTTAAGAAAAGTTTCTCACTATGGTTCTACCAAATCTCCTATTCTACAAGTGTGTGGATAATGTAGTAGATAGATTTATCTTTGTTTTGTTCATCCTGATGAGCAAGCATTGCCTCTAGGGAGTGCTCAGTGGTGGACATATAAAGGTAGAAAGGTTGATCATACTTAGGAGGGCTAAGGATAGGTGGATAAATTTTTTTGAGTGATTCAAAAGACTTTTTATAGTCATTACTTAAAATATATATCCTTCTTTAGAAGGTGGTAGAAGGGTTGACATCGATCTGAGAGGTGGGAGATAAAGTGATGAACTGGATTGGATCTTCCCATATAAACTGTGAAGTTGTTCGAGGTTGATTAAAGGAAGAATGTTTTGAGGATTGATTTGATTTTGGTAGGATCAACTTTAATCCCCTGAAGGGAGATAATAAAGCAAAGGAATTTTCTTGAAAAGATTTTAAAAAATCAATTTTGGGGGTTAAAATATACATGGTAATGGATGATACACTCAAAGATAATTTTTATAATGGCTAAATGATCTTTACAATATTTAGATTTCCTAAGGAGGTCATCCATAGTCTTCAACAATCTTGTGGATAAGGTCATGGAAGATGTAGGTCATAGCATGTTGGTAGGTTTCACCAATGTTATTTAGTATAAAAGGTATGACCTTATAGTATAAGTTTTCCCATGGGGTGATAAAGGTGGTTTTGTGTTAATCATTGGGAGAAATTAGGATCTAATTGTAACCCAAGAATCCATCCACGAGAGATAACATTTCATGGCCACCTATAAGATCAACTAGTTGGTCAATCTTTGGTAGAGGGAAGTCATCTTTGAGTCAAGTAAGGTTGAGGTCATGAAATTCCACACAAATTTGTAGTCCCCCTATGGATTTGGTGATAGGCATGATGTTTAAAACCCATTGGGGATAGTCAATGAGTTGAATGAAATTGATAGATAAGAGATGTTGAAGCTCTGTTTTGACGAGAAGGACTATGTGAGGGTGTATTCATAGAAGTTTATACTTAATGGGCTTCGTATCATGGATAGTGATGATGTTATGTGTGGAAATGGTAGGTTAAATTCCTATCATGTCACTATAAGACCAAGTAAATGCTATGATATGATCTTGAAGCAAATAGGGGAAGTCTTGAAGTTTCTTAGAATTTAGTGATTAGCAAATTTTGATAATGCAAGGGTTGTTCAAAGTGTCCAAGTTTATATTAATGGTGGAATAATTTAACATGGTTGACATCTCAAGAGGGATATATTTGTATATATAAGAATTTGGTGCATCAAGATAGTTGAGAATAGAGTCATCATCCTAGCACTAAACAATGTTAATAGTAGGAGAGTCAACCCCTATCATCTTAGGATGGGTCAAAGGGATGGTTATAGTTTCCCTCTCCTTTTGATAAGCTAGGGTAGCAAGGCTGATCATGTTGATGAAATAAAAAAGTTAGGTGGGATGATGTTATCATCCACACACTAAGGTGGAGATAGGGTTGGTGAGGAAGGGATGTCTTCCTCAACAATGGTGATGGTAGGTGGTTTGGTTTTCCTCTTGTTGGGTAGAATGAAACTAAGGCTGTGTTTCTCATGCAAGATTTTTGGCTTCAAATGAAATCAACTCATGGAGGATGTGATCATATCATCCAATACCAAATCCTTTCCAATCACACCTATGGAGGTATGTCTTGGGAATGTTTGGGTTGTCTAGATATGAAAAGCTAGAGGTGAATGGTAGAGGTGAAAAAGAGGTGTTAGGATCATCCAATGGTTTGTTAATTACCCCATGGATGAAATGGGTTTGATAGATTGAAGGTCTTATGTGAAAAATAGCTTTGATATTAAGGTTATAACTGCGTTGGTGGTTAAGTTTCCCATACTCTTGGAGAGTAGGGAAAGTGTCAAGGGTCAGGAGGTAATATTATCCAAGTGAAAGATGTTAGAATATTGATTCCAAGTGGTCTGTGGTGGGGATTTAATCTAAGGGGATTGATGAACTAGTAGATGCCTCATTGGTAGAAAGAGATTTGGAATCATCCTTCATGGTTGAGGGCTTATCTTTAGCTAATAAGGGTGTGCTAGATAAAGGTAGAAGGTGTTATGTGGTCGATAAGTCATGTTGCATGACAAAAAGGGACTTAGGTCAATTTATATAGTGACAACCTAGCCTTTGTGTTTAAATTTGATGCAATGATGAAGGGTAGAGGGTATATAACCCATGAATGGATCCAAGGTCATTCTAGTAAGACATTATACTATTATTTTCCTTCCACTACATAGAAGAGCTTTGGGAGCATGTGAGGTCCTAAATGGATATGAATAACAATAGTTCCTAGATTATTGGCCATGGTGTCATTGAAAGATTAGAGGATGGCGAAGGTTTTAGACATGATATTTTTTCGTAGTTTGAGTTGATCATAGGCATGGGAGGCAATGATAATAATATTTTCCTTCCCATCAATCATGCCTCATATGATGTGGGTTTCGTTGATGTAGGTAGTAATAAAGAGAGAGGGATCTCAGTCATCTAAATTGATAGAATGTATTTTTGAATCCTTAAAGGTGACAAGGTTAGAAATTTGGAGAGTACCAACAAAGGATGTCAGAGGTTGAGGGTCTTTAGTTTAGACATCTATTGATTTCAATGCCTTAATCTTTGATCAATGATGATGGGGTGAGGTAGAAATTAATTCATATAAAATCATCTTTTGTCAGGTTGTCATGAAGTTGTTTGAGAACCACTCTTCTAATTAACTTAGAGGGGTTATATTGGGAGGTACCCAAGATAGATACCTTGGGTTTGGATGAAGGTGAAGGTGATTGATTTTGATTTGGTTGGGAGGTGGAAGATGGGTAAGTCCCTAAGATGGACACTTTAACCTTCCCTTTATCTTTTTGTTGAGTGTGTGATCATGTAACCACATGGATAGTATAAATAGAGGGAAGAGTTGGGGTAGGAGATTGGTTTGGTTCCTCATCACTCTAAGGTGAGAGTGGGGGAGTAGGTAGGTCATGGGTAGTCATTATTGTTTTTTGGATTGATAGTGGGCTCATGGGAGGTTCATCTATTAATAGATCATCCTCATCATAGAGCTGATGGATTATGGTTTGGAGAGATTTGTAGTTCTCCATGTCATGCTTAGGTATCCTATGATAAGAGTTTACTTGGTAGTCATTATAACAAATGGGTTTTAGACCAAGAGGGTCAAATGGACTGATAGTGGGTAAGGTCAATCAATAAGTTTGCATTATTTTGAAAATAGCCAAGTAAGATTCAACTAAAGGTAGAGAGGATTTATAGGTTTTGGCCTTGGTTGGTGAGAGGGAAGTCTTTTTTGAATTGGGTTTGGTGGTAGAATTTTTGGGTAAGGGTAAGTATTAATTGATGATTTGGTTTAGGTAGTTAGTTAGTTTGGTTATTGATGGCTTGGTGAAGATGGGTGTGTCAAAAAGTAAGTGTGGTGGTGTAATCGGTAATGGTGGTTGGGTTTTGCTTGAGACAGATGGCTTCCTAATTAAAGTGGAAGGATGAGGCCCCAATATAGAGGGTATGATTGAATGAGGTATAATTTTAACCCTCTAGCCTTTTGGTGGCTTTACCTACTTGGCTATTTTGGTTTGGTGTTGGTTGTGGGTTTGGTGAGGTTATCTCTAGTTTTAAGGATGGGTATTTAAGGTTTGACATATTGAAGATGTCAAGGGTTTTGGTTGGTTTGCTTGGTTTTCTTGGTTTGGTTGGAGAGGATTATTTGTTTGCTTAGGATTTGGTCACATTGGATGGTTGAGAAATGGTTGGGTTGGTAAAGGTTTTTATTGGTTTGGTTAATAAGATAGAGATTTTGGATAATAGAAAGGGTTGGCTAGTCTACCAAAGGTACGGTTAGAGGTTCCTATTTGGTGGTGTAAGGGAGCCCCAATTGCTTCCACAAGGTGGCTTGATCCACGTCAAGTTTGGAGACAAATTCCAACCTTTGAACTAGTCTAGAGAATGGTTTATAGACTGTTCTTGTTCTCTAGGTAGTGGATTTGATGTTGGCCAAGATATCAACAAGAAGAAACAAAAAAATTACATCGTGAATACTTTTCCATTAAATATTGTATTGTATTATTTTGGATAAATTAACAAAGAGAAGTTAATGTATATAAAACTTTCACTAGGGGATTATGGGATAAAACCAATTTTCATGAACCAACTCATTTATTAAATACTAAAAAAAACTAACTAAAAACAATTATTTTGGATCATAAAATAATCCAATAAATTCCCCCTTAATCTAAAAGGTATAGAAAATATGAAAATTTGGAATTATGATTATGAAGCCATCAATGAATCTCTACTACATATGCAAGCTAGCACACTATACATTGTGGTACTAATCAAACTATGGATGATGAACATGATCATGGTCTGCTCATCCCCTTTGACCATCATCCAGTACTATAGTAGAACCTAATTAAAGCATATCCAACTACATCTACCCACATAAGTTCCCACATAGGAACCCATCAAAGTGATCCATTGTACTCTATATGTCACATCTTTCAAATGCCCAATAATCACCAAAATCACATGCATGCCTTTCCTCAACACTCAAAATGCTATCAAATTTAATGATGACTTGTACAAACATCAATGATTGATCAAAGGCCACTATGCAATATCTTATCCCCTATCAGGTAAGAGGTGAGAAGTTATGCAACATAAAAACAATTTAAAACTACTATGTCCACTCTATGGCATGAATATCATATTAAAAAGCAAAAACACAAGCCAAAAATTGATATCCCAACAATGAACCCATACTTTGAATGAATAGTGAAATGGAGAAGGGAAAATATCCTCCAACCTCTAATTGGCTTTGTTTAGCCTATTATATCCTCAAGGACCTATAAACATCAAAATATAACACCATAATCACTGACAACACAAGCAAGAGGTGGCATTGTAAGAATTTTCATGTCAAAGTTGTTAGTTTCCACTAAATATGCACCTTTATATATCATCTTTAATACATTCATTGTAAAAATCATATAATGTCATTTTAAATTACAAAAATTACCATTACAATGTATCCTAAATGTCCAAAAACCTATAAATCATCTAGTCACACAACTACTTTCAGATAAAATAGTGATTTGTCAAAAAAATGTCGTACAAATAATTCAATATCAAATTTGATAAAATCATGACCACAAGTTTGAAAAAAATTTATGCCTTGAGAATTGAACTCTTGACCACTCTTTAAAAAGTGCCTTACAAAATTAATTTGACCAATCTGTCGACAAGGAATCTTGGAATGTACTCTAAGAATATTTAAATTATTCTATATTTTGTTGAATTTCTGTAATAATAAAAAATCAAGATGTGCATGTAAATACTTATTACCAAAACAATTGATGGAAAAGTGAAACTATTACACTTTAATTATTTTTTGGTGGGGCTCACAAATCTAAATGGTGTCATATGGTTGTTTGGTCAATTATCATCAATTAAAATTCCAATGCCTTTGTTACTTCTACCACTACATTTAAATTCATCAAAACTTATCAGACACCATTTTTATTTTCCAGTAGCATACTTGGCTCTATGCCAACTTCTAATCTTTTCTTCTATCATCGTACTATCTTATAATGCTTCTATCTTTGATAGGATATCTATCTTTCAAAAAATTAAATTCATCTAGTATTATTGAATTTTGGAAGAAGATTTCATAGCCAAATGATGTACAATCACCATATAGATGGAAATGTTAAATATATTACAACATTTTTCTTGGAGCATACAAACAACCCTCTTGTAGGTTTTTTTAATATAAATAGGGTTTTTTTAAGGAGATGTAAACTATAAAAGGGTTGTACTAATGTTTACATATATTTAAAATATAGTTTTTTTAATAGCCATAATAAATGGTAGAAATATGAATTTCAAGATATAGAATTTTGTATGTTGAGAATTGAAATCTTTCAAATTCAAAAAATCATACCAAAATTTTCTTAGACTTGAAAAAAATATAATTTCATATATCTTTAATCATGTCAGGGTTTTCTAGATCTGTCCTCTTCAAACCTCGATGAGAATCCAAGGTTTTAAATTCCTTCAATATTCATTCTTCTTTGAACAACCAAGAGCTCTGCTACCACTATTGGCTAGGATATCAGCAAGAAGAACGAAAAAAATTACATCACGAATACTTTTCCATAAAATTTTGTATTGTATTATTATGGATGAATTTACAAAGAGAGGTGAAAGCATATAAAAATTTCACCAGGTGGTTACAAGATAAAACTGATTCCCATGAACCAAATCATTTATTAAATACTAAACAAAATGAACTAAAAACAAAATACTTTTGGATCATAAAATAATCCAACATTCAAAATATAAGCCCATAGGTTGAGAAAGGAGAATGATAACCTCATCCTTTTCCTCAATCAAAGGATGCAAGGTTTAAATGGGTGACTCCTCTGTAGGAGGTGTAGGTGTGGTGGTTTCTTCCTTAGGAATGATCTCCAAAAGAGAAGTGAATTATTTGGTAGTTGAGGGAGAAGGTAAAGTGGTGATGGTTTCTTGTTTGGATATGCCAATTAAAGGAGAGTTTGATAACTCCACTACCTTAATAAGTAGAGGAGGGAAAAAGGTTAATTCCTTAGTTTGGTTCTAAAAATGAGGAGAAGGAAACTCCACTACGTCAATAGGTGGAGAGGGTGAAGAATAGATATATTGGGTGGTAGGTTTTTCAAAAATGAGCATGTCAAGAACCATATTGATGGTATGGGCATCATGAGAATACTTATCTTTGTTGCTCTCATTTTTGGTAGGTGCATGATTGGGAAAATGTTGTCTTAAAATGTTAAGGGATTGGTTTAGAGGTGCATTTGGATTGTCCAACACAAGTTCCACCTTATAAATGAGGGTTTGGATAAATATTTTGAAGGTATTACACCTACTAATGTCATGTCTAATTACTCGATGGAAAGTACATAGGTTTTTCTCATTGTGCCAGATAGGTTTAAGATAAGAAGAGTCAAATTTTTGAGGAGGTTTTATGGTAAGAAGTTGTATGATATTATCCTTCAATAACTTCTCTAGGATTGAAGTGTAAAATTCCCCAAGCATAGTAAATTGCTTCTAATTATTTTGGTTTTGGTTCCTCACATTTTATTTTGAGGAGTTAGAGGAGTTTTTTTTATTTACATATGGTGGAGGAGTGGTTTTAAGGACAACCACTTTTATAGTTCCATTTTTCTTGGCATTTGTATTGGTTTGGTTTCTTGGTTTAGAAGAGGATGCCTCATTGGTTTTATAGGTAGAGATTTGTTTTTCAACTTTAGCTTTCCTTCATTGATGGTTCTATTTTCTAGCTTACACACCATGGTAAATGCTTCATCAAAGGTCTTGAAGCTTTGGACATGCAATGTAGAAGAAATATTCTTGGCATATGCTTGAGAATTTTTTTTTGTTAATTCAGGTTGGGGTAAATAGAAGGAAAGTTGATTTATTAGGCTCCTCCAATGAGCTACAAAATTAGCAATAAATTCATCATCAAATTTATAAATAGAGTAAAGGTTAGTAATGGAGACTTTCTTAGAGATGTTTACTGAAAAATGATCCAAGAAAGTTTGGGTCAGCTAGGTGAAGGATGAGATAGAGTGTTTGGTTATGGCACTCTACCAATCTAATGATGGTCTATATAGGGACATGGGGAAGGTATGAAGAAGGAGGGCATCATCATAGGCAATCAAATAACATGCATGCATAAATGCCCTAAGGTGTTATTGGGGATCCTCCTTACTCTAAATCTTAGAAAACTTGGAAAGCTCCCACTAAGGAGGATATGGTCTAATAGGGATAGATGGATGAATGGGTTCATTGTAGATCTAGTCATATGATAAGATGTTATGAGCACTAGAGATAGATTACTCCAAGGTAGTCATTTTTTCCATGAGCATTTTCATTAGATCTATTTGGGTTTGTGAACCTAAAAGGTTTGTAAGGTGTATATTATTGTGGTGGTTGGGTGACATATTGATAATTGGTAGGGTGTTGAGAAGCTGCCACATATTGATATGTGGGCATAGGTGGGTGGGTGGATGTTATGTATGGGTAGGTGGATATATGTGGTTGGGTAATAGGTAGAGGTATATGCCCTTGTGGGTTAGGGATCTAATCCAAGTTGGGTGCAATGGGTACCTATTGAGAGGTTAAGGTAGGTTGGGTAGGAGATGCAGTTAGGTTTGTAAGTAAAGGAAAGGTGGTGACCTTTATATTGATCAATGGTAAAGTAGAATGTATAGACACCACAACATTATAAAGTGGAGTAGTGACTAATGGATTAGGGGTAGCTAAATGAAGGTTGCCAATGCTAGTAGTAGTTAATCCCATGGTGAGTGGTGTATGGGTAACTAATGTTTGGGTTGATCATAGGGTAGAGGAGTTAGTGGGGGTAGAAGCTATAAGGGTATTGGTAGGTTGATTATGTTAGTTCTCAATAGTGGTATCAAAGGGATTATTGATAGATGAAGAAGCTTGGTTAATGACTATGGCAATAGAAGGTTTATGAAAAGGTGAGAAGGCATGTCATAAGGTGCGTATATAGGTGGAACTAAAGTAGGGATATGGTGAGGCATTATGATAAGATAATGTTGAAGGGATATAGGATTATTATCTAAGAAAGTGGAAAAGTTTATATCTCCTTAGGGAAATACTCAAGAGAAAGGACTTCCCAAAGGGCGAGGAAAATTTTCTAGTTTAAAAATGTACTCCATGGATGAGGAGTTAGAATAGATTGATTGGTTTGGTGATGGGTTCTATTATGCTAGTTTCCTTCACTTCTAGCAAGTTAAAACCATACAAGATATCAAAGAGAAAGTTCACAAACAATCTCACCACTCAAATGGAGAGAAGACAAGAAATGATCAAGGAAAGCAATCAAACACTAGAAAGTGCATTAAGTCCTAAGGTTCCTTTTAGTCTCTATTTTGGCTTATGCCTTAAGCTTTCAATAAATTGTGTGACTCCACTTGGGATAATATAATAGGTACTATAAAATAAGTCTATGTTGGTTTTAGGTGTGTTTAAGCTCTCAAAAAGATCTGTATTGTAAATCAATACATGGCTTGGTTTTGGGCCTACCCCCTTACTTTACACACTATAGAGACAAGGGGTCAGGTGCTTAGCTAATATATACCAATTTATAGAGTTTATACTCAACTAGAGAGATGAGTTGGTTCTCCCCTTGGTATAACCTCCAAGTAGGATTATAAAAAAAGGGTAAGGTGACCCACTAAGTGATGAAATCCCAATCGAGCCCTATGTAAATTTATTTTGATGTACGTGGTTTGGTATAGTGTGTGATACAAGTGATGATATGATTTGAATTAATTTTCTTTAATTTAACCTATGTGAGATAAAATTACAAGCAATCAATGAATATAATTGATTTTAAGCCTAAAAAAAATTTAATTTTGTTTATGAGCACAAATTAGGGAGAAGAACATGTAGATGCAAATAAAAGAAACCCAAGTAGAGATTCAAGTGTCCCATCAGGCATGACATAATATTTCAATGAATTTCATCATATATTTCAAAAAGAAAATAGATATGGGTATGGTCAAAAACCTATTTGATTTTTTGTGCATTGAATCAGATGATTATAAAGAGCTCCTCTTTGGCTTGGGAGGATTACCTAAAACTAAGATAAAACTAAATACAATGGTTGGTTAGATAGATAGTTGGGTAGATTAATTATCACAATCTGTATCCCAAAATCAAGATCTTCCTCAGAGGTGATCAATCCACACATTTTGAATAATAAAGTTTAGAAAATAGAAGATAAAGTACTTGCATCAATAATTAAAATGTACTAAAATTGAATACAATAAATAATTGATAAATAAATAGACTAAAATGACTAATTATATTAATAATTGGGTTAATACTAATTATAAATAGGTCAGTTGTGGTTCAAAAAATAGCTTAAGGGTCTATGAATAGGAAGATGAAAAGAAAACTAGATTTGGTTAAAGGTAGGTGGATGAAAATAGCTTGCTATTATTTTATACCATAGGTATTGTTGGTGGTTGAGGTGACCGTCGATGGTTAGATAGACCATCGGTGGTTAGGATGATCATTTTTGGTTACTATGTGTTAGGTTTGGGTGATGAGAGGGTCAGATTGACAATATCATAGAAGGTAATTATGGGAGGTTAGTTTATGTTGGGCTAATTGAGAAATGGAAACAAAGTAAATAATAGATTGAAGATAAATACTTATCTTCCTGGAGGTTGGTTATATGAATGGTTGACATGGTTGGCTCATTGGTAGAGTTTGTCATGATTTCAATAGAGTAATGATGCTTGGCTATCGACCAAGGAGAAGTGGCAAGTTAGCTTTTGAGATGATGGTCAGATCATTAAATTGTTGGAAGAAGTGACCTATAAAGAAACTCTAGATGTAAAATATCTTGAAGTCATGTATATATATTTTCTCACATCTTTCTCCTCTCTTCTTATAGACAAGGAAGGATAGGTGCAACATGATGTTAACAAGGGGTCCAACTTGTTGTCTAATTTTAAATTTGATGTATATGGGCTCACATACACATTAGACATTTTAATTATAAAAAATCAAGTCAAGGTTGAAGAGTTAGTTAAGTTGGTTCAGATAGTAAAACCTGATCATCAATGATTAGGGTGATCATCAATGGTTAAGGTGACCATCGATGGTCAAGGGTGAAGGTGAAGGTGGGTTTAAAGGGTGGGTTAAGTCATTAGGTCAAATTGACTAGCATTAGGTCTATTTTAGGGGAATTGTAACATTTGAAACTATCATGTGTGTATTTTTGGTGTCTACACTATGGG
This sequence comes from Torreya grandis, assembly GCA_037957365.1. NCBI lineage: Eukaryota > Viridiplantae > Streptophyta > Pinopsida > Cupressales > Taxaceae > Torreya > Torreya grandis. Next base: position 317,718 of record JARHVA010003567.1, read on the forward strand.
TAGTTTTCACCCCTCTTATCATTTTCTACTCTCAACACATCTATGTATAAATCATAACTCAATTATAGGTTATATCTATATACATTCAAGTTGGTGTAGGCATTATCTATATATCATTTTTTATCCCTCTTAGTGTTTCATTGTGTTCTCATGCCTCTATGCAAAATACTTATGTATTTAGATTGGCCTTGGTGGAATCTATGTGTTAACATCTTATTCTTAAGGATCTATAGTGTGTTCATGCTGGTAAGAGTTATTGAGTTATTATCAGTGTATCACCTTTTTATTTTCTACCACTCTATTACCTTTTCCCTCCATTTTCCCTCAAAAATATTATGTTTATATTAGAGGTATATTTACCTTTCTATTCTTTAGGTCTTTGTATTGGTCTTAAACTAGGTACATTTGGAATATAAGGAATCCATCCTACTCTAGAGGCTCATCCCAAGGAGCATAAGGGTCCCACACCTTGGGGACATTCCTATCATTGATACAAGATATCTAATGATCTGCATGCATAGGGGAGTGATAACACTCCATGCCTAATGCTGAACAATGTGTGTCATACATAAGGAATTCACACTCTATGCCCTATGTCAAAACATTCGTTCACATCAGACCATCCATGGGTGCATGTTTAGAAAGACAATATTTTTTCACATGCCTAATGGGACTAGTTCAAAGAAAGACCTAAGGATCAGTGCTACCCTTAGATAACAAGTGTTGCAAACAACTAATGAAATAACCTAGTGACTCATTACATTTTTGGTTGATAAATATCAGTGCCCTATATACATGCTAAGAAGAACAAGATCATTTATAAAGGGTATTAAATTCCATTTCATTGAGCTTCTAGTTTTCTCTAGGATAAGAAGAGTAAGAACATATTCATACCTTATCAGAAGAAGGAATGGTTCAAGGTAGTCATGTTTTATAGATTAGTCTACAACTCCATTTAGAGTATTCCTTAAACCTAGAGGAAGCTTATTCCCTATCCCATTCATGTTTATATAGATAAATCAACTACTTGTATCCTTCAATGAAGGTAGTATTTTAATTCTCACTGAGTATGGTGTCATTCTAATCATAGCCCTCAAAAGCTTATCCTACTTCACTAAAGAGAATTTGACTTCCCCTATGAAACATATTCAAGATATTGTCAATATCTACTCAGTACACCATGTTACTGAAGATTTTATCATAGTCAGGATAATTACCTCTTCCTTTAAATATAAAACACTTCAATGGTATTGATGCTTGAGATTGAATTCCATTCACAACTAAGGTGAACTCAAGGAAGAATTATGTAATAAATTTAAGGACTAGAGCTACTACTTGTCCCTGATAGAGCAAATCATGACTATTAATTGAGCCTCTTATGATATTATGATTGACTTCAACTTCAGGTTCCATAGATTATATGATAGGATCCCACCTTTATGCAATCCATCTCCCAACACTACATTTTTATATTTTCTAAAACCTCTTAATAGTGACATAGTTGTGATGACTCAATCCATGGGAGGCACAATATTACATGATGCCTATTAAGTCATTGTATGTTTGAAAAATAATTTTATCCAAGTAGGTAAAATTTTACCTAAACCCCCATGCCTATATTCATAGAGCCCCCTCCTAGCCAACCACTTATGCATCCTATGTTAGCACCTATCCCCACCACAATGATCCCACCAAATTCATCTATTGTTTCCCATAACAAGTTTCAAGAGGTGAAAACACTACTATAAAGCTCTGGGAATGATCTTGTCACCATCAAAAGTCATAAAGTATAATACCCTAGACCTCATCAACCCTTCATTCAGTAATACTAGTCAATCAAACCTCCTTACCAATGTGGCACACAAACATAAAATCAACTGATGTATAGTAAAATTCCTTATAAATAGAAATTTTATTTTGTTGGTACCTCTAGAGACCTTATACCCATGAAAAACAATCTTACACTAGATTGTGAATGGTGTTTTTCATACGGCTAACCACATAATCAAGTTACATGTACAAATGGGGTCATGAACGAAGAACTCATAGTAAAAAGTTTATCATAACCCCAATATAAAATGCATACCATAGCTTCACATGAAGGAGAAATTCAAGTACCAATGCAATAACAAGATGGGTCTATTCTCATCAATTGAGGAAGACTTCAACTACATAAATCAAAATGGTGTGCTAAGTGGAGGAATCACCCCAGTTTCTTTTAATACAAGATTTGAAAGGAGAGTGATAAAATAATCAATACCAACAATGCAACCCTTTCCTTAAATATCTAATATCACTCACATAGGTACACAAACCAAGGTGCTTTCACAACCTTCAATGCACATAAAGCAAGCTGCATAAAGAACAAAGCCAACTCATGCCAATACATAAATAAAGGAAGATACTACTATTCAAAGGCCACAATCAAAGGGATCTTATATTCCCTTAAAAATAGTTAAATAGATAAATAAAAATAGCCTTAATATAACCATTTGGGATGCCCTTTCTATTCCATCTCATAGTAATTTAATACAAGACTCTTTGAGAAGCTTTTAAGAGTTTAAACAATCCCAATTTATGCCTTTCATCTCTATGATTATATGCCAACCCAAAGTGGAAAAAACACAAGTGTTTATTACTACCAATCCACCCTCATTCTACATCTCCCTAATCATCAACTAACATCTAGTACAAAATTGCATGATCAACTCAAGTGCAACTATCTCAGTGATTTCAAAGAAGATTATGGGTACGCTCAAAATCATGCATTACCATATTTTGAAAGGAGTGGTCTAACTTGATGGAATTATATTCAAAACCATTGGAACCATCAAATATTTAAATCTTACACTGCATGCATGCCCAAGTCTCAAAATTATTCAAGATATCACAGTCATTACCTTACCTCCCTACTTTGACATATGCCTCTCCTAAGACTTCATGGTAATGATGGGTGGGTATTTATATTCATATTGGTCACAAATGTTACTCATAACTAGACACAGGGATAAAATGACCATCAAAGCTAAACCTAACTTTAAAATCCATGTTGAATAATACTCTTCCATCCCAGTTGAATTAAACTGCATAATGTTTGATCAAGAGGATAATTCAATTCTCCATGAAGCTACAACATCACTTGAAGAGATCCTAGATTATTTGTTGGATGAATGGGCACATGAGAATTTAAAGCACAATCTATATGACAATGTAGAGGAGACATGGCTAGGTATATATTGTATCTTTAAAGAGTATGATGTTCTTCATGAGCTTGTAAAGGTACAGGAGAACCTTGAGGGTGTGTGTAAATTATACTTCGATGGTTCTTGTATTAAAAATGGTGTTAGAGATGGTGTGATGTTATTATCTCCTCAAAAGGATAAATATTTCCATGCATTAAAATTTCAATTCATTTCCATGAATAATGCAACAAAATATGAGGCACTGGTCTAAGGCCTCCAATTGGCATAAAAGAAGGGAATCAAGATGCTATAGGTATTGGGTGATAGTGAATTAGTTGTTAACTAGGTTAGATCTCAGATCATGACAAAAAATGTCTTGATGAAAGCTTACACTCATAGATTATGGGATATAATTTAAGGATTTGATGCATTCAATATCATTTCCATATCAAGATCATAGAATACTAATGTAGATAGACTCACAACCTCAAGTGTGTAGTATGACATCATGTGTGATATAATGGAGTACAAACAACTCATAAAGCTCATGGTTAAATTATAAGTTCATGACAATGTAGAGAATTAGAAGGCTTTTAAGAGTAATGAGCAGATTATCAACTTCCTACACGATTTGTTAGAGTTCTATGACAAGAACCAAATGCATCTACAATCCTAATATGAAGATCAAGTCATTTAATTAAATGAAAACAAGGCACCAAAAGGCCTATTCACCATATAAATTATCTTCAATTATAATGACTAACTTAAAAGAGATAATAAAAGCATGTAAATAAAAGAGGAGGTTTCTACATAGGTAACCATTTTAAAAGGAAAAATTCTAAATGTTGGCAAGGTATGCTCTCTACCAGAAATTAAGAGCTTCATTAAACTTAGTCAGATATACAATGATATCTTTTCATGGAGATATAAGGACCTTAGATGATTTGATCTAGGCTTGGCACAACACATAATTGAGCTCAACCCTAATGCACATTTGGTCTACCAAAATTAGAGGCCTATCAACCCAAATATTGAACAATTAATGAGAAAGAAGCTCTCAAATCTCATTGAAGTTAGTATAATACTTCTAATTAAACACTCTATAACTTAGTCTTAGTGAGGAAAAATAATGGGGAAATCCTTCCATGTGTGGAATTCAAATATCTAAACAAAGCTTCCTTCAAATACCACCTTCACCTCCCACCAATAGAATGGAACCTTAAAATGGTCATAGGCATACAAATATTATCATTTCTAGATGGTTACTCAGGCTATAATTAGATTCTAGTGTAAGAGTGTGATCATTATAAAATAACATTCACCACTAAGTAAGGAACATTCGCATAACAATAGATGCCATTCAGTCTGAAAAATACAAAAATGACATTCTAAAGAGCCATGTATATGGTATTTAATGAGATCATCAATAAGATTACCTTGGTTTACTTTAATGACATAACTATCTTCTCCAAACACATAGAGGATCATTTAGGCCATCTAGAGTAAGTCTTTATAAGGTGCTAAGAGTTCATAATGTCTCTAAACCCTAACAAGTGTATATTTGTAGTTCATGAAGGTGCTCTACTAGGGCATATTGTTTCCAAAGAGGGACTCACAATCAATCTAGAGTGATTCAAGGATATATCATTCATCCCTCTTTATAGTCCAAAAAAGAGTCTCAAGATATTTTTAGGAAAAATCAACTTTTTTAGGAGATTCATGCCTGATTTCACCACCATAACCAAGCCCCTCACTGCAATACTAAAGAACAATATTTCATTTAACTAGACTCATGAAGGCAAGGATAATTTTGAAGCCATTATGTGTGCTACCGTTTAGGATCCCACATTAATCAATCCAGATTATAGTAAGGATTTAATATTTTATGCATTTCGTGGGATTAAAGTCATCTTAGCTATCCTTACGTAGTAAAATAATGATCATTTAGAGCATCCAATTTCCTTCTCTAGCCAAGTAATAAAATATTATGAGTTTTATTAAAGCTTCATAGAGAATCACATCCTCATTGTTTTGAGAGCACTCAATAAGTTTAGGCATATGCTCTCCAACAATAAAATCTAACTCATAGTTTTGCATGTAGGCATTAAATAGTTTTTACTCAGCAAGGAAATCAATAAAAAAAAGGGTTAGTTAGGTCACAAAGGTGATGAAATATGATTTGGATATCTAGATCAACAAGTTAGTGTGAGGAAAGGCACTTTATGAATAATTGTCTAAGGTATCAAAGTTAGAAGATAGGATAGTCTTGGTGTCGCATAAAAATGAATCAATAGGCTAAGAGCTACAATAGACTAGACTCAAAATATGATGACCTTCCTTTAAATTGGCTCTTACCATCTTAGCTTGAATAAATCCAAACACATGAAATTCAAGTTGTAGTCCATTCCCTATGTGCTCATCAGTGGTGTAATTTTCCATAAATATCTCAATGGGGTCCTCTTGAGGTGCATCAAATTAGATCAACAAGTAGAATTCTTTAAGAATTCTAAAATGGACCTATAGGAGGCCATTATTCACCTACGACCACTACTATGAAAATCATGTGAGTTTTTTATTATTTTCCAACTCTATTCAAATATGTCATGCATATGTGCAAAGTTGAAAGAGATGTGCCTTCTTTATAGGCAAACAAAGGTTAGAAGCCTTACCATTATGGATAATACAAACTAATCAAACCTTTTCTTAGTGGGGCCTAAATTTCATAGGCATAACTAACCCACCATCAAGTGATAGACATAAATAGATCATCATGATCACATAATATTTCATAATAAGGATAAAATTGTTAGTGCTCAAAGAGACTAATGAGACATCCATCCTAAGATTCTATGAAGGAATTTTAATAATTTTAAGTGTCTCAACCACCATTATCTATTATAATGCATTAGATTTATTTGGAACTAGCATTAGTAAATGGGCCATAAAACATATCATCCATTTGAATGCCTCATCAAATTATTATCCTTAAGGTAATGTTCTAACTGAGTCCATAAATAATAATTTGATTTGCATCATAAAAAGGACCATGGAAGATAATCAGTAAGCTTGGCATACTAAGCTCAGGAATGCCCTTTAGGCTAATCAAATCATGTCCAAAAGAGTATTAATGAATTCACCCTTATTGTTATTTTATGGAAAGGAGGCTATATTACCCACATCTCTTGAGTTGAATTCATTATAACATTCCCATCAATTGGAGTTGCTAAAAAATGATCCCCTCATAGTAAGATTAACAGGGCTAATGGAGCTCAAAGAGACTAGAGCACAGGATGTACACACTATGGAACTTTAATAGGCATAGAAGAAGAGGAATTTTGATAAGAGGGAAAATAATACAATTGTATAGGAAGGAGATTTAGAGCTCAAATGGGATGGAGATAGAGAAAAATCTAGAAATCATACTAAGTTTGACATAATATGGAGAGGTCCATATACCATAACCAACTACAAACAAGCCAACACTTTCCAACTTGCTAGACTAAATGGAGAAGAACTACATATCCCAGTCAATGGGATCCATCTCAAGTACTATATCTACTAATTTTTATATAAATTGTAAATAAGTATATTTTAAATTTTTCATTTCCCTAAGTGCCTTGTGCACCTTATTTTAGGATAGTTTTCTTTTCTCTAAGAACTTGTGCACAATGTTCTCTTAACTTAGATATATTTATTCTAAGTTCTTTTGGAATAGTTATTTGATTTTATAGGAGGTTATAAATTCATTATAAATAAAAGGATACACAACTAGTGTGTTTATAGGTGAAAGGATCAAATTTTCTAAAGACTATGTACCCAATATATCTCTTCAAAGGTTACTAGATTCATGCTTAATAGGTAAGCGGCCTATAGAGGTTTCTATAAGTGTTGACTTTATAAGTCACCCCTAGTTTGTGTAAATCTCAAAAAGATCATATAATATATTTTTTCACCTAGGAAGTATCAATTCCTTTAAATTAAGCCATCCGTAGATACCTCCCTTCTATACCCATACGTAAAGTAATAAGCATAGATCTGTGCATCGACTAAGTGTTAATTCATGCCCACTAGGTGTTCCAAATGCATGTACCATATAGGAATCCTACATCACATGAGATAAATGAAAAATAGGTTCAAGTACATAGATCCCCATTCTTTAGATAGACCAAGCAAAGGTGCATAAGAAGTAGTTTCAATTTATAAAAAACATGCTCAAGATCTTCCATCTTTGCACAGATTCCTATTCAAAAGGGTCCCTATACCTTCATGATGATGTCTCATACCAAATTACAAAGTTTTCATTCTATGATATCATAAATCATAGAATTTGATCTATATTTCACACATACTACTTCATAAACACATGGGTCTTAGATGTATAATAATGATGTGGTAGTTCAAGGGAGATCCATACAGTGATTGATAAGTGGCAATAAGGTATAAAGAGGTAGTTGAAAAAGTAGTTAAGTAGTGGTCAAAGCCTTACCAAAATAAGTATATGTAGAAGTGGTAGTCAAACATTAAAACATGAGTACATGGCACCCTCTAACTTTTCCAATAATATTTCACTCTCAGACACACACATAGATCTAGAGGAATCCTACCACTAACTCCCAGATCTAAATCACTAGACATAATTCAAGAAGCATGGGCATGGCATGGTAATATAATTAAAAATTGTATCTTCCACCCTAAGTGGAACATTAATTTTAAAATGGATTGATATTATAAAACCCTTTTTCTTAATTCTAAAAAGGGTTGACATATTTTTGGCAACCTCATGGTGTCAAAATTTTCCCTCTAAGAGCACTTATGTTGGTTGAACCTTGCATGTTAATGATAATTAAGTTCACCACCCTCTATTATTATAATAATTTATGTGTTATTTGTGTTTTTTATCTTTTTTTGTGGTAAATATTCAACCCTATCATCATTTTCCATTATAATCAACTCTATTTAGAACTCAAAACTCATTTATAGGTCATATCCTATGCACATGCAAGTCTATATAAGCATTATTTGTGGACTTTTTTTCATCCCTATTAGTTTTTCACTATGTTATCATGTATCTATGTGAAATAATTATTCATTTAGAGTGATTTTGGTAGAGTCTGTGTGATTAAATCTTTTTCTTAAATATTTGTAGTGTGTTCACAGTGGTAGGAATGCTCACTCTATTCTCGTTGTATCACCTTTTTATTTTCAGCACTCTCTTACATTCTCCCTCCCTTTTTCATCAAAAATATTAGGTTTAGATTAGTGTTATATTTACCTTTATAATATTTAACTATGTGCATTTGTCTTAAACTAGGTGCACTTAGAATAGAAGGAATATGTCCTACTGTGGAGGTTTGTCCTAAGGAGCACAAGGGTCCTACATCTTGGGGATGTTCCCATCATTATTATGAGATAACTAATTATCTAGATTCACAAATGAGAGATAATACTTCCATTCCTAGTGTTGAACACTTTGTGCCCTATGTAAGGCATTCATTCTCTACACCCTATTGCAAAACATTCTTGCATAATAGACCATCTATAAGTGCATGTTTCAAACATCAATAATGACTTCTTGTAAATAATACAAGTTAAGCCTAGAAATCACTTAAATGTCCTAATTTTGTCTATAAAAGGTATTTAATTAGAAAAAAATGTGATGAGGCTATCTTATTTTGTTTATTACCCTATATGCATCACTAACCTAGTTGAATTATAACTTTGGTTAAATTATGACCTAGTAATTTGACACTTTTGGCATGTTAAGCTACTAATCCAAGACATTTAAAATAATTTCCAAAATACAAAAATAATTAATCAAGGATATTTATATTAAAAACCTTAATTAAATTGCCTAAGAAAAAATTTCAAATCAAATTAGTGAATATCATTTACTAAAAAAAGGAAAATTTAAACAAAAATATAGTCAAAAGTAAAATGAGCTAGTAAAGTGATTTATTATCTCATAAATATTCAAAAATATGACTCAAGCCCCACACATATATAAAGTGAGTTTTAATTCCTGAAAAATATCTAAAACTAAGTTTTAAATATTTCATGAGTGCCTTAACCCTACCCAGAGTTAGACTGAATCAACCTAGGTTAATTTAGACTCAACCCAAGTTAGAATTTAACCTAACCTACTTAAGGTTAGTTTTAGTTATTTGAGATATGAATACAAGTGCACACACCATTTTTTAACCATAGTTTTTGTGTAATGTTATTATAATAGAATACCCTCTTGAAGAATTTAAAAAGAGTAGTGTTACAGTGCCCAATTTATGCCAAGCTTCACACCAAACCAAAAGTGACTATTAGAGAGATGTTACCACCATGAAAGAACAATACTATGAATAATAAAATCATCATAGGTTGAGCATGAGCATCCTTATGAAAAAAATTAAGCATCATATGTGACAAAGGAAGTAAGAAAATTGTATTATCTTCATATCTATTTTGTGCTCTTTTTTTATTGTGTTATGCTCCCCCTAGTTCTTAGGAAAGAGGGTTTAGTCTTAGTGAATTGTTGTTCTTGATGTTTTCTCATTTAGACTAACAAGATACTAATATAAATATTTTTTACTCTTTGAAATCCTAAATTACATAATGGGATGCCTGATGGGATTAAAAATCCCATATAGCTAAGGAGAATAAAATGTTATCTTTAGTTTTTCTAATGGACGAATTAAAATCTTCAAGTTTAGAGTTTTAGATTTGAATTTTATGTCTTTTTTCAAGAAGTTTTTATGAATCGATGTTAATTTTTAAGATTAATCTTGATTGAAGGAATTGACCATGATCTTTGTGTACAAGATAGAGTAAGGCAAGAACATGGCTAAAATTGTTTTTTCATTGATTTCCCTTGCCTTCATTTTGTGTTTGTTAACTTGTTTGTTATCTGTGTAACTTTTTTATTGTAGAAGTTGTGAGATATTTGTATCCCAAACTTGTTTAGTAACCATTTTTAATTCAAAATATTTTTTTTTAATGTATATTTAAGAAATTTTAATGATCTGACTAAATTGACATCAATTTGAGGAATTGGCATCAATCTTTATGTGATCACTATCAATTTTCTATGAGACAAAAACAGAAACTTAAGAGCTCAAATTAAATTGTTATTTGCTCACTTGATTTTGTGCTTCTGAGTATAAAAACCCTCTAACATTTTGTAGGACCTAAGGTGGAGAGAGGAAATGTTTAATCATTTTTAAAATCTCATATCCATTTTATTTGGTGCTTAAAAATCTAGTTAGTAGCATTTGTCTCTTAGTTGTTTTTGAATGCTTTACAAGTGCAAATAAGGACAAGGAGCCAAAATTTCAATCACACTTTGATTTAGTGCTATTAAAATGAACATACATATTTTTTATATATATTAATAAATTTTTCACTTTATGTTTGTTTTTAATTATCAGCGCAATTTCAAAGTTCATTACACTAGTTTTTTTGTTTGTGTCAAACTACAAACTATTGCATGTATTCCCTCCCCCCATCCCATTTAGGGAACTTGAGTGACCAAAACCACTTATTTTATTATAATTTAATTAAAATTTATGTCATAATGTCACATATGTTCTCCCCAAGCTCTGAATGACCTGGGTGACCTTGAAATAACCTCTAAATTCTTTCCTTTTTCATTTATTTATTTTATGCATTTGGCTTTTGGGCAAGAGTTTATCACCTCCCCATAATTTATTTAGGGGTTACTTGACTTGGGGTGTCATATCTTAGTATTTTTTTAATTCCACTCCATGGTGGGGAATACAAATTAGGAAAACCATTAGATGGGATAGTGGTGAGTGGTTAGCCTAACCATCCCAATGGGTAACCAGACCTTGTGGTAGCTAGACATTAGACTCCACTAAGAAATACATGGATAGAGTCATTATGAAAAGGAATAGACCCTTTCATAGTAATATAGGTAGTTTGTTTTCAATTTCAACCTTATGTTAGCCACACTTGGGACCATCTAGTACATGTGAGATTTATAGATTTTAGTCAAAACCCCACTTTCCATAGAATTTATTGCAAATGTCAAGTGCTCTTCATTTTAGGTTTGTGCCACATATAAATACTTGAGAGATGAAGGGGATCATAAAAATATATACCTACACCTATACATTTTTTTTATTAATGCTTAATTCCTCACAAGCATTGGTATATCGGTGGAAACTTTGGTATAATCTACACACACCTATGTAGGTTCTAGATATAGGATGAGCCATGAGTGATACATCTATTTTATTTGATTTGCATGTGTGTTTTTAGACTAAAATTATTTATTTGCATTGTCACATCAAAACAAGTCCAAAACATTCACATTGTTTTTACACCCCTTTATCCTAAGAGGTACTACTATATCTATTTGCTTCACACATTTTGCCTTGAATATTTATTCTAAAACTATTTGTGCATCTCTTGTTTAAATGGGGCATCATTATTATACCAAATTCATTCCAATATCTTTTTACTTTTAAACCAAGTTACAAGCTATTGGTATACATATTTTTTTTTCAAATGTGTGGTTATGCTACCTATTTTGGTCTAGCCTTTGCCTAAAAATTTGAGACTTTTCACATTAAATTTGAAACTCAACCTTTCAAAGTACAAATCCTAAACTAATCAGGTTCACACTGAAACTTCATCTAATTTGGCCTTACATTGTCTACCTTTTGTGTTTATATTGTTATAAATAATATGACCTATAGGGGGTGAATCAATCTTCAAAAAATTTCATTTAATTCCACTTAATCATACATGAACCATTCTAACAAGCATGTACATCTTAGAAAACATAAGCAACAAATCATAAGAGCATGAAACACACAAACACAACATATACATGGGAAACCCTCAAGGGTAATAAAACCCACTAATGAATTAAATGGAATACATTCCTATAAGACAAAAATCAATCTTTAGTGAAGCACCAACTCCACATGGAGCACCAACCCCAACTAGCTCAACACCGACTTAGCTAGGCTTTAGCAACCACCCACTTTCAAAGAGCCACCAACCCCCTTGATTATTACAATCCAACTCATCCACATAACACACTTGATAAAATTTACAATACTTTGTTTCTCACACAATATATTATGATCTTCTCCTTTATATTTTTGCTCACTTCTTTCCTTCTCAAAGTGGCTTCCATCCCTCTTTGCTCAACTAGCCCTATTCATATCTTGATTAGGTCTTATAAACTTGATCCTCATATTAAAAACCTTTTGTAGATATTAATGAAATATATTTTATGGTTTTCATTACCTCCTTATTCTCATGAATTATCTACATCATTTTCTTATTCTCTCCTTCTCTCTAAGCACATCAAATAGGCCTAAACTGCCTTTCTTTTATACAAGTCACTTGATCATATCCTTCTTAGTTATCCACACATTAAACTAAATTAGGTTTGACATGAATAGGTATTATAATATTAAAATAACATGTATTAATCATGAATCAATCAATAAATTAGGTCATCCATAGCTCAATTAGCCCTTAATCCTCTTTTAGGCTTAACGAAGACCTAATAGGTCTTCTTAGCAACACATTACCCTTTGATCTTCTTGAATTATATACAAACACCTCACATGGTAGGAAAAAATCATATTAAAATTCAATTTATTTCCATAACACTTTTTAGATCCAAATACGATTTGAACCCTTTCTCAAAACATTCTTTATAAAAGGCATGTGCATATACAGAAACTCTATCTTGAACGACTGAGGCATAAAATAAAATTTGAAAAACCATGGAAAAAATTCACATATTCAAAAACCCCATAACCTCATGGTCATCACAAACTTTATAATATGCTTCAATTCAAGGTATACAACTCAAACACTTCTCTACAAGATGTTCACTTAAAACTACCAACTAACTCCAAAACATAGTCAAGGAAACATGAGCATCTGACACACGATTAAACATACTAAATGGATTTAAATTTATGAAAAAAATATTGTATCATCCTCAGATAAAAATCAACCAATAATATCATTATCTCTAATGTAAACTACTGGTATTGCAAACCAATCTGTTTATCTTCTCTTTCACATAGTCTACTCAGTCAAATAAGCCATTTTGACTTTAATGTTATAACCTATTTTATTGTATTAAAAGATTATAAAAAACATATATATATATATATATATATATATATATATATATATATATATATATATATATATATTTATATAATTAAATTCCCAAAAAACAACATCATGCACCTAAATTCATCATTCTTACATGAAAACACATCAATAATCATCTTTTCACTTCTACTTGATTTTTTTTATTATCTACACCACATGATCTATTAACAACTGGCCAACTTGGATCACCAAATTTTCACACTTGATATTTTTAACCTCTCTATAAACCTTAATAGACAATATTTACAAGTCTCATACTCTAATCTTCATCCACTTAACAACTTTGAGTTGGTCAATTTTATTTGCTATAAAAAATCTTTAAAAAATAAGCACTTGCCTGTAGGGTTTGCTTACTGACTTGAGAAACTAATCATACTTAGAGATTCCTAGGAGAGTTTAATTAAACCTCATATTAATTTTATATCTATATAAAACCATTTTTATATCTTTATATCAATATCTTCAACATTGAGTCATTATTAGGGTTCTATGAGGGTTTAGAGCAACCTCAAGTCTTAACAATCATTCATAAAACTTAGCTTCTCTTCCCCAAAACCAATTATTTAAAATTTGATATAGAACCCTTCCTCATCTACCATGAATATATTATTTTCTCATGTATATTTTTTATGTGGTAATGAGCATTGGAAAAACTTTCTTGGATAGACAACTCTTCATTCTATGCATTTGGGAAACCTTGAAACACTTTTCAAGCCTTTTTTTGTAAACCTTGATCTAAAACTTTATACACATACTTAAAAAAAATTGAATCAGATATTTAAATTATCACTTTCTCACCCATTTCATGGAAACCAATCCTAATACGTCATCTGGCCACCATCTTTCATTTATTTTCTAGGTCTTGACCTGCAAGTCTCATTAGACCTTGAATCTGACCTTCTACCTACCCTATAGGCTTCACCTTGAAACTCTCCTATGTTCTAATGCCTCTTTTGTATTCTAAAGCAACCTCATACATTAATTCTTATTTTGAGATTTAATATATCATATTTTGAGCTTCTTATAAATCTTTGAAACACACAACTTCTTCTTTGGAGCTCACTCGTTTCATCATGCTAACTATACATATCTTCTCATAAATTTTATACAAAGATTTAAAAGATACTATACACTTGACATATTGGCCTATACTCACTCATGTTGATTCTCAATGATATCACTCAATATGACATCAACACATTCTTTAAACTAAACTCTCTATACAAAAACAACACTTACTATGATCGAAATAGAACTCATGCATACACGTCTCTCAAAGCTTACTTGACCATGCATCTTCACAAGAACCTTTGACATAAATTACATTAGATTGACATCAATGACAATATTTTTGACATCAATGACAACATTTATTCCAATAACTCAATAATCAATGATAATTTTCAACAACTTCTCCCTTTATCATTGATGGCAAATACACTCAAAAAACTATGCCACCCACTCTTGATGACAGTAATCTATTTATACCTAGTTTTTTTTTTCTCATTCTTTCTGACCTTTTTGATCTTTCTCCTTTTCTTACCTTTTTTAATATTTCTCCTCATTTTACATTCATGACAAAGGTATTCCATAACTATCATCATTTTCAAAATGAACTCAAATTAGAAGACACAAATCAGGCTTAGTCAATAACCTAAATAGTTCCCCCTCAAAATAAGAATCCACCATGCTTATGTTAGTAGTAGATATCAAAGGTCACTTGTAACTACTAAAATCATACTTTCTCCCTTTGAGCTGATACTATCTCTTAAAGATACTATATGGCACACAATATTCAAAAACTATGGCCACCACCTATGTCAACCATTCATAGAAACTTCTCTCAATCAAGTTACTCTCCCACTTGATACATCAAAAGCTTAAAAAATATAGTTTATTAATCATCTCAGAAATAATCTTTCCTTAACTCCATGAATATCAAAAATAAATCACATTCTTGACAAAGAACTCAGAGCTACCAAGCTCCCTTAGAACAATCATATCTTCTATAAAATAACTAGAGACTCAGATCACTTACCCTCCTTGATATGATAGAAAAATATCAAACTCTTGGTCATAAAGAAGGATATCTCATTATTGATACCAACTACAAAATTAAGGTCTCTCCCTTTGTCTTGATAGATCAATCTCAACTAATCAAATAAATAGATATCAAAATCTTACCTCTCTTATACCAATTATTTATGCTTTGACTTCAAATACCTTATAATGGACTTGGATATCTGAACATGCTACCCACTACACTTCAATCATAGATTTATCAACACAAGAATGGATAATATCCATCTTCATCTCTTTATTTGCAATATAGAAAACCTAGAATCTTTAAAAATAAACCTTATTTTACTACAACCCCATGTTTATGATGATAGAAGAATGTCTCCATGAAGCTTAATGGATCCAACCCTTTTTATAGGGAACTAAAATAGCATAAACTTAAGAGATTACTAGATCTCCATACTCTTAGAAGACTAAATATACTTCAACATCCTTATATAATTTATTAGCACTATAGGCTTGATCTCATCATCACCTATTTAATTATCAATGTGAGCTAACAACAGACATTACTTACTTGATTTCAAATATGAGGCATGCTCTATATTTACAAACAGTCCACTTGAGCTTATAGATAGATCATGACTTATCTTTACTATCTTTGGTTTCCATATAACCATTTGCCTTCTTTCTTTCACTCCAAGAGTTTTAAACTTCCTATTTTGACTTGATGATCTTCTATCTTTTTTAGGATAGACTCTTGCAATGTTTCCTACATTATGAGACATATAACATTCCACCTTATACATAATATATGAATTATGTAAATTATTATTTTTTCCATAGTTCCATGAATACTCATTATTTTAGGTTCTTCTACCTTCTCCTTCTCTATGACCAAAATAAATGCATGTAAAATAGTAACCATTAAAATAATTAACATACCTTATGGAATTTGTCTACCTGATTGGTCTTTTCATGTTGACCTTCTTATATTCAATTGTCTTTAATTTGAATTTATATGTGTTATTTTTGTCTTCTTTGAAACCAAGACCTATCTTGTCACTTACATACTTTTGACTACTCAATATGTCATCTAGATCCTCGGTTCTCTTTTTAAACTTCACAAAGCTCTTCATCTTGTTAGATGCTTGATCCAGCTTAGATTTTAGGGGTTCTACTTTAGTTTCATATTTTATTCATTCTTCCTCTTTATCCTTTAGTCTTGCTAACATAATATCCATTTGGGTTTCTACTTTATAGATGATCTCTTCATACTATTTGGAAGTATTACTCAACCTTTCCTTAAATAAATTAATCTATTCCTCCTAGTCTTAAACTAATGACTTGATTTTTTGTTCTTATTCATCACAATATTTAATTATTTTAAGTCACTCTTGAGCTCAGCTTCAAAATCTACTTTAGCTTTTCCTTCTTCTCTATCTTAGTACACTTCTTCATATGATTCTACATCAACCATAAGGACTTTCCCATTTAAACAACTCTCATTGTTCTGATTTTATGCCTATGAACAAAGTTTCACATTATCATGTTTAGATTCATTACTACCATCATCACTATTAGATGTGTTTGAATCCCTTAGATCATATGAGCTATCTTTTTTGGTATAGAAAGTCTTCTTATTATCAAATGATCCTTTCCTTCATTCTTCTTAAAATCTCTCTTTTCATTTTTAGAATTATAGATTTTTCTATCATCTTCATGGTTTTCATCATGTTCTTCATTGTAATCATATTTGTCCTTGTTAGGACACTTGGTTTTAAAGTGACCAATAGTGCCATAACATAAACATTTTAAGGGTATCTTACCTTTGTACTTACTTGATCCAAAATTTAACTTCTATCAAACATAACTATGAGTTCATCATCATTAATATCTAAACATACCTCATATTTGATCTTATTGGCTTTTGAATTATTTTAAAATTTGAAATATGATACCTTCTTAGGAGGTGTTCATTATTTATCATCTCATAGGTAGTCAAGATTCAATGAAGCCCATCCATATCTAACTTGTTAAAATCTTGCATCTCTTTTATTGTATACACCTTAGAGTAAAACTTAGGAGTTAGTGATCTTAATACCATTTGGACAATAGTAGACTCTTTTACTTCTTCTCCCAATCCTCTAATGATATTGACAACTTCATTAACCCTTAATAGGTAGGATTCAATGCTTTCATCTTCATTCATCTTGAAGATTTAAAACTATATTTTGTGGGTCTATAACATGGCCAATTTTACCTAGGCATCTCCTTCATAGATGGTCTTCAATTTTTCCCATATATATTTAGTTGATACAAAATTCATTACCCTAACAAATTCTAGTTCTAGTAGGTCACACAAAATGGTATTCAATTTAGTCTTTTTACCTACTACATTTGTTGGTAGAATTGGAGATGCAATATAAACATCCAAAACTAACTACCAAATATCATGTCCTTATGAAATCAGATATATCTTCATTCTGACATTATAATAGGCATAGTTAGATAAATTAAACAATAGATCCTTACTCATACAGAAACCACCTTGAGCTTGTTGACTAGTCATCCTTGATTTTTAGGATCTCCTTTAGGATTTTAAATCCAATTCAAGGGACCATGCTCAAATACTAATTGTTGAAAAAAATATGATTGAGATGGGGGTAAATTTGTCTTTAAAAATTTTCATTTAATTTCACTTAATCATATATGAACCATTCTAACAAGCATGTGCATCTTTAAAAACATAATAAAAAAATCATAAGAGCATGAAAGACACGAGCATAACATATACATGGGAAACACTCAAGGGTAATAAAATATACTAATGAATAAAATGGACTAAATTTTTATAATATAAAAATCAACCTTTAGTGAAGCACCAACTCCACATGGAGCACCAACCCCAACTAGCTTAGCACCAACTCAGCTAAGCTTTACAAAGCACCCACTTGCAAGGAGGCACAAACCCATTAGATGATTCAACACCAAATCAACCACATAATAAAATTAATCACCATGATAATATTTCATTTCTCACACAATAGATTATGATCTTCTCCTTCAACTCTTTGATCACTTCTGTCCCTCTCAAATTAGCTTATAGCCCTCTTCATAGATTGATTAGATCTTATTAACTTGATCCGCATATGGATAACCTATGTTATATATTAATAATATATATATGATGGTATACATTACCTTCTACTAATCAATTATTTTTATTATTCTATTATTCTCTCCTTCTCTCTAATCACATCAAACAAACCTAAACTCTCTTACTTTCATACAAATCACTTGATCATATCCTTCTTAATCAGCCACACATTCAAATCACTTAGGTCAACCATGAATAGGTATTATAATATTAAAATAACATGTCTTAATAATTAATCAATCAATACATTAGGTTATCCATATCTCAATTAGGCCTTACTCCTCTTTTAGGCTTAATGGAGACCTAATAGCTCTTCTTAACAACATGTTACCCTTTGATATTATTAACACATATCCAACACCTCATATGGTAGTAACACATAATATTCCACTTCAATAGACATTATCCAACTTCACTTTATGTCTAATGAGCCCTTTCCCAAAACATTGTTTATAAAAGGAAGTGCATATATAGAATGACTATCTTGAATAACTAAGGCATAAACTCAACTTTGACAAACATGGAAAAAATTAACATATTAATAAACCTCATAACCTCAAGGTCATCAAAACTTTCATTATATTCTTTAACTTATAGTATATAGGCTTAAACACTTATCTATAACATGTTCACTCATAACTGCCAACTGAATCTAAAACACACTCAAGGAAACATCAGCATATGACACATGTTTAACATACTCAAGGTATTTCAATGTATAAACAAAATATTTTATCATCCGTAGATCAACATGAAATAATTAAATCATGATCTCTAATGGAAACTATTGGCCTTGTAGACCAATCTATTTATCTTCTCTTTCAAATACATTACTTAGTCAAACAAGCCATTTTGGCTTCAATGTTATAACCTATTACACTATCTTTAAAGATTTTGAAAAGTGTAAATACATTATGAAACACCCAAACAACAACATCATGCACTTCAATTCATCACTCTTACATGAAAACACATCTGGGATCATCTTTTCACTTTTACCTAATTTTCTTATTATTTACACCATAGGATCTGTTAACGATTGGCCAACTTAGATTAATAACTTTACACACCTAAGATCTAGAACATATTAAAAAACCTTCATGTAAAATAGATAAAAGTCCCATACTTTTATCTTCATCCACTCAAAATATTTGACATAGTCATCTTTGTCTACTATAG
Organism: Torreya grandis; assembly: GCA_037957365.1. Lineage (NCBI taxonomy): Eukaryota > Viridiplantae > Streptophyta > Pinopsida > Cupressales > Taxaceae > Torreya > Torreya grandis. The sequence goes on from JARHVA010003567.1 coordinate 337,416, forward strand.
TAAATCTCCAAAAATAAGCACTTGCATGTAGGGTCTACTTACTCACCTAAAAAACTAATCACATCTAAAGATGCCTGAGAGAGTTGAATTCAACCTCTAGTTACTTTAATATCCATACTAAATCATTCTTATGTCTTTATAACAAGATCTTTAACATTGGGCCATTGTTAGGGTTCTATGAGGGTTCAGACCAACATCCAGTATTAATGATCATTCATAAAATTTAGTTCCAATTTTTAGAAACCAATGATTGGAAATTTGAGATATAACCCTTCCTAATCTACCATGAATATGTTAGGTTCTCATATATTTTATGTACATGCAAATGAGCATTGGAAAAATCTTCTTGAGTAGACAACTCTTCATTTTATGTATTCAAAAAACCTTGAAACACTTTTCAAGCCTTTTCTTGCAAACTTTGATTTGAAACTTTATGAAAACACTTAAAACAACTTGAATCACCTGTGCTAATGATCACTTTCTCACCCATGTCATGGAAACTGATCTTGATACTTCATCTAGTAACCATCTCTCATTTTCTTTCTAAGCTTGACCCACAAGTCTCATTAGGCCTTGAATCTGACCTTCTAACCACCCTGTAGGCTTCAACTTGAAACTCTTATATGTTTAAATTCCTCTTATATATGCTCAATAATCCTCATACATTCATTCTTATTCAAATCTTCAATAGATCATTTTTTGATCTTCTTACAAATCTTTAAAGAACACAACATCTTCTTTAGAGCTCACTCATTTTATCATGCTACCTACACATATATTCTCACTAGGTATATACAAAGCTTTTCAAGATACTAGACACTTGACACACTACCTTGTACTTACTCATGTTGATTCTCAATCATATCACTTAAGTTGACATCAGAATATTCTTCAAACATAACTCTCTATACATCAATAACACTTACTATGTTGGCAACAAAACTCATACATATACATACCTCAAGGCTTAATTAACCATGAATTTTAAAAAGAACCTTTGACATCAATGACAATACTTATTCCAACAACTCAATAATCAATGATAATGTTCAACATGGATTGTGTTACTTGGGTTGATTTCATATTTGATCTAAAAGACCCCTTGCCTAGACCTAGGAGTTGTTGTTTTTTGTACCTTTTTTAGAGAATCTTTCTGAACCAATTTATTTCCATGTGCTTTGTTTTAATTTTATTGTGCCAAAACGTTTGGCATCTTAGTTCCATTGTTGCAATATTTTTTTGAATAAAACTTTGATTTTTAAGTCAACCAATTACCAAGTGTTGTCTGAGCCAATTACCTTAGTTTAGTTTAGTTTTTTTTTTTTTGGAGTTTTGTGTTTCCAAGTCTAGCCTTTTTTTAGCATGATTATAACCACCTTTGGGCAAATCCTTTCTATCTATAAATCTTAGTTTTTAATTACTCTACTTTGTTTAGACACTCTTGTGACTGATTATAACTACTTATGGGAAAATTAATACTCTATCCATAAATGAGTTTGAGCCTTTGTGTTACTTTTTTTATTGATTATAATTTCCTTTGGACAAATTAGGATCATTTTGTTATATTAGTTTCATGTTTTTTTGTTCTACATTTGCCTAGTTTAGTTGTTTATCCCTTTGTGTATCTTTTTTAGAGTCAAAGGTTGTTTATTTTTAGACCTTGATTGTTTGTTGACTTTAGAACCTTTGTTTGTCATGTGACCTATCCATGGGTCTAAACTTGTCTCATTACACACATATCAGGACCATGTACAATCTTGGATATGGTAAATTTATGATCAATGACCCTTTTGTTCAAGAGTTGTATGATGATGTAGCTTATGAGATGGATCCTTATCCATATTATCATTCCATATTTTGAACAAAGGCACATCCATTTTGTTCAAGATTCATATGATGACATAGATGATGAGATAAATTTTTATCCATATTAAAACATTCCATATGTTGAATAAAGGCATGAACCTTTTGTTAAAGAGTCATATGATGATGTAAATTATGATATATATCCCTATAGATATTATAGAATTCTATAAATTAAACAAAGGAATGAACCTTTAGTGTAGTACTTGGTGACACTGCCTTCTTATCCAAGCCCTCATCTTTTGGCTTGCATTAGTAACCAAGATCTATAACTCCTAGAGATTACCATTTCAGGCTCTCATCCCTCAACCTATGTTAGTAACCAATCCTCACAATGCCCATTTATTACCAATTTATGCCCTTACAATCTTAGAATCTCAATATCCCAACAAGGTTGTATAATTACAACTAGACAAAGCATAATTAACATCCTAGACCCACCTTTAGTGTTTGTTAAGCCCATATTAGATGAGCCTATTTACAAAGAGATCATTATTAAACCATAAATCATTTTTCATCCATTGACAACCATCCCCCACTTTAGAAAATTAAAGCCAGTCTTTGAACCATAAGAGAGACAATCATTACTCTCTAAGATCTATCATTTAAATAACAAGATGTGTCCAAATCTGAGGTTTTGCAACCAAGTGTAAGACAAGGCAAAGATAACCGACTAATCGATGATGTTTTTTTTGAAGCACATATTTTTGATGGATTAACTTATGAAGAATTACACTTTGACCCTTTCCCTTTATTTAAGGATCCTCACTTTGACAAGCCAATCTCTATCGAGTTACCTGTTAACCCTTTCCCTTTGGTTGAGGAGTCTAACTTTGACAAGATAGTCTTTATTGAGTCACCCCTAATGATTATAACCACCTTTATGAAAATAATTATTTCAACCATTACCCTATTTTTAAGGATCCTCACTTTGAAAAGCTAGCCTCTTTAGAGTTTCCTATTGACCATTTCCCTTTCATTAAGAATCATCACTTTGACAAGACAATATTTGTGGAGTCCTTATTAGTTAAGCCTATTTTTGAAGAGTTGATTGTTCAAACATAAGCCATTACTCATCCAATACTAAACATTCAACATAACATCTTTGATACCACACTAGATGAATAATCAACATCAAATTCAGGTTATATTTTTAAATTGATATTAAATTTAGCATTAAAAGCATAATTAATATCAATCTCAACATAGGATTTAGAGTCCCTTGAGTTAGACTCAACTTCAAAATTAGAATACATTCATGGTTGTTATAACATTGGTTACACATGCCTTTTAGATAAAAATGAATATATATGTGATCCTTACATAGTTTTTGAGGATGATTACTTCAACATTGACACAATTTCTCCTAGTATCTTCTATAAGGATTGTGTTGCCTCTTACCATTCTACTTTTCATTAACACCAACCAAGCTAGCCATTATATTAGAATTACACCTCCCACAAGTGTCAATTAGGATCAACATAATTTCATATTATTGAACTACATCCATGGTGACATAGTATTTATATAATGTCAAACAAACCAAGACCACATTCAAGTATAAGAATAACAATCTCCTAGTCAAACCAATTTCAAAGGTGTTAGGAGGCAATCCAAGTCCAATTTCAGCATCTTCTATTGAAACCTTATTTTAAGCACTATAATAAAATAAAATTTAAATTAAAACATTCGTTAGTGAAACCTTTTTGAAGGAGTTATGTGAAAATCAAGACAAATTTATTGGTGAAAACATCTTTTAGGTGATAATTGTCAAGCACAACATTTCTTCAATACTTAATGAAGACATTATCAAATATAACATTAGTACAACTTCCATTATACATTATAATTATATGGAAACATCTCTTAGGCCCAAACAACCAAAAAATATGATGGTGCTATCAAGAACATAATCAAAAGCCTTTGGCCCCACCACAAAAAAAAATATATCAAATCTAGAATCAACAACATTGTGTGTACCTAAAAATATTTATATTCATTTATTTCCTAAACATTATACATTCCATTACAATCCATTTATTCATTTAAAGCCTATATTGCATTGCCATATCAGACCTTTTAGCCAAATTTTATCCCTATTTACCATCTGTGGCCTCTTTTATATAGGCTACGAAGACATATTGTCTTGAAGTTTAAAGGAAATAGAATCAATGACCAATGAAGATCACAACAAAAATATTGGAGTCCAAATCAGTAGTAGGTTCTTGACATAGTAGTTATTTAAAAGAAGTTTGGGCTATAAATTTAAACATTTGACCATTTTAGTTGTATCATATGTTGATTAGGAAGTGCATTTCCATATCATTAAGAATAACATTATCACTAAATATTTACCTCACCTTATCACTTGGGGGAAACTATATTACCATTATAGCTCATTATCCATTCTAGTTGTATCATATGTTGGTTAGGATGTGATCTCCACATTAGTAGGAACAACAAAATCATCTAATTTTCATTTCCCTTTACCTTACCATTTGCCTTTCCTATATTGTTCTACCATACCCTTAACCCTTTACCAACCAATACTTTTTTACCTGACCCTACCTATCATGTTTAGCCTTTTTTCTCATTCAATTTTCCTTCAAGCATGTTTAGTGGTTGATGAAAAATTTAGTTCCACCAGTATTTTTATAATTACATGTTTTAATGGTAGTATATGAAAGTAATATGATAGTGGTCCTCGAAATTGCATTCTTCATTTGTTGTTATGTTTAACTAGTGACACTAATTATAATAACCTTTGGGAAAATCAGTATACCACCTCATGCTACTAATTATAACTACCTATGGGAAAATTAGTATCATTGACCTTTTGTCATTGTTTCCTAATTATAACCACCTATGATAAAAATAGGGATAATAATTTTACCATGTATTTATGCATCACCTTGCCATTATTTTTCTCATTTTCCTTTCCCTTTACCTTTTACTTAAACTTGTTGGTACTTGATCAGATGCCCTTTATGAAGGCATAAATATAGTGACTTGAGGTCTTAATAGGACTATGTAGGTAGTGCTTGATTAATTTTGAGGTCAACTCAGTCATCCATTTTCCATGCTCTCTCCATTTTACAAGTTTAGATAATGTTGTATCTCATAATTGTCTATTGAGTTGAGATACCAAAAATACTAAAAAATTGGAAGCATTTCATTATCTTTCAAATAAGTAGAACTACATTGACTTGAGTTCCTAATGGGACAATGTGGATAGTACTCGATTCATGTTGAGGTTAACTTAGTCAACCCTTTTCCATGCTCTCACCATTTTGTGATCATTTTAAGTTGAACACTCATCATTTTTTGAGCAACGTAAGACACACTCTCACTATTTTGTAAGTTGGACTATTATGTATCTCATAATTATTGATTTAGTTGAGATGCCTAGAAAAATATAAAAAAATTGAAATAATTTCAAAACCCTAAATAGTTCATTATTCACTTTGTTTTTATTGGTGTTTAATTTACATCTTTTGTCATTTTGTTTAGTTATTATTGTTTTTATTGTTGTTTGTGTTTTTTTATGTGTTTATTTTTATTTGTTTGTTTTTATTTGTGTTTTTTTAATTTATTTATTTTATTTTACCTTTGATTCCTTGATTATCATGAGATTATTATACTTTGTTTATACTTAAGTCTTGATTATCCATATCATGTACTTCAGTTGTCAATTTTTGTATTTAGTCTTATAATTAATTTATTTATTTTATTTAAACTTGGGATTTGATCATTCATATCTTATTCCTAGGTTATTTATATTTACATATAAATTAAGTTTTACATGCTTAGGATATACATTGCCATTTTAGTTATCCCTAACTATAATGCATAATATCACAAGATGAAGCAAAACCATGCTCACAAAGTCTTTTAGTAGCTCTATGAAATCATCTCTATGATATATAAAGAACCGAACCAACTACCCTAACACCTAAATTCATGAGTAGTACACAAGAGCATAAATGATTCATTATGTGTTTATACAAATGAGCATCTACAAATAAGCATAAATATGAGTCAATCAATAAAAAATAGTTTGGAGGAGATTATAGGTAATGGTTCCATAAAAACTTCTCATTTTTCACCTTGGAAAATCCCCTCACTCTCCTTGATCAAATCAACCCATTGACCATTCTGGTTGTATCAATGTTAATAAGGATGAGCATCTCTACATTGGTAAGTATAAATTAATCATTCATTTTGATCAATTATTATTCTTATATTATTTTCCTCATTCCATTTTCTCTCACTTATGGGTGACTACATTGTCTTGAGGTTTATTTAGAATATGTAAGTAGTACTTGGATACATGACATGTCTTCGGTCAGCTTGGCCACCTTTGTTCTTCCAATCATTTCTTTCATCACTTTGTGCATCCTTATGTCCTTGGTTGTTTGTATATTCTCCATTAATTAGACCATCACATCTACATTTATTCCCTCTCATATTTAATTTGTGTTATAGGTTACCTCTTTTAGTTTGGCTTACCAACCCACCGTAATGGGGCACAACCAATTTTTATCATGATCAAATACACCCTATAGGGTCAAAATCATTTTTAAATCTAGGTCATCTTAATTATTATAACCAACTTTGGATAAATATTTATTTTAACCCATCTACCATACTATGGTACATACATATACCATTGATTATAATATCCTTTAGAAAAATTGATGTCTCAACCTATATTACTAATTATAAACACCTTTGGTAAAATCAATACTTCTAAAATCAATGCATTTAAATATTATCTTTATTTGATTAATCTCACGCATGGGATAATTTAATTCTTACTCTTGCTTATTTTTTAGGGTTCATCCATCAATCATATGTGTTGGCCACTCCCTCAAGGAGGCATCATAGGCTTCCCAAACTTTGTTTGGAGAATCATTCCTCAATCATTATATTTTTTTTATTCTTAACAAATTTTTCATTCTTTGAAAAGACATTACTATGCCTATGTATCTCAACTCCTTAAACAGGGGCAAACTATAAACACTCCTTTTTGGCCACCTCTGTGTCTAAATGGACACTAGAGTAACTTATTATAAAAAAATGTAAGTTAATCCTAAAATCACCTTAATTTCCCAAGTTTATTCATAAAAGAGTTTTAATTTGCTAAGAATGTGATGAGTCTAGCTTATTTGGTGTATTATCATATATGCATCACTAACCTAGTTCAATTCTAACCCTAGTCAAATTATAACCTAGTAATTTGAAAATTTTTGGCATGTTAAAATATTTATTCAAGTCATTTAAAATAATTTATAAAGGATAAAAATCACTAATAAAGACTAATTATATTTTAATCCTTATTTAACTTTCCCAAACAAAAATTCCAAATCAAATTAGTGAAGTTCATTCACTAAAAAAGGAATTTTTAGCCAAAAATGAAGTTAAAAGTCAAATAAGCTAATAAAGTGATTTATTATCTCATAAATATTCAAAAAAATGACTCACACTTCAAAAATATCTAAATTGATTTGTCATGCCTCACAAATTTTTCAAACTGAGGTGTTAAAATTTCATGAGTGCCTTAACCCCACCTAGAGTTAGATTGACTCAACCTAGGTTAATTTATACTCAACCCAAGTTAGAATTTACCCTAACTTATCTAAGGTTAGATTTATTTATTTGAGATATAAATACAAGTTTCCACACCATTGTTTAACAAGATTTTGTGTGTAAGGTTATTATGTTGGAATTCGTTCTTGAAGCCTTTAAGAGTAGTGTTATAATGCCCAATTTATGCCAAGATTTAGACCAAGCCACAACTGACTATTGGATAAATGTTACCACCATTGAAGAGCACTGATAAAAGATTAAAATTCTCATAGGCCAATAAATAACATCCTTATGCTAACAAGTAATCAAATTATGTGACAAAGGAGGTAAGAAAATTGTATTATCTTCATCTCTATTTTATGTTCTTACTTATTGTGTTATGTTCCCCCTAGTTCTTACGCAAGAGGCTTTAGTATTAGTGAAGTTTTTTATTCTTGATGTTTTATCACTTGGAATAAAAAGAGACTAATCTACATATTATTTTCTCTTCAAAATCCTAAGGTACAGTGGGTATCCTTCAAGAAACATAATAGCTCATAAGATTTTGAGAATGGGATACTACTAGCCTACAATCTTAAAGGATGTTCATAACCATGTTAGGACCTCTCATGATAGCCAAGTATTTTGGAAAATATAATTAAATGCTATCATACATTTATATCTAATGATTGAAGGAAATCCCTTTGCCCAATGGGGCCTTGATTTTATTGGGGTGATAAACACAAAATCTTCATCATGACATAAGTTTGTCATCATAGCTATTGACTACTGCACCAAGTGGATAAAAGTTGTAGAAATAAAGAAATACAGAGCAATTGATGTCATCAAAATTCTATAATAATATATATTAACCATGTTTGGCACTCCCATTTCATTCATTTGTGATAATGGTCTAGATTTTAAATATTTTAAATTTACATAATGGGCCTATGACAATAAATCATAGTCAAGTTCTCTTGTAACTATTATCCACAAGGGAATGGAGTAGCTAAGTCTACCAATAAAAATCTAATATATGCCATCTAAAAATTAACACAAAAAAAACTAAGAGAATGACATCTCTTGTTGAAATATGCACTATGGGTCGATTGAACTACGCTCAAGTAATCCCTCAAGGCTTCACCTTTTCTAATGGTGTATGTAAAATAGCTAGTATTCCATACTACTCTCAAGATACCAACATGTCAATTCATGTAAGAGTATATGAAAAAATATAAAAGAGTATAGTCTAGATTATTAGATATAGTCCATATGGAAGACATAAGAATTGAAGCACTGCATAGCTTCAATAAACATTAGGATATTGTAAAAATATTGTTTGAAAAAAGATCCAATATTCAAAGCCTTTAGGATCTCAAACTTAGTGCTTTTATGGGTTAAATAACATGAGAATAAATGACAAAATGATGAGTTCACTCATTTATGGATTGGAATGTATAAGATATTAGAGATAATAGGAAATAATGCCTTTTAATTGAAAGACCACCAAGGTAATTACCTCACCTTTCTAGTCAATGGATAGCTTTTGAATCACTATTTCATGACTACTCCAACTAGAGATGCCTCATAATGAATATAAGTGAAAATTGTATATGTAGTATTAGAGTATATTTCTTGATTTATGGGTTATATTTATTACTTTCTAGAGTAAGTTGTATGATTTATCATATTAGTATTTCCTTCTTTGTACTTATTATTTCAATAGATTATTTGTTTTTCTTTCAATAATTTAGTTTTTATGCTTTCTATATTAGTTTGATAAAACTATATAATAGAACAAATTATTTCCTACATGGACATTACAAAATAACTACAAAAAATAAGGGGATGATTCATAATGATGCACCATTGGTCCTCATAAGGATTTATTTTGATAATACTAGAGCTTATGGAGTCAAAGTATGTGTTATAATTGAATTTCATCTTGTTTTGATTGTATGAGTTTACTATACCTCTTTTATTTATTATTATATAAGCATGCAAATTTTATAAAGGCTTTCCATCTCCAAAGATTAACTACATTATAAAATGATAAAACTTGGTTGAGTGATAATAAACATAGAACTGGATGTACAATGACATGGATGTATTTATTGAAATAAGTTTTCTTGGATTTATTCTTATATAATCATGCAAATTTTATAAAAGATTTACATATCCAAATATTAATTTTAATATAACATGATAAAACTTCTATGAGTGATAATAAACATAGAACTGGATGTACAATGACATGGGTTAGGTCCTTTTTTATTTTATTAAAGATCAGGATAGTTGGCATTCATACATTACATAAAATCTTCCAAATTTAAATAAAATTTTATGTGTTCAAACTTTTTGAGCTTTTTTAGTATCCAAGATTTGATGGGTGGCACCTTTTTACTAACCTAGAATCATGGAGGCATTAAATAAGTCTAATCATTATGATGCCCCAAAGACTAATACCTTCAATCTTATGCAGTATCCAAACTTGATAAGTGGAACCTATTTAATAACCTTGAACCACATATGAATTAATCAATTCTAATCATTTTGATGCCTCATAGTGATGTAGAGAAACTTGTCAAAAAATTTAACTCTACCTCTAAAACACACTTCACTACACCTTAAGGCCTCTCTTGTAGCCTTTTTTATAGTTTTTTAGATTATATGAAAAAATAGGGATTCATGAAAAAAAAATAACACCCATTCTAGACACCCTATATTAAATTACACCTCTCCACCAATTTTCTTGGTATGAAACAACCCCTAGATCAACTTTCTAGCCATAAACCACTTCTAATTAGGTCCTACTTATGGGTTGTTCAAAATAGGGCTCTATATTCATACTATGCTTGACCATACAGGTTTACAACATATTGAATGAGATATACCACCCTAAAAACTAAAATATTACAAAGTTTAAACTTTTTCACTGGTTAGAACTCTCACAAATGACTTTTTCCTTTCCAAACCCTAATTTAGGGTTTTCTTTCCCTACATAGATCTGAGAGGAATAAATTATGGATCTTGACTTATATAAGGTATTTTTGATCAATGTAAAAGTTATTTAAGACATTAATAAACCACACACACCCTATGTAATCATCATATAACCTTCATAACTCCTCTTCTCCACTTTTTTAATAAGGAATCTATTTAACTATGCAAGAAAATGTGACTGCTACAAGATTGTGACAATACAGTAAAATGTGGAATAACCTTCAATAATTAAAAAAAACTTACCAATACCATTAGAAAAATCATAATATTTATTTCATTATGGTTTCCTTTAATGAACAATGTTACACAGTCAACAAGGAATATAACTACTCAAAAAAAATAGGGTCTATGGCACTTTCCTTCAAAAACTAGGATTTTTTCTTCTTGTTAATCAAATTGGAGTTTATATAAATAATAAAAAACCATTAAATAGGTAAATTTCACCTTTTTTACATTCATAACTAATTTAACTACCTTTAAGGACCTTCTAATAGGCACTAAAGAGCAAGTTAGGATAAATAAACTTGTAAAAAGTTAGTTTTCCATGCACCCATGACTATGGACCCATCACAAGGATTAAATGGATCATTAAAGACATTTTTAAAACAATTTTATAAGCTTTAAAATTTACTTAATTAACCCCTATAGTGGTAAATCAGAGCAAATAATTCAAATATTTGAAAACTGAATTTTGGCAGGAAACTAGTAATTTGACAATTTAACAAACTAGAACCTAAACTAACCTATCAATTTGAAATATAAGGATGGTTCAGGAATATAAAGACATTTTAAAACATCATAAATACAAAATTAGAATAAATAAACCAAAATCAAAGTCAAAATCACTCTAGAATTGATACTCCTACATCATATTCGTAGGGAAAGAGAAAAGAACTCAAGGACTATTATCCATGGATGTTTCTAGAGTATTCCCATGAATTTTGATGTCATTTTAAGTCATACACATACAAAATTATGGTGGTTTATGTTTCCATTTGACCAAATACTTGGAGTATTTCTTGTCTCTAGCCTACTTGTCTAGTATGTAGTTTATTTTATTCTCTTTTGGGAATTATGGTGTTTAATTCCTAAGTAAATAAATGTGTCTAAGTAATATAAATCAGTAAATAATATGCAATAATTAAACTAATAATTTGTGTAAATAGATAGTTTTTTGTCTTTTTTTAATATAGAAATATGTGAAAGAAATTAGAACTTAGCTTATTTTGGTTGATCTAGATTGAGATAGAGTCTCATACTAGAGTAGGACTGGAAAATAGATTGGAACAGGTTCCTAAACTTCATTTTTTAGTTAGATAAGAGCACCAAAAATGGACACCCTATTATCTGGCACTATAGTCCTATTTTTATGCTATTCTCCTAAGGATGAAAGCTTTTTGGGTTCCATTTGGCAAGTCTGTGTTACCCTATCTATGAAATTTTGAGGCCTAAAAGATTGTATAGCTCACTGTGTGTTTGATTAAATCTTTGAAACCATTAGGATCTCTTGGTGCTTGAACTTGAATTTAAACTTAGGTAAATAAGAGAAGGGGTTAGTGTGTAAAGGATAAATTGTATGCACTTCACACCTCATATATGGTCATGTTACCTACATACCAATACTCTAAAGAGGGATCAAGCTAATGTAATTTGAAGTTCTTAGTGCAATAATGTGTGATATATGCAACTAGATGTGAAAATATATGTACTTTGGATGACCAGGGGCTAGTATGAGTGCTTGAATAGGCGTGAAATGATCTTGGAAGGATGTATGCAGATAATAAGAGTGTTTGAGTGTACTTCTTATATTCTTGTTTCTTTCTTGTAAATGAGTATTAGCCCCTCTAAATAGAATTTTAATGGACTTTTATAAGATAACTAATGATCATAAGTTAAATGAATTCATGTTAGGTTGACAAGGAAAAAGATAAGAATCTAAAAGAATCTAATCATTGGGAGTAATTTTAAACTTGGACAATAGTGTGAAAATCATGACACTCTAGGTTTTAACGCTCCTATCCAAGCTAGGAATTGTTGTCCTAAGGGGATGTGACCTATAGAAAGCTATGGATGACTGGGTATCAGTGAAAGACTAACCAAGAAGAGTTGTGTGAGCAAGAAAGAGGACCTATAGGTTGGGTGCTATTAGCCATGCCTAAGTCATCCAATTTCACATTTTATATGATTAAATTCCCCCCCCCATTATTCTACTGATGTATCAAAGTGAAATAATAGGATAAAGGAAAAATATAAGGCATACCTAAATGTACCTATAATGGAGAAGCTCATAAATTTATATGATGTTGGATGTGCATAAAGAGAGCACGTTATGAAGTGTGAATCTACAAATGAAAATATAAAGTATATTAGTTATTTCTAGGTATGATATATCCAAAATAAGAACATAAAAAGCTAATTAATAGGTAGAGAAAGGAATGAATACATGTCATCTGGTACATGAACCAATACAAAACCTATTATGATGTTGGATTGTGCTAAGTAATTATTGAATCAAGAGTAATATCATGAATGAAGTTGAGTGCTCAGTTACCTATAATACAACCCAATAATGCAAAGGATGGACCTTTGGCTCCACCTTTTCCAACTAAGTGAAGTTAATAAATCATACATGTGCTAATCTATGTCTAGATTGTGTGTCCAATCCCTTTGAATAGGTGGCTCAAGAATACAAAGGTTATCCCTTTGACTCCATCATTACCTCATGAAGTGAAGCTATGAAGTGATATTGGTATAGAATGGATGTCATATGAGATGGCTCATGGATCACATTAATGTGCTATATATTTGATAATGTGGCATGGATATTTTATTGTGTGTTGGAAACTAGATCACTATTGACCATTTTGAAAGATGCAAATTAGGCTTGTATGAAAGCCACTCTAAAAATAATGTACTAGGCTTATATGAAATCCAAATTGGTAAGTCAGGCACTCAAAAAACTAAACTTTTATGAAATTTTAAATTGAATGTGATGTTAACCACCTACATATGGTGTAAGGCATGTAACTGTGGAGAATGCTTGTAATAAAATGAAACTTAGAAATAAAAGAAGATCAATGTGGCACATACATTACCCCAAATTATTGATGTATAAAATATTGATTATTATTTTAAAGTTATAAAAACTACATATTCTAAATTTCAAATGATAACCATCATGTTACACATGATAACACCCTATATCTAAGAAAATTGTGCTGAAACTGCTAAATCTGACTGATTTGGAAGTGTAAAAACTATCCCTAAACTAAATTTCTTGCCTATTTACAAAAAACCTAATTGTTTTTCTAACTATATAGAAGTTAAAAATTATGGACACCCCTATTTTTGGTACTACTATCCATTTTTGGTGCTATTGTCTGGTGTGAAAATTGACTACTAATTTGAAATTGTCACTAATTTTTTATTTTGATTTGACCGGTTTGACCTCTAGATTCTATACTGAGTGTTTTTAATGTTGTTATTTTGATTAATATGAGGTTTTATCTCTATTAAAAAACTCATATTTTATGCCCCCTCTTTTTAGAGTAAGAATGATGAACCTGCAAAGACTACCCTCAGAAGAAAAGAGTCATGCAAGTGTGTTAAGTTGAATAGATATATGATATAACATTTGATATTTGACAATATGTTTCAAGATAAAACACTATTTATATTGATAGATTATTATATTGATAGGTGTATATCTATATAGATATAACAATGTGAAAGTATGCATAAATTACTAAACTACAATTGAAAATGTTAGATGTTAGGTGGAGGGATGGAGCATGATGTCCATCATGGAATCCAAGAAAGCAAGGTAAATGCATGATATGGATCATGGAATTTCACACAATGATTAGCAAAAAATAAATCCATCAATAATCAAGAAACATACAAGGATGGCCAAGGGACCATATAAATAAAGGACATGGGCACATGTTACTCAAATTGGAAGAAAAGCATGGAAGGCATGTTTGAATGCCACATACACATATAAGTGAAACAAGAAAAGTTGGAACAAGGGCCATAGGCACATGGAAGAGTACATAAAAATGAAATTGGAAAATTTCCTAAGGCACACACATGAATAAAATTAAAGGAAATTGGAAAATGGTTGAAAACATAAGTAGGAGATAAGCAGGAACTAGAAATGCAATCACACAAGTTACGCTAAGTAAGAAGAGAAAACATGTAATAACTGGAAAGAGATAAATGCATCTAACTAATCATATAAAATGTGAAAGTATTAAAAAAATATGTATTATAGGACTAGGTATATGCTAAGAGATAGATAAGTGTTAGATACTAGTGAAATATTGATATAGTATTCTGTGTAAGCTATAAACTAATGTACATCAACATGATAACTTAGAGTGTGTAGTGTAGGAATGACATAACCTAGATGGTGTATTCATGTAGAAAATTCCCCTAGTGGGTATGTATATCGATGTGTGTCCTAAATTTAGAATAATGAATTTCCCCTCAATGGGTAGAATGAAGTAATCAAATAGTTGGATTTCACTACACATACTCAAACAAGATCAAGTGAATCATGGTAATGTATAAAAGTGACATACAATAGCATGAAACATTAAATGTAAGTCCTAGCATGATAGTAGTGATGTAAATCATGGATGATGTAGACAATCAAATTTTTTTAGTGTTTTTGAATTATTTGAATGTTTTTTTTAATTTTGAAATATTATATTTTGTTGTGTTTTTGGAAATATTTGAAATATGTACAATCAAACAAGAGATATTGTGTACAAACAATATTGAAAAGAAATGATACTAACTGATGAGTCTCAGATGGGACTCCCTATTATGGTGTCATGTATTGAAAAACTAAATCATTCATGATTGTGAATCATGATTGAATGGTTAAGAATATGACTTTGTATATTTGGATTCATCATTATTATCTTACAAATCATAATAACCTGTATTGTTTCACTCATCATTATCATCTTGATTTTGAACCAATGGAATGCTAATGTTGATTATTATTATATTTAGATATTTTCCTTTGATAAATTATTTTTGAATTATTTGCCTTAGGATATTCAATAAATCCCAAACCCTGGTGACAAACATTATCATCTGCTAGAATAGGAGTAGTGATGCCTTGAGCATGCTTGCCCAACCTTTGACCTTGATAATCAAACTGTTGTAGATATCTTTGACCAAACCCATATTAAATTAAAATTTGAGCCTCATTTTTGAGAAGTAGATTTGCATATTTTTCATGCTTTATGTATGATTATGGTACTATTTGTTGTTCTTATTTTTCTTTTTGATCCTTTTGTTGTTTTGAGTACTATTTTGGTAACCAATTTTATACTATTTCTGAGTTTGACCCTTTGTGAATGTGTTCCTATGTTATTATGGATTTATTGACTTATTTACCCTGTATAAGGTCCTCATTATCAAGTATATATTGGATATGTTTTTTCAATGACAAACATGTATCTATGTGATGCCCATGCATTCTATGATATGCACAATAATATCTAAATCTTTTCACTCGATGTAGAGGAGGTAGTTTGATCATATTAGATTTAATAATTTCCCTTAGTACCTCACTTGAAATCTTATTTTATATTTTAATGATTTTTGAATCACTATTTTTAGAGTTATTTTGTTGTGATTTGTTATTTTTATATGTAACATTGCTTGCAACTAATTGACTAGGTGAAGGTGCATATACATGGTTGACAATAGGGTATCTTTGATGCTTTTGTATTATAATATGATTTTCAAATGTTTTGATCTTTTCATGTAATAGTTGATTATACATCTATAAATCTAAAATTATCTTGATCATACTAGTGATTTGATAGTTTAGAGTCTCACAAGTGCAAACCTTAGTTGCTTCCAATTGAGCATGTAAGCACATATGTTGAAGAGGATGTAAGGAAGGTATGGGCTGAATGTATGCATTAGAAATAATAGTATAGGTTTCCTCACCTTTTGTAGGGGTGATAGCTTGGACTTGGTTAGAGGGAAAGTAGTTATCACCCTCTTGAGGGAGAGGAGGAGAAGGGATTTCTTTCTTCTACATAAGATATGACATTGAAACAAGAGTATCCAAAAAGGCATAGACATCTAGGTAGAAACTATGCATATAGGCTAAAATGTATGTAAGTGCAGTTATAAATTTTATAGAAATATGATTATATAGAACATTCAACATGAAAGATAGAAAAAAAGGGATAGAAAGCTTGAATTTGTGCATGTATGCATAAGAAACTGTGACATGTGATATGACATTTATAATGGGTTTATCATGATAAACTTGTGTAGTTTTCCCTATGAGAGATAGAGAGTAAAGGGTAAAGAGTATGAAATTGTGCATGTATACATAAATATATTTGACATGTATTATGACATCTGCTATGTGTTTAGCATGATAATCTTGAAATTTTTTCCATATGAGAGATAAAGAATATACAAAAGAAATATTAAAATTTTGTGCAAGTTTAGCAATGAATTTTGTAATATCATCCTTTATTATGAAACATAAGCATGAAATTCAAAGGATGGAGATTTTTACTAACATATAATAGGCTTCATCATTCATGTACATGATAGGTCCCATTGTGGTTTCCTTATTATTTGCAAGAAATGTAAGAAAAGTTTGTAAATAGTTGAGCATCATTTTTTCAATTTAGATATAGATGTAAGGTGATACCTCAAGAAGAAAATTAGGAGATATTATATGCAACTAGGGATTTTTCAAAAATATTTTTAAAAAATACTATGAACTTTTGAATTTGAAATTTGATTTCTGATTTAAATATGCATCTACAATTTAGAAGTTTGAGGGAATAGTACTTGATTTAATGGGACGTAGTAGGTGCAACTAGGGTTTTGAAAGAAATAAAAGTTTTGAATTTATTATGAATTTTTGAAATTTGAAATGATTTTTTGATTTAGATATTCAACTAAAAATGTTTTAGAAAATGTTAGAAAATACTTGGAAAATAACTAAGAACTAGTTGATGCAACTAGGGTTTGAAAAGAATTTTTTAAAATTAATATAATATTTTAAAAATTTTGCAATGAATTTTTAGAATTTAATTTTAAAAACTTAGGAAAAATCTAATTTTTTTTTAAATTAGCAATATATTTTTCATAGTGTTTTGAAAGTGTTTTTATGCAAAGACGACCTAGTCTGTGCAAACTAGGGCTTTAACAAAATATGTGATAATTTTTAAATTAATTGGTAGATTTATTATTATTAAATGTATAAAAAATAAATAAATTATGGAAAAAAATTAGAAATAATTATCCCTAGGGTTTCTAGGGTTTTTGTGTGAAGTTCAAAGTAAGTCAAGTTCACCAAATGTTTAATTCTTTTTTGGGAATTATGGTGTTTAATTCCTAAATAAATAAATGGGTATAAGTAATATAAATTAGTAAATAATATGCAATAATTAAACTAATAATTTGTGTAAATAGATAGTATTTTGTCTTTTTCTAAATATAGTAGTATGTGAAAGAAATTAGAGCTTAGCTTATTCCAATTGATTTGGATTGAGATAGAGTCTGATACTAGAGGAGAAAGACTAGAAAATAGACTAGAAAAGGTTCTTAAAATTGGTTTTTTATTTATATGTGAGAACCAAAAGTGGGTACCCTACTTTCCAGCACTATAGTCTTATTCCAGCATTGTTAACCTGAGGTTGAAAGCTTTTTACATTCTGTTTGGTAGGTCTATGTTACCCTATCTATAAAATTTTGAGGCCTAGAACCTACAAAGTTCATTGTGTGTCTGATTCAATCTTTAAAACCATTGGGAGGTCCTAGTGCTTGAAATTGAATTGAAACTTAGGGCAAAAATAGAAGGGGTTAGTATGTAAAGGATACACTAGACACACTTCACAGCCTATGTGTGGACATGCTACCTACATACCAATACTTTGAAGAGAGATCAATCTAATGTATTTTTCCCATTGAAGTGATTAGTGTAATAATTTGTGATGTATGCAACTAGATGTGAAATTGGATGCACTTTGGATAACTAGGAGATGGTATGAATGCTTGAATAGTCTTAAAATGATCTTATAAGGTTGTATGTAGAGAATAAAAAAGAGTGCTTGAGTGTACTTTCTTGTATTCTTGATTATTTCCTATAAATGAGTGACAACCCCTCTAAATGGACTTTGAATGGATTTTTGTAGGGTAATTAATGATCATAGGTTAAATGAATTTGCATTAGGCCAATAAATAAAAGGATAAGGATCTAAAATAATCTGACCATTAGGGGAAATTTTGAACTTGGAAAATAGCACCAAATTTAAGACACCCTAGGTTTTAGCACTCCTATCTAAGTTGGGCAGTGTTGTCATAAGGGGATGAGACCTAGGAGGATAGACATGGGTCTAAGAGGGCTACCTAGGTCTTAAAGATCTTAGTCTAAAAAAATATAGATGACTGGGAATCAGTGAAAGACTAACTAAGAAGGGTTGTGTGAGAAAGAAATAGGACCTATAGGTTGGGTGCTATTAGCCATGCCTAAGTCATCCAATTTCGCATTTTATATAATCACACACTCTAAATCTTCTAATTTGGATTTAGGCAACTATGTTGTTTAATCTAGACCTAATGTAAGTGCTCCTCTTGTTATGTTCTCACCTTATACTACTATTTTGTAATGTTATATGTATAAAACATTAAATATTGATAATATGCCTACCCCACTAGACAACTCTAACTCATAGCCATTATTTTCAAACTTCTTGAGGACCCTGTAAGGACCAATTTTTTTTCATTTACATCTTATTATTATCACCTAGTGGATACTTCTCCTTCATAATATGAGCCAAAACTTACCTCCCTTATATCTACCTACTTATTGTAATTTTACACACTAGCCTCTAAATGCTTCCTTACCTATTCATGTAACTCCTTCATTTCCACTACAAAATCTTCACCTTCAACACTCCTCTTATCCATATGATTGATTCTTTTGAGTTCAAAAACTCCTCTAGGATGCATACCATATAGTACTTGAAAAGGACTCATGTCAATGGTAGAGTCATTATAGGCAAACTCTTCTTGAGGCAATATAAGATCCCACTACTTGGGATAGTCCTTAGATAGACACCTCAATAGGCTCCCTAAGATTCTATTAACTACCTTAGTTTGACCATCTATCTGAGGGTGGTAATCTAAACTAAAAATCAAGTTTATGCCTAGATTTCTCCATAGTGTTCTCCATAAATTACCAAGGAACTTGGTGTCTTTATCAGATACAATGTTCATGGGTAGTTCATAAATCCTTACTACCTCTTTTTAAAATACAATTACCACATGGGTGGTATCATTAGTACTCCTACATGGAATGAAATTTTCTATTTTAGAAAATCTATCCATAACTACATATATTGAGTCAAAACCCCTTTGTGTCCTAGGTAGTCCCATAATAAATTCCATGCTTATAGATTCCTAAAGCTTATTTGGGACTGGTAAGAGTTGATACAACCTTGCATTAGTGATCTTACCTTTAGATAACTAATAAATTTTTCATCTTTTAACATACCTTATCACTTATGTTTGCATCTTATACTAATAGTAGTGCCTAGTGAACTACTTTAATGTCTTATCAAGCCCAAAGTGGTCTACCATACTCCCACTATGCTTTTATTCAATCATATTCTCCCTTATTGAGCTTATTTGCACACATAATTGTACCCCTATAAATATAATTCCATCTTGTAAGATAAAATCCAACCATGGTTCCTTGTTGAGTGTAGTTGGGTGCTTGAAAGCATTGTATGCTTCCTTGATGTCTTCATCTTCTTAATACATGTTTTTAAGTGATTAAATTCTAACACTTTCTAATTTTATCTCATGCACCAATAAGACTCTCCTACTCAATACATTTACAAGATTGTTACTTTATCCTTTTTTATTCTTGATGGTGAAGGTGAAATTATACATGTAATATACCTACTTCATGTGTCTTTAGTTTAGTTTAGGTTGATTAGAGATGAACTGAAGTGCATGATTATCTATATAGACAATGAACTCCTTTGGCATAAGATAATTCCTCCACTTCTTCAATGTTTTTACCATTGCATATAACTCCAAGTCATAAGATGAGTACTTCTTTGCATCATTAAAAATTTCATTGAAATAGGATATAGGTCTTCCCTATTGGCTTAGTACAGTCCCTATTTTCACTCCACTTACATCATATTCTATTTGAAACACCTTATTGAAGTCTATGAATGCTAATATTGGCTATTATGTTATCCTTTGCTTTAAGTATTGGAAACTTTTCTCATGTTTCTCACTCCAAATAAACCATTTCTTGTCTCCCTTAATGGTGTCTATGATAGGATAACACATCCCACTAAAATTCCTAATGAATTTATTATATAAACTTTCAAGACCATGAAAAATTCCTACCTCTCCTATTGTACTAGGTGTTGGCCACTCCATGATTGCCTTCAACTTGTTCTTATTCATATTTATCATCCATTAAGATATGAAAAATCCAATTTATATTATATTTTACTTCATGAATTCACACTTTTTGAGGTTGATCAACAACCTTTCTTCTTGCAACCTCCACATGACTAGATCCAAATGGTGAAGATGCTCATCCTTAATATGGTTGTAGATAAGTATGTCATATAGATACACCACTAAAAACTTACCTATGAAATAATTTAGGAATTCATTTATCATCCTCATGAAAGTGATTGGTGCATTGGTCAAACTAAATGGCATAACTAGCCATTCATACAAGCCTTCATTTATTTTGAAAGTTGTTTTCCAATCATCTCCTTATCTAATCCTATTTCTATATTAACCACACTTGAGATAAATTTTAGAAAAATATCTTTACCCACTCAAGAAATCCATCAAATATTCCATCCTAAGAACTGAAAACCTATATCTAATTATG
This sequence comes from Torreya grandis, assembly GCA_037957365.1. Classification (NCBI taxonomy): domain Eukaryota; kingdom Viridiplantae; phylum Streptophyta; class Pinopsida; order Cupressales; family Taxaceae; genus Torreya; species Torreya grandis. The sequence goes on from JARHVA010003567.1 coordinate 358,774, forward strand.
ATCTTGTTAATGGCCTTGAAATTAGTACACATTCTACACTCACTTTCTTTATTAGGCACCACCATTGTAGGCACTACACAAGGACTTAGACTTTATTTCATTAGTCCTTTGTCTAAAATCTCTTGAATTTGTTTCTTGATCTTTGCATTTAACTGAGGGGTCATCTTATAGGCTACCTTGTTAGGTAATCTTACTCCAAGAACAAAGTCTATATGATGAGTGATGTTCCTCATAGGTGGAAATGTACTAGGTAGCTCATCAATAACTATTTATGAATACTCCTTCAACATGTCTTAGATTTATTAAAGCATCTCATTGATCTTTGTGTCTATCATAAAAATCTTAGGCTTGACTACAAATTCAAATCCTAACTCCTCTTCATTCATGGCACTTAGAAACTCCTTACCACTTATCGAAATCACATTTAACCCAACTTATTGTTCATTCTCCTCATCTTTCATGGGAAACAAGGTGTGACTAAGTCCATCTTTGATCAAGCTGTACACATTCCTCCTACCATCAAGAGTGGTTTGTCTATCACATTACCAAGGCCTCTAAAGAAGCACATGGCAAACATCCACGAAGATGACATCACATATGACCTTATACTTGTACCTTCTAACTTGGAATTTCACCCAACTTTGCTCACTTACCAAGACTTTTTTACCCTTATTCAACCATAATACCTTGTATGGCGTGGGGTGAGTTAACTTCTTCAATCCAAGTTTACTAACCATTTGAATAAAATCTATATTATCTATACGTCTTAAATAAATGACCATTTTACAACATTTACCTTGAAATTTGTAAGAAGTCCTAAAAAGAGTCTTCCTCTATGGTGGATCTTTTTACTTGGGTTGTTTAATTAGCACCATACTCATTAGAAATGATTCTCCAACTTTGGGATCTTCCATAAGTGATGGAAAATAAACACTCTCCTACTCAACTCCTTATGCAATTTGATTTCTTCCACCAATTTTTGGAATCTCTACTAAATGATGCTCTAGGCACTCCCATAATATATATGTCTAGTAAACTATTGTATTTGAAACATCCTCCTAAAAATCCACCTGATCCTCTACCCCTTAGTTTATCTTCACCCCTGTATTAAGGGATCCTACCTCTAAATCCTCTTCTTGAACTAGAGGGATGCTCGTGTGAGGTATTAGACTCCCCTTTGTTGCTTCTTTATGAGTATCCTCTACCTCCTTTGTATCCCAATCCTATAAAACTTCTACGTCTATTCTATTAGTTTTGATTCTTATTAAGTTTCTCTTTAGCTTTCAATGCCAACTGGTATCACTATTCAAGTATCTTTTGACTAGCAAGACTCAACTCATCCTGCATGTTGCATCTTAATTGATTGAGGTACCTTACCACCTTGTCATTATCATCTTCCATATGACTTGATCTAAAGCTTATTTTGTATAACCCTTAAGTGTACTCTCTTATCCCCATTTATTTATGTTTTAATTTCTGGAGTTTCTTGTAAAAATTAGTGATATAGTCACTACGCAAGAATTTGCTCTTTAACTTTGAAACCATTTTATCCCAAGACCTGATCTTGGCTTTACCTTTCTCCCTTCTTTCATCTTGGATGTAATCACACCACAGGGATGCAAAACCACTTTAGCTTGGTCCTAACAAACTTCATCTATTATTCTTATAATACATCATCAAAATCAAAGCACTTATCCAATCCCCTATCCAATCAAGGAGTTCTTCTTCACTATGTATTCTTACATATATTGAAATATCCAATTTAGGGTTATATCTTTTCCCTTTCACCATCTTCATCAGTCTCTCAAAAAATTTCCCCTTGATTTCTCTCTCCTTTATCTTCCAAATTTAGTGCATATGGTTCTTCTTCCTCTTGGTCACTCAAATCACTTGTGACTACTCTCCTTCTCTAATTGACCTCAATTATTGTGAGTCTAACATCAAAATTGACTTTAAGGCTCCTAAACTCTTTCAAGATGGCATCTCCCATCTATATAGTTATTTCTCTCTCACTTGTTGCATTCCTCCTTGATGGCATATTGACTTCTCTTAGACAATTTGTCAAACAATTATTGGCTTCTCTTCATTTCAAGGAATATATCCTTATCCACTTGATTCTAGGTGTATTGTCTTGGATCTAATACCAAAATGATGTAGAGAAACTTGTTAAAAAATATTAACTCTATCTCTAAAACACACTTCACTACATCTTAAGGCCTCTCTTGTAGCCTTTTTTCTATTTTTATGGATTATATAGAAAAATAAGGATTGATAAATAAAAACTAACATCCATTGTAAACACCCTCTATCAAATTACACCTTTCCACTAATTTTCTTGGTTTAAAACAACCCCTAGATAAACTTTCTAGCCTTAAACCATTCCTAATTAGGTCTCCTTAAGGGCCAGTTCAACACATGGCTCTATATTTGTATTGTACTTAAACATAAAGGTATGAAGCCTATTGAATTAGATATAACACATTAAAAAATACAAGATTACAAATTTTTAACTTTTTCACTAGTTATAACTCCCAAAAATGACTTCTTCCTTTCCAAACCCTAACTGAGGGTTTTCTTCCCCTACATAGACCTAAGAGGGATAAATTATGGATATTGACTTATATAATGTACTTTTGATCACTATAAAAGTTTTATAAGCTCTAACTAAACCCCACACACCCTCTCCAATCATCAAAAAACCTTCATAACTCCTATGTTCTACATTTTCAACAAGGAATCAATTTGACTATGCAAGAAAATGTTACTGTTAGAAGACTATGTTAAGTTTTGGTACAAAATACTATGGAAACAATGTAAGAAAAGGTGAAAGAACCTTTAAGAAGAAAAAAAAAACTTAAAAATACCATGATAACAATCATAATCTTTATTTCATTATGGTTTCCTTTAATGAATAGTGTTACATAGTCAACAAGCAATGAAACTAAGAAAAAATTAGGTTTGTGGCACTTTCTTTCTAAAATCAAGAGTTTTTATTATCTTTAATTAAAATTGGATCTTATCTCAACAATAAAAAACCATTTCACATGTAGTTTTCACCTTTTTTATGTGCATAAATACTCTAACTACCTTTAGGGACCTTCCAACAGTCACTAAAGAGCAAGTTAAGAGACATGAACTTGTACAAAGTTAGTTTTCTATGTACCCATGAATATGGACCCATGAAAAGGATTAAATGGTTCCTTAAATACATTTAAAATAATGTTATAATATTTACATTTTAATTCATCCAACCCTGTAGTGATAACTCAAAGCAAACAATTCAAAATTTTGAAAACTAAGTTTTGGTGAGAAACTAGTAATTTGACAATTTAACAAGCTAAAACTTGAACTAACCTATCAATGTGAAATATAGGGATGGTTGAGGCATATCAAGACCTCCTAAACCATAATAAATCCAAAATTAGAAGAAATAAACTAAAATTGAAGTCAAAATCACCCTATAAGTGATGTTCCTGCATCACATAGTCTAATACATCATATCTTCTAGGCTTTGAGCGGTTAACAGTTGGAACAATTTCAATTGGCCTAGAGATTCAAATAATAAAAACGAAGTTAATTTCTTAATCATATCGAGGCCTTAGGGTTTAATACCTTGAATATCTAAGAAGGATAATCAAATTTTTGTATAATCAATATGCATGATATATCATTTTCCTTTGGTTTTCATTTCAAAGAAGTATTCTATGTACATATCTAATTTTTAATTTAATGGATAATTGGGCTAATGTTTTTTGATTTTAGATGGTTCTTTTCCATTTTTATGTCATAACAATGTTATTTATTACTTAGGTGTCTCTTTTGCCCTTCTAGAATTCATTTTTATTTCCACATAGCATTGTTCTACTCTTTCAAAGCCAAAGTTAAAAGAACATAAGTCACCTAGTGATGACATCAACATACATATTTGTATGGATTAACTTGGGTAAGTAGATTAGTGAGAGTCATCTACATGTCACCATCCCAATAGCTTGGGGGTGATGTCAATAAACTTATTTATATAGATGATCTTGAGTGAATGGAGTAGTTAAAGTCATCCACATGTCATCATTTTGGTAGCCTAATAGTGATGTCAACGTAGAAATTTATATAGATGATGCATAATAAGTAAAGTATTAATATCCATCCAAATGTCATCATCCTAGTATCCCAATGGAAATGTCAAGACAAACCTTTTTACATGTAATCTTAGGCAAGAAGATCACTATGATCTCACCAAGTGTCATCATCTTGCTATCTCATGACCAAATAAACAAGGCATGAGAAGTTATAACTTGTCAATGAGCATAATAGTGACATAAAATAACTCGTCTTCCATATACACATAAGCAAATAAAATATAAATTAAAACCAAGGTAGATATAAATGAGATCCTACCAATTTTCACCATCACATTCATCTAGAATACCTCAATCTATGTAAAAGGAAAGAAACTAACCATCAAGTGAATTGTCTAGATCCTATCACTTATTACCATCATGATAGCCCATGGTTAGAGGAACAAAATACAACAAACCTCAATGTAGATATAAGTGGAATAGAGACACATCTACCCTTGTCTTCTAAAGCCATAAACTCAAACTATAGGAACACCAATTCTAATTCCAAAATAGTATAAAGGAGACATATGCCATCTTATGATGATTAAGTATTTGGGAATAGGTGGGAATGGCCATGGGATGATAAAATACATAGAATTTGATTTTATAGAATTTAAATAAAAGGCTAGGATGGGAAAATAGTGAAAATAGTTTGTAGCCATAAATTATCACAAAGTATCAAATTAATACATTCAATCCTTGAGGCTAAAGCAACTAAAGAAATGTATTTCCAAGTGCCATATTCAGTCTAATCACATTGCCTTCAAGATATCAAATTACAAACTAAGAACTCAAAATCCATTATGATCAAGTGATTACAAAATTTCCATGAGACAAGCAATTGCAAACCAAATATTCAATGGCTTTTGCTTCTTGCATTTTAGTTCCCTCAGCATACTCTATTATAGTTCCAAGTGAATACAATGACATAACATTGATTCAATAGCCTTGAACCATGAGTTTAAACATTATTCATAGATGTGGGATGAGGTCAAAGTAGTCAAAACTTATGACTAAAAAGATCATCTTTCCATTTTCAGTAGAGATACAAAGATAACTTGATGAGAATCAAATTAGTTGGTCTCCACAACACAATGGCCAAACTAGAAGTAATTCCCTAATTAGACCTACTATATGATTTATTCCTAAATGGTAAAGTTACTAGGAATATATTTTACTTTAGACTTAGGAAGACACCAATTGTATATATCAATAGAAATGCTTTAGAGAGGTATTATAGACTTCCCATACTATAAATGACATACATGTAGGGTATGGTTAATTCATGGCTCTTTTCCAATAATTTCATTAGCAAGTTTCATGGACAAGCTAATAATCTAAGGAAATTCATAGTCCAAGGCCTACCTTTGTCATTCCCATTAAAACCTTTCAGCTAAGGTTAAGATTTATTATGGATCTTTTGAATTGGATATATGGTTTCCCAACCATTTATTATGTTAATGAGATATGGGTCCCTTTAATGGACATGATTATGACTTCTAAGAATATTATCACTTGTAGAAAATATTACTTCCAATCTGATTTCAAAAATCATAAATCTTGGAAGTTCACTAGATGGTAACTTCTATATGATGTCATATATGGTGGATGTTATGACTGCAACTATACATCCATCATATGGCAAGCCTTGTAAACCATCTACTGAGTACCCAAATAATATAATATGTGATGATTTCAATATTATCCATTTGCATAGGTTCAAGAAGAATATGAAAATGATAACTAAGACCTTTTATCCCATGGTATATCAATTTATATATTAGAATAATATACTTAGGATTTTAGATATTATAATTATGGCCATTCAGAAGATGGATGACTACGGGTTGTATCCTAAATACATAATAATCAAAATTAAATGCATAAAATCACACCCTATTTACCTACCAAGGATTGTGTTAGATAAGTTTATTGAGTAGGAAATTACTTTTCAATTAATTGATGGTGTTGATACTCATTTAAAAAAGGAAAATCAAGCATCTCTCCATTCGACCCCTATTAGTATTTTTAGAATAAAATATATGATATGGGAACACCTCTAATCTATTGGTAAAATAAAGACACATTATGGTTTCTATCAAGAACATTTTAGATTTTGGGATCCAAGTAAAAATGTAAGAGAACAACTTAGGAAATATGAAAAAAATAAGGATCAATTATGGGCACCAAGATTAAGATGATGATAACATAATTATGGACATTAGAGATGATTCTGAAGTATTAATAAAAATGCATAGGACCAACATCTCATTTATTTTGGTGCAAAATATCCAATATGATCATACCATTACCAAGGAGTATGCTAAGAGGATTGAGAAGTAGGAATGGGTTTCGAAACATGCCCATAGACATCCTCCTTAGATAGAATAAGAAATGAATGTACAAGCTAGCCCATATATGGAATCTTATAATGAAGATGAAGTTGGGTCCACTCTAAATTCCCCTACTCATATAATTTTTGTTACTTCTCCACAATGCATAATTGAAGAAGAGAGACACGCAATTCCTAGTACATTAGTTAAACTTTTTTCCATGTTGCCTCTACCTCCACTCATAATATAACAACAAGAAATACTTTCATCATTATTATCATATGTTTCTATTATTTCTCCTCCTTTTTTTCCACCATTAATTATACCTTGACATACTAGGCAACCATCCTCACCACCTAATGTGACCATACCACCAATGACAATGCCCCAAACTCATGGGTAATCATCATAACCACATAATATTACAAAAATGGTGAGTACCCTTCCCACTCCATTACCATATACCACTATTAAAATTACTTCATCATCCACTCCACCTTCTACTGGGCTAGCCATTATTACTAAAAAACCAATAACTACGTATATAAAGAAGACCAAGACCCCTCTTATTTCACCCCAATAGGTAAAATAAGGGGTACATGAAATTTAGACCCTATCATAATTTATGATAGTGAGGAAGAGGATAAAATATGTAAAACATAGGATGAATGGATGTTAAGACCTAATACAAAATAATTATGGTCAATCGATGAGACAACAAAACCAAATGAAGAAGATGCATGGTTGACTAAAGGGAGTAATCAGTCAAAAGGAATGGATTATTATCATATTTAGAATGAGAAAAAGATTAGGATATAGAATCTAAATTATATAAATCCCATTAAGAGTTATCATCAACCACACCTCCAAATATTTCTCTTTATTCCCAAGATACAGTTACACTACCAGTTTTGCCTATTACAGCCTAGGACAATACTTAGATCATATGGCCACTACTACTATGAATGTTTGACTTGATTATACTTTTTTTTATAATTATTTTTAAGACATTAATCACCTTAATGAATTAATCCTTATTTTATGTAACTAATCCTCAATCACCAACCCCAAGCAAAGTGATACGTTTTGAAAATCTAGTGTCTAACTCTATTTTTGATACATAAATCACCCCTCTCAAGAAATCTACACAAATAATAATTCATATTTTCCATATTTAAAAAATAGAGGAAACTATAGTTATATTTCAAAGTGTAGCTAGGAAGACCAAATATACACCTATCCAAAAGCAAGTTACTAGTTGGAAAAAGGCAAGTGTTCCTTTTCCTACATTAGGAATATCTTCTCCCATAGTTATGCATCCTCCTGGGAAATCCCGTTCAAATAATATCATTAGATAAGTAGATTAAATAAAATTAAAATTTTCCTTAAACATTCTTTCATGGATCAGGAAACTATAGTAAGAGGAAGAAATAGGGAGATAAAACCTTGTAATAACTAAGCAGCCCACAATAAAGTTTCACTTTGATAGAGAAACTAACACTATGAGAAAAGTCAAGAGGAAAACTATGGTTGTAGAGGGGAAATAGATAGAAATATAATTGAGATATTATATCTTCTCTCTAACTAAGATAAATAAAGTGAATACTTTAGATCTATATAGGTGCAGAGAAGATCCTTATGATTTTTGTAGATGCTACAATAAGGGTTATAAAGGAAATGTTTAAAAAAATTATCAAGAAATTCAAAAGACACTAGAGAGGAGTACAATCCAATATCCTAAATAAATAACGAACAAATTATAGGGATATTACATGAAATTTTATGACATAATTCATTTAATAAGGTTTACAAAGGCCATATCAAAACCCAAATAGGGGAACATCGTACAGTTGATTAATAAAATAAAAGACATTGATTGAAATTTTATCTTATTGATCCAAGATGCCAAGAATAATGCATACACCTAATTGAATTTAATAACATCCTAAGTTGCATGTGTGAATATCTTTATTATAGAGAAGAGAGATATCTTGATCAAATGGCATCAAGAGATGTGAACTTACTCAAAAATAAAGCATATAGGAATAAAGCGTACACCCAATTAAATTTAATAACATCTAAAGTTGCATGGGTACAGAGTTTCATTGTAGCTAAGAGATATATCTTGATTGAATGGCATCAAGGGAAATTGTTACCTAATATCATTTTTGAAAACTTACTCAAAGTTGCAACTGACAATTTTTGAGTTGAGATTGAAAGAAAAGTCTATAGAAAAAATGATGAAATTATGTAACTAGTTAGTTTTTCCAAGGACCATATTATTCAAGATAATATACTAGATGTAAGAGTAAAAAATACATTGGTTTTACACTATAGGTTTATGAAAAAGATTCCATAGTTGTTTAATATGTCATTGCTTTACTTTGAGACCATTGACATAAACTTCTAGGTAATCCACATGATATATATATGGATTGAAGTGCCCAAACAAATAAATTCAATAGTAGGGCCATCGTATCCACCTTTTTAGATCACTTAGTCTCTGAGATACACACTAGTGCATACATAGATCATACCTTATTACATGCCACTTCCAAATTTTTTGGCTCCAACTATAATGACTATTATAGTTTTTCTGGCTATCACTTTTGTGTCTTCTTTGGCTAGTGGTATGACATCAACACCTTGATAAATATAACTATGTAATTTAATGTTTTTATTAGGTCATAAATTTGGTTCCAAACTTATGTTGCATGTATATATTATATTTTTAGCTTTGAAATTATATTCTGGGTTTAGTGTTGTATATGCATCTTTTGCATGAGACTTGGATGCAAGTCCTATTTTTTATAAATATATTTTTAGACTTCACTTGAGATATGAGACCTTTCCCATACCAATATATTTATACTTGTATCCTCTTAGTCCCAAAGGGGGGATATTTTTTTTTGTTAAGATTAATACAAAATTATTAGAAGTTCTACAATTTTAGTCTTGATATGCAAATATTGATTCTTCTCCAACTTTTGGATTATGTAAGAAGTTATACCATTTTATTTTCTTTGTATTTGGTTGTGTATGAATTATATTTTTTATATACATTTTTTCATATTAATATATAGTTGATTTGAATACTTTTTGCATATAAATCATAATCCCCCTTATAAATATGATATTGTGGTCTAGCAAACATTGAAACCTTTCATTTCATGTGTTTAAGTATGTTGTACTTTCCTTCCCTTTGACTACTAACTATGTTTTATTATTGTTTTGATATAGTATCATGCAACAATCATTGGTTTTTGATTTCTTATCTAACCTATAGTTCAAGTATCAGTCTTGAAAGGTTTCATCTAGTGCCGATCACAAGATTCCTTTCTTGCCCTACCTTTTCATCCTTTTTGAGTGTATTTTAAAGTCCTATCCACCTTAGGTTAGATCTTGCATCACTCAATACATCTCAAATATATTTATATTCATCCATATCTGACCCATCTATGGTAAACAAATGATCTCACCTCTTATTACTCCACCAATAAGTTGTCTATGAAACTCAATATTGTTGAACATAGTCATTGATGTTTGGATGTCATTGATGTCAAAAAGAGCATGTGGTTCTAGTGCATAAATGATAAATAATTTGTGTTTAATAGTTTGGTGAGATATGACACATTTTTGGGTCTATAAGGAAAAATAAGAAGTTGTGAGGCATCCATAGATGTCTTGATGAAGTCTTCATTTGTCATTTGATCATTTGGAATGAGAAACATGCATCTTCTAACTTAAGAGAATCTAGACCATCACTACACATCATGAAAATATTTATGATCCAATAATTTTTTTGCATTTATTATAGGTACTTAGAAAGTCAACAATGGGAAAAAGTTTTCATGGTGATGTTATCTATAGTGCTAAGAAGGTACCCTGAATATTTGGAGACTGAAGTGTTTTTTAGCTAAAGATATAAATATTCTAAATTGCTATAGTAAACTATGATGGTATAGAGAGCATCAAGTTTAACCAAGTTTAAGTTTGAGGTCAACTAGTTAGTAGATTTAATGGTGCACATTAAATCATAGATCTTAATCCAATGGTGCATGTGAAAGTCAATATGCTAAAGAATAAATATGCTAGTGATACATGTCACATTCACAGAGATTGGAAAAAATATCAATGATGAGTTTATGATTATGTAGTTAGAACATTTATGGATTGGGTTGAGTCAAAGAGTCAATGTGTGAAGAAAGCATGCAGGGCTACCAAGTGGCACAATCATAAGAGCTTGGATTGAATATCAATGGTGAGCATTACATGATAATCTCCAGACTAATCCATAAATATTGATGGTGCATATTTGATTAATATTACTAGGGTGTATGAGATGAGGTCAACATGTGCAATGTTTAACAGTGACTCAGTGATCGTTGGAATTTGAATATTTGAATTTGTGAGGGAGAACCAGTCTACAATTGTTAAGTTATAACTTTTGATATATGCAAAATTTGATCATGGTGTAAAACAAAAAGTTGTAAATAAACTCAAATCACATCTAAATAACCTATTTATAAAGTTTAAATAATTATACAATCAATGTTATAGAACTTTAAATTTAACTATTTGCTCATTCATGGTGTTACAGTGTACATGATGTTGTTTAAGAAAATTGTGCTTTAACATAAGAATGTTTTTGTGGGTGTAATGAGTTAAAGATGTCTTAGAGATCATATGGACTAGACCCATGTACCTTAAAGTGATTTTATGTTATTTATTTTCTTGATGAATTTTTAAATGGGTAAATAGGTCTCAATGAGAATTATAAGGTCTAATGAGGCCTAATTGAAACGTGTAACTTCTTAAGTGAGACCCATAATTGTTATAGATGACTTGTGAGGATGGTATTGAATTATGTAAGATATCTTAAGGGTTAAGGCAAGCATATTGGTTGACCTAAAAGTTGATATTCATGAAGAATTTATATATAATGGAGACCAAGGCAATGGTTTCTAGACTTGAATGAGCATGTGTTAAGAGAGAAAAAGATAGAGGCAAAGGAAAAATATTAGAGAGAGTGTTCTTAGTGGATGGACTAAAGTATAGATCAGATTGAGGATGAGTGAAGAAGACTAAAGAGATACAAAAGGGTTTTTTGGATGCATTGATTATATGGGCAATTTTATGAGTGTGTGATGAGTTGAAAGAAAGGTGTTATACATTATGTCTCCAATCTTATGGAGTTGTTCATTTAATAAGGTGTTATTTGGGTGATCAACATCTAGAACATGTGGGTGGGTGTTCCTTTTGAAGTGGGTGTTTCACTAAAAGGGTCTTATGTTGTGATCATCTTATAAGACAATTATTACATGTGTTTATAGGCTGGAGAGTGAGTTTTATTCCCCAAGAGGGTTTCCCATGTAGATCTTGTGTTATGTGTGTGATCTTGCATCATGTTTCTTAATCATTATTATGAACATATTATATGCTTTATGAATGCTTATGATTATTGATTAAGAGTTTTAAATAATAATAATTGAAGTTTCAAATATCTTACATCATTGATTAACTCCCCCTCTCAGTGATTATACATCCAATAATTGGTATTAGAGTAGGACCTTCATTATAAGTTTAACCACTTGAAAGTTATCTAAGGTATATATGACAAGTCAACAAATGTAGGGTTTCTATACAAAGTAAGAATCATTGTTCAATAGGTCAAATTATGATTTATAGAGTACAAGGATGAGGGCATACATTATGTCTCTAGGGTTTAATATTTGGAAATCTATCATGGATGGTTATACTACACCATCTACTCCTCCAACTAGTGATTCTAACAAGAAGTTGAGTGAGAATAATTCTAAAGATATGAATTCTATCATTTATGGTCTATCCAAGGTTGTGTTCACCAAAGTGATCCATTACAAGTTTACTAAGGAAATTTGGGTCAAATTATAGATTATGTATGAAGGAGACTCTAAGGTAAAACTAACTAAGTTACAAACCTACTGAAGATAATTTGAAGGTCTCAAAATGAAGGAAGAAGATACTTTGGCATCCTATCTTCTAAGGGTTGGTGAGGTAGTTAACATGATCAAAGGTCTTGAAGAGGATATTGATGAAGCTACCATAGTATAGAAGATATTGATGACTCTTATACTCAAGTTTGATTCAAAGGTTTCTATTATAGAATAAAGTCATGATCTCACTCTATTGAAAAAGAATGAAATGCATGGCATTTTTACTACCTATGAGATGATAATTAATGTCGAGAATTGATGTGATAATTCTTTTTATAACAAGGACATGGGGACATTATTCATGGGTCTTAGTGATTATGAAGGTGAATGTCTTGTAAATAGAGATTTATTTGGTGAAGATAGCTTAGAATAAGAAGATGATAAATTCACTCTTGAAGATAAATATATAGACACTATGGAATAAATGAATATGTTACAAGGAAAGAATATAAAACAAGTTTCTTTGATCAAATCCTATGAGGATCAAATTGGACTTTTTAAAGGAAGGCTGAGTAATGAAGTCAAAGAGCATGATGAGATCACATAATAACTTGAAACTTAGGTTTGTAATATTAATGAAGAAGTAAAGAGTAAGGATGAAGAATGTATCATGTATCAATTAGAGATAGAGTCTTTGTAGATGAAACTAAATCAATCTATGAGAAAAGATACAACTAATGACTTAGATAATAAGGATGAATTGATGAAAGCCCTTGAATATTTGAAGATTGAAAACAAAAATAACAAAGAGATGATGTCACAAATCAAGTACTATGAAGATAAATTCATTATGTTTGAGGCAAGAATGAATGAAGACACCAATGAGCATGAAGATATATTCAAGCATCTCAATTATCAATTAAAAATCATGTCTATAAGCCTAAAAGTTAAAAAATATGAGTATTCAAGGTATGTGATTTAAAATAAGTCATTATAAGATGAGATAGACATGGAATCTTGTAAATTGAAGTCATTTGTGAAGTTTGAAAAGATCTCAAATGATCTTGACAATATTCTGAGTAGTCAAAATCATGTAAGTGATAGATCTAGTCTTGGATACAAAGAAGAATAAGAGAAAGTAAATCAAGATAATATAAAAAATAGTGTGAACAATGAAAAACAAACTTTTAAGATCAATCATCAATCAAGGAATGAAGGTATTGGAAGGATGAAGACAAAATAGATCAGACAACCAAATGAAATGAGGTATGAAAATTTCAATGGTCATTGCTAATCTTGCAATCAGTTTGGTCATAGGTGAAAGGACTGTAAAATATACTCAAGGAATGAATTTTCATGGAATTATGATAAAAATAATGGCAATCATGAATAACATCATCACTCAAGATAGTGAATAGGTTCTCAAGGAAAGAATGACATCTTTTTCTATAAGTGTCAAGAATTGGTCATATTGAAAAGTTTTGTAATATCTTAATCAGGGGACCAAATGATCAAGTACATAATCATGAAACTTCAAGATCACAAGATATGTATAATCTAAAAAACATCATTTATTTTAATTTTCATGAGAGAGGTCACATAACAAGGTTCTGCAAGAATAAACAATATTTTACTTTAAAGATTATCAATCTTATCATGAAGATAAGGAGTCAAAGTGAATGGAGGCCTAAACAAGTAAATGAAAAATAGACTCAAAGTTGACTATTTGATATGTTAGAATATGGAACAATTTTAAGTATCAAGAAACAAGCCTTATCTGCCCAAATGGATAAGGAAATCAAGCATGATCCTAAGATAAAAGATAAGAATAAAGTTGAGAACTCATTCAAAGACAATCTGAAGATGAGGAAGAATTTCAAGTCAAGTAAGAGCATGGAGATATGGGAGTCTCCTAATTTTTTGGATAATTAGTCCCTCTATGATAAGTGTGTGTCTCTACCTAAGCTTCTTAGGGGACATATTTCATGTGTGGAAGCAAGTGTGTGGGATCTAGGCAATGTTCAAAATGCCAAATAAATACAAAGGTATGTTTTCCTCAATTTGATAATAGGCAAGGTATGTATTGAATAAGGGGGATCATGTATGATATGTTTATATAAGTATGTTTTTATAACATATGTCATGAGATAGATATTCATGTTAGAGGGAGCTTCCTAAGCTTTATGAGTAATTTGTTAGGTCCAAGGATTAGAGAAGTCCAAATTCAAATTGGTACATGTCAAAGGAGTAATTGACTCATATGCTTAAAAGTGTGTAAGTATACTAAGCATCATAAATATAATTTAAATGCATACATGATGTTAAGTAATGTTTGTTGTCATGTTGAATAAGATACCCTTTGTCATTAATGTTAAAGGGGTAGAAATATTAGAATGAATGAGTTCAATTGAAGTCTTTATTCAAATGAAGTCATTATGAGGGTGGTTTGCCATCAATGACAAAGGGGGAGATTTTTGATTATAGTAATTTATGTTTGGTTATCATTGATGCCAAAGAGAGCATGTGGTTCTATTGCATAAATGACAAAGAAGATGTGTTTAATATCTTGGTGAGATATGGCATATTGGAAGGTCTATAAGGATAAAGAAGAAGTTGTGAGGCATCCATAGATGTCTTGATGAAGTCCTAATTTTTCATTTGATCATTTGGAATGAGAAACATGCATCTTATAGATATGATAATCTAGACCATCACTACACATCATGCATATATGTATGATATAACAAGTTTGTGCATTTATTATAGGTACTAAGAAAGTCAATAGTGGGCATATGTTTTCATGGTAATGTTTTCTATAGTGACAAGAAGGTACCTTGAATATTTGGAGTCCTAAAGTGTTTTCTATCTTGAGATATAAATCGTCTAAGTTACTCTAGCAAACTATGATGGGCTAGAGACCATCATGTTTAACCAAGTTGAAGTCTGACATTAACTAGTTAGTAGATCTAATGGTGCATGTTAAATCATAGATCTTGATCCAATGATGCATGTAAAATTCAATATGTCAAAGAATGAATTAGTTAGTGGCATGTGTCACAATTACATTACTTGGATAGAAGATCAATAAAGAGCATATGATTATGCAGTTAGAAGATTGACAAAGTGAGTCAAGTCAAAGAGTCAATGTATGTAGAAGGAATGTGGGGCTACCAAGTGGCATAATCATGGGATCTTGGATCAAAGATCAATGGTGATCATTGCAAGATAATGTCTATACTAATTCATGGATATCTATAGTGCATATTTGATCAATGTTTCCAAGGTGCACGAGATGAGGTCAACATGTCCAATGTTTAATACTTTCTCAGTGACCATTGGAATTTGAATATTCAAATTTGTGAGGGAGAACTAGTCTATAGTTTTTGAGCTATAAATTTTGATGTATGCATAGTTTGATCATTGTTTAAAATTCAATATTTTACAAGGCTTCAAGTTGTATCTATATAATTTGGTTATAAGATCTAAATGTTTGTATAGTCAAAGTTATGAAGCTTCATAGTTGACTAATTATTCATTCATGGTGCTACAGCATATAAAATGTTGTTTAAACAAATTATACTTTAATAGAATAATGTTTTGGCAGGTATAATGACTTGAACATATCTTAGAGGTCATATGGAGAGGACCCATGTACCTTAAAGTGATCTTATGTTCTTTATTTTCTCGGTTAAGTGATAAATGGGTGAATAGGTCTCTATGAGATATATAAGGGCTAATGAAGCCTAATTAAAAGGCAAAGCTATTTAAGTGTGACCCATAGTTGTTATAGATAAACTATGAGGATGATATTGAGTTATGTAAGATGTCTTAATGGTTAAGACAAGCATTTTGGCTGACCTAGAAATTGATATACATGAAGACTCTATAAATAGTGGAGATCAAGGAAATGCTTTCTAGACTTCAATGAGCATGTTGTTGAGAGAGTAAAAGATAGAGGCAAAGGAAAAAAAATAGAGAGAGTGTGTTCAGTGGATGGATTAAAGTATAAATTAAATTTTGGATGAGTGAAGAAGACTAGAGAGATCCAAAAGGGTGTTTTGGATGTATTTCTTGTATGATCAAACTTGTGAGTATGTGACAAGTTGAAAGAAAGGTGTTATACATTGTGTCTCTAATTAGATTGGTTTGTAATCATAATTATGGAGTTGTTGATTTAACAAGGTGTTATGTGGATGATCAACATCTAGAACAAGTGGGTGCTTGTTCATACTTAGGGGTGGGTGTTTCTTTTGAAGTGGGTGGTTCACCAAAAGGGTATCATATTTTTAATCATCTTATAAGACAAGTAATCCATGTTTTTTTAGGATTGAGAGTGTTATTTATTCCCTAAGAGGGTTTCCCATGTAGATCTTGTGTTATGTGTGTGATCTTTCATCATGTTTCTTATTCATTGTTATGAACATCTTATATTATCTATGAATACTTGTTATTATTTATTAAGATTTTGAAATAATAGAAATTAAAGTTTGAAATATCTTGCATCACTGATTCACCCCCCCCCCTCTTAGTAATTGTACCTCCAAAAATATCTCACAACCCATGTCTTGGAGTGAATAATTTTCACTGATCCTAAAATATTAAAGACTACCTCACAAAAGGTTTATGTAGTTTTCATGAAACCCACATTAACAATATTTATGTTACTAAATAACTCAATCAATATTAAGAGTAATAAATATTTAACATAACATCATTAATTATTAAATAAGCATAAAAAAATCATATGAATACAAATGAGTTGGTCCCCACCATAATTTTTAAACTCTATAACTATAGTCATCAATATGGTATAATTAAATATGTTAAGACATTCATATAAAATTTAGGGGTATCAAAAATAGGCATAACACTAACAATCTTAGAGAAAATTTTATTCATAAAATTGGGTTGTAATAATAAGTTTGAAATTAAATCAATCTTGAGAGTGTGATATAGGTTAAATTATTTCTCAAGTATATATGCACTAACCCATTGAAATATGAAATACACTCAGGGATGGATTATTCAGCTAACATGGCATGAAGAGAAGGATAGATTAGATAGATAAATTTAGGTTGAATATATAGCCAATATAGAGCCTAAAATATAAAGTCTAAAAAATTAAGTAATGTTTATAACACATTAATATTCAATTTTGTTTATTCATAAATAATTCAAATAATCTAACAATAATATATCAATAATTAAAAACTTATACTAATAAACGAGAACTCATAAGTCCTTCATAATAATGAATGTTTTATAAATGTTGATCCAAACCATGAAAAATAGACAAAATAAATGAACCAAAATTAAAATAAGACAACAAACTAATTAAAAAAACTCATTAAATGATGACCATTGACCAAATAATGTATCCAATTACTATTAAAATTATGTAAATCAAAGGTAGTTTTTCTAAGAATGGTACTAATTATTTATGTACCAAGCTAAATATAATCAAATTTGTAATGTTTACATGGATCTTCATCTTCTTTATTTGAATACAAAACAAGATCACTAGATTTATAAGTATTTTTAGATACTTTCTGATCACTAAAATTTATTTAATTTTTCCTTAGCCCTTAATAATGTTTGAAATGTCATGGACTTGGTTTCATCTAAAGCTAAGAGATCTGATTTCTAAAAATAGAAATCACTTCAATTATAACCAAACTTTTTAAAGTTTTAGCTTCATGCCATTTTATAAAATAATATGTAGCAGTTAAAATGTACCTATTACTAGCTAAAAGAGGAGGATGAATATTAGAAATAAAATCAATTACCCATTTAGTGAAAAAAAAATAGAATAACATGCATTAAAGACATGGCGGTAATCTATCTCTACCAACAAATAATTGACAGGACATGCATACATGAACCAGTATATAATCATCTTGAAATAATGTAGGTTAATAATAATCAATACATAAAATATTATAAGCAATGGTTTTAACCACCGCAATTTCTTTCATGACAGCCCTTAAGCCACTTTTGAGTTTTATTATGAGTTAAACACCAAAAAAAACTCCATGTCTATTCCTATAGAATTAAAAAATAACTAATAAAACAAAAATTAAAGATTGAAGTTTGAATCACCATATTTTTTTTAATCCAAGTTACTAGGACATAACTAATTTTGAAAATAAAAAACTAAATCATGATACCAACCATTCCCAACAAACAAAAAATCTCATTCATTTATTTCATGTCCAAACTAATTTTTTTTTGGAAAAATCAGTAACCTTCATGGTTTGGAAATAAGGCTTAGCATGCAAAGAGTCATCAATTAATAAACCTAAAATAATTATACTTGAGGTCATATTTTCAGCTAATTTTTTTTACTAACTCATTACCTTTAATAGTTTTGGATATTTCAAATTCAACATCAAATTCTTGAATCCTTAAGATCCATTTAACAAATCTTCTTTCGGTAGTATGCTATTTTAAAAGATAAGAAAGGATAGGTACATTGGATATAACAATCATTTTATTTCTCATTAAAAGAGAAGAAAATTTGATTAAATAAGATACTAATGGAAAAATAATTTTTTCAATTAAAAAATACATAGTGTGTGCATCTTTTAAACTTGACTCATGTAACCAATAGGGTTTTATCCATTATTCACATAATTCTGATTAATTACAACACCTATGATTTTTTTAGTATTGTTTACATAAACAATGAAATTCTCATTTAAATTAGGTTTAACAAGTACATGAGCACTTACAATGGCATCCTTAATATTTTAAAAAGTTTAATTAACACTTAAATCCCAAACATAAGATTGATATTTTTTTAAAATGATTTGTAATGGGTTGGACTTATTGCTGAAATCATAAATAAATTTACACATGAAATTAATTTTTCCAAAGAAAGATCTAAGACTAGATTGATTTGGAGGTGGAAAATACTTAATATATTTTATAAATTTTGAATCAATATAAATACTATTTTTTTTAATAATATGTCATAATAATTTAATATTCGTAACACCAAAAATATATTTCTTAGGATTTAAATAAATATCATATTTTTTTCATCTTGTAAAAAATTCACGAAGATGATCAATATGCTTCTTTATTTTATTAGAATGCATGGTGAGATAATATAGAATTGAATGAATCTAATAATTAAGTCAACAAAATCTACATATCTCTTTGAAATGTGGCACCTGCATTCATAAGATCAAAAGTTCCTCTACATGTGGTAAACATAGTCTTATGTCTATCATTTGAATTAAAAAAAAAATTGATTGTAACAAAAAAAACTGTCAAGTAAAGACATCATTTAAAATCATGTAACTTGTAAAATCTAATCAATGCTAAGAAGAGGAAATTTATTTTAACACTATCCTTATTAATATCTCAAAAATCTACACAAATTCTAATATCCCTATTATTTTTATGAATAGGTACCAAATTAGCTATTTAATCCAAATATTTAATAAGAAAAATGACACCACTATTAAGAATTTTATAAATCTCCATGTTGATGATGTCTTTTAAAAATGGGATTATTCATATAATCTTTTACTTTATAGGTTTAATACTAGGTTTCATGGGAATATCATGTTTAATAATATTAGTATCATAACCTTTTATGTCTTTGTAAGATCAAGAAAAAATATAAATGATTTTTTTAAAAATCTTAATAAATTTAACCTTTTCTTCAAGAGTGCATTGAATTCTCAAATAAACATATTTAGGAGCTTACTAAATATCAAGATTGATAGGAATAGTTTCACCTATTATTCTCCTTGAAGGTTCTTTAGTGCATAAAATTTTATGTTGATCATTAGGAGTGAATATTGATTTTAAAATAACTAAACCAATAGAAAATTTGTTATTACTCAACTATATATAATCACCACAATTCACCATATAATAATTATGATCAAAATAGTTTATTTGAATAAAATGATTAATATGTTCATCACAATTGAAAATAGGCCAATTTTCATTTAAATCAATCACCTTGGGTCTAAAACTTTAATAAAAAGAGAAGTCAAAAATTGGTTTATTTTCACTTATAATAGGATTTGAAGCAAAAATAGTGAGTTTATCATTTCGTGCATTAAATTTCCTAGATATATGATTAATATTAAAAGCTTTAGAATTTTCAAGTAAAGACCAAATATTCTCTATACTTATGAAATCAAGTTTCATTAGTTTTATAAACCCTTTCAACTTATCTAATAATCAACTCAGAATCACCAAAGACTTCTAATTATTTGATATTAAGTTTAACTATTTTTCTTCACATAGACATAAATATTTAAATTGTGTTGTATTATTAGTATTATTAAAAGATATTTTATAAGCATAGAGAAATTATTTACCAATAGGATAAATTAAACATATTACAACACTGTTACTATGTTGTGAACATGCTCCATCAAAATATAAATACCATAAAGTATTTTTAGAAAAAGTCTTCTCTTGTTGTTTTTTAGGTTCATCTAAAGTTAACAACTCATAGGTACCAATTCTAGTTTCCACATATACAATAGTAGGTGGTATGTAATCTCTAAGGGTATTTAACTATTCCACCCTTTGCAAGAAAATAATTTCATTATCAATTGGAACCCAAGAATTATCCTTGCCTACGAATATTCCAGCGAATTTTAACCAATCCCTCCCTAAAATTATAACATAATTACAAGAAATATCCAATACTTGAACATTGGACATGCATCTATTTCTTTCATTTTGAGTTATTTTGATAATATTATCATGAAACTTACCACAACTTTTAATTTGACAATAATCAAAACCTATGAGTTTTTTATTATTATTTTCATAATATATGCCTAATTTATCAACAATGAATTTTAGCATTATATTCTTTGAGGTATCTATATCAAGGATATAAATATGAATAATTTTTTAAGTAATTTATTGAAAAATATAAAGGAGGTATATAATTAGTAAGATAATCATAAATCTGAGCAAAAATAATGGATTATTCATTACTATTTGTTACTTCTTGATATCCTACCACATTCTTAGAATTTGGATTTTTAACACCATTATAAACTTTATCAAGTTCACAAGGTAAACCAAGAAATTTTAATAATGAAAAACATACATTAATGGTATCCAAATCATCTATAATATTATAAGCACCAACATTAAGATGATGAATGTGAGTATAATTCTTAGGCATATAAGGAGGATATTGTGTATTATTAAAACCTATTGATAAAGGATTATTTTTTGGGAAACTAATTGTTTCATTATCAGATGTAGCACTATTATACATACCTTTATCTTGATTTATATAAGATGATGGTTGATTATTATTTGAGCTAGAATTATTCTTTTAGTTAGCATAATATTTGTGTCTAGTGTTGACAGTATAAATATTTTTAGTTTTGACATCATCTAAAGATTACTCAAATACACACATGCTTATATTATCAAATAGGTCAATTTAAATATTATTATTTCCTTGAATAAACTTTTTAAACTCTTACATAGCTATACAAGCATTGGGATCGTGATATAATTTATAAACATAATAATAATGAGCCTTTTATTCACTTTTATTTTTTTTAAGAATCAAATATATAGTGGATATAGATTATTTGTCATTTAATTTTCATTTGATATTAACCATCTCATTTTTAAAATTATGAATAAATTTTAGTATTTTTGCACTATCAAAATCTGAACTTATGGAAATTTTATCTCTAAAACTAACATGTTTTAATTTATTTTCATATTTAATACAAAAAGATATATTGTTATCATAATCCAAAATATATTTATCTTCTAAATATATTTTATATTTTAGAGGAAAAGCATTACAAGAATATATTATATAAATTTTTATGGGTGGTCTAACATCATGCAGAATATTTTGATGCAATTTAGTGAATCTAGTTATAAAATGATAAACTATTTCACTTAGATCAATAGATACATTAACTAATTCATTGACTAAATTTAAATCTTTTTTAGGTTTGTTAAAACCAATTTCTAACAAGTTCTCTATATCTTTCCACATATTAATAACATGAGTCAGAAGACTAATAAAATATTGATAAGATTTGCCTTCTAAAGTTTGTGAAAAGACTCTAAGGGAAAATTTCTCACTCACAATACCAAGAGTATCACAAAATAACTTTAAATCATATAAATTATCTTATTAAGACTCACTAGAACTTCCTAAGAATTTAGGAATATTATGTGCCTTAAGAAAAGGTAATTTTTTAGGATGAACACTAATATTAATAGGATTTCTATGAATCCAAGGATTTAGTAGGGCTTGAGAAGCATATGCATCATAATATAGCATGGATTATTGATTTCTTGGATACATGAAATCAAGTATCAAACTCTCTACTTTGCTTGTTATTCTATGAGAAATTTTAACAAATTCTACCACCTAGTTAGGCTGATTTATTTTTGTAGTTGAACGAGATTCAACAGGAAAATTAGAATCTAAAGGAAGCATGGGATAATAATAAGGAATATTTTTAGAAAGATAATTTATTCTATGAGGAGGATTAACAATTGAATTTTATTCCCTTTCTTGATGAATTTGATGATTTTATTCCAAAATATGGAATTGATTTAGCCTACTAAGATTTGTGTACCAATCAATTTCAAACTCTTCTTCTTCCAATTATTTAATTATAACCTCAAGAATATAAGGTAAATAATAAGGTCTATTAAACCAAGAAAAATAAGTAAGATTAGAATAAATATCAACTTGGTATTCAACAATGTTAATCAAAGGTAGGTTAAAAAGAGGTAGACCTTTAATGGTCATCGGTAAGAGAAATAAAGAAAGATTAAAACAAAAAATGAATAATATTTTTGAAACTAAAGTATCCAATGGAGTTACCAAATTTATTGAAAGTGAAAAATTTCATGCCAATGAATCAACCCTTTTGCCTGTCATAAAGGTTAAGATGAAATCAAACCAGTTTAATTGTAAGGATGTAAGGAATAAGAATTGATTCCAAAAATTTGTAGAAGAGGTTTTTTAATAGTTATGATAAATAAATATAATTTTTAATATCAAATAACTCACAATTATATTTAAGAAATAAATATCATTAAATATCAAAGGCATAAAAATATGCTTATGTAATCTAACCTATCCAATAGACAAAACATATAGAAGAGGTAGTCCCTTGAAGGAAAAATATCTGATCCTTGATAATTCTGTTGAAAAGAAAGTTTTATAATATTTTGGTATCTCAAAAGCTAAATTAAAATTAAAATAAAATAAATGAAAAAATCTAAAGGACAAGTAAAATAAATAAAAGCAAAAACCAAACAAATAAATAGAGATAAATACTAACATATTAATCCAATAATAGACAAGAACAAACTAAATTAATATAACTCTAACTTCCTATCTAGAAACTATCTAAATAAAATCAAATCATATTAAGATTAAATGAAATAAAAACAACAAATGAACTAAATGCCAATCTAGAAACTAACTGAAAATCAAACCAAGAATATTACTTAAATTTAAAAGAACTATTTAATAGATGAAAATAAATTAACATAAAACTATAAATAAGAATTATTAATTAAACTAATACAATATAATAAAATAGTAATCAAATGAAGAGTTTAAAATTTAAGAACTGATAAGACAAAAATATAACACAAAATAATTATGTAAGATCAAAGGAATGAAAATATAATTATATCTAAATTAATCTAAACTAAGTAACTAATCTATAATATAAAATTAAATTAAATAAAAAATTATGAGTCTTGAGATAAAATTCATCTTAGAATAAATGAGATAACATTTATTGAGAAACTAAAATATTAAGTACAAACAATCTTTAAAACAAATTACAATCAAAATATCAACAAAATGTCTCAAGATATGATGTAATCAACATTATTTAGAGCAATAAAATGAAATTCTACTTATATGACTACATATCTACAATCATCAAAAGATATTAAGGCTTGAGAGTCTTTAGATAATCAATTTATAGAATAAATAAGAAACCTATATATACCTTTGCTAAATAAGAAGATTATTTCACGATCATAAAATATATTTTTTGGCCTATCTTCAAGTAGTCATTTGATCTCAAATATGTTTGTACATAAAAGAAAAGAATGATGGATAACTTTTCAAATCAAATATAGAGATCTTCACATGTATATGTTTCTCTCCTTTTTAATGTCTCTTTGATATGTTTATAAATTAATCTCCTCTAGACATAGTTAGAAAATAAGTTACAACTAAATTTAGTTAATTTTTTTAAACTTATAATTGACTTTTAAAATTCAATTAGCTAACTTTATGACATATCTTTAGAAACATAGACTTTAAAAAAATCCTAATATATTAAATTTTAAATATAATAGACCAATAACATTTTTAATAGGTGGGGGCCCTTGACACATGTAAATACATTTAAATAAACATCTAACTATGAAAAACAATATTAATTATTATAATCGTTATACAATATGTAAATACTTCTAACATTAAATTACATGAGCATTTTCCATAATAGTTAACCATGTTAATAGATTGTTCTACAAAACTAAAAATGTTGCCACCTATCTAAAAAATCACTGAAAACATATCAACATCCTCAAAAATCGTCACCATGATAGAAAGTCTAAGTATAAATTATGAATATAATTTAAGCAACAATATAATCAAAATATACATCAAAAATTAAATCTATTAATCAAGAAACCTTATTAGTTTGGTACTCCATATACTCCATAGATGCACTGAGAAGTTCAACCAAGAAAGTACCTTAAGAATCATTCACTTTAAATTTAACTTTATTTAACATCCTATTCACCAATGGCTATGTTATAAAAATGTTAGCATGTTTCCTACTATAAAAATTAGGACATTCAGGCTCAAACAAAGGAATTCTAGTATTAAGTGGCACACACAATTAGGGATGCAATTTTGTAGTTACCTCAAGTACATTTTTAGGTTGATTAAGAAATTTATTATTATGTGGGTCAAATTTTATATTAGTATACATGTGTTGATAAGTTTCACTTGGAGTGCCTGAACCATAAGGATGATGTCTGCAATGTGCTCTCCTCAATCCTCTATTACCATGAAAATTCAAAGATGTAGAAGTCAAAGAGTCAAGCACATTTTATAAAATTGGATCAATCACATCAAAATGAATAGACACTTGATTTCCATGATTAAATGGTCACAAAAAAGTTTTAGTATTTATATGGACATGAAATAATTATCCTTGAAACCACCTCATAAAAAATTATTCTCATTGTGTTGATCATTACCTCTACCTCAAACATTTATGCCTATTTCATATTATTCTAGAGTCCACCCTAACATTCTAAATGAAATAAACTAAAATAAACATTCAAAATAACTATTCAACTGAGACTTGACATGATCAAATACCCATATTTAAGCTTATTATCTTTTCAACACTCATATTTTCATGACTTTTGAATACATTTTCACTAAAATCAGTTGTTACTTAGAATAAATTTTCATGTATATTATCATCTAAAATTTATGCATGAATAGGTCAATAACCATAATATCTTTCACATATTTATAAGCATGCCAAATATCCAATAAAAAATTTTCATCTGTTAAAAATCCACATCCTTATCAACTATATAAAATATCAACCAATTTGAAATACCATTAAAAAGAGAAAGAAATGCAACATAACACTCATATATGCTTTATAACTCAAAAATTAATTTCTAATATACTACATGTACCCCAATATATCACTATAAAATATAAATCTTGAAATAAATGCACCAACAAATCAATTTACCATGTATGTCATCAAACTTTACCATTATTTTCCACAAATATTCATAATTATTTATTTATTTTAAAAGATGCAAATAAATTTCATGGTATTTGAAATAAAATCACTAAATGTAAGACCAAATATTCCCCTCTTTTATTTTTATTAAATCTAGAATATAAAACCCCTACATTATTTCCCTCAAAAATGACACAATCTAATATAGATTATATATTTATGCACTAGCAAACATATACAAGCTACAAAATCAAAGTCACACATAACAATAACCGAAATGAAATACTTGGCTGTCTCACAACTTATTTTTATATAACTTCCTAAAATGAATAAATAAAATATTAAAAATATTATATGTTTAATCTATTTTTATGATATATCCATTTGACCTTTTAACTTCATCCAAGCATTTACCCCATACTAGTATGAGAAGAAAAGAACTAAAATGAATGCATGTATAGGAACCCTCATAACAACACCAAATAGCCAAAACTATACCAATCCCATACAATCATCAATTATAAAATCAAATAATACATAATATTCATAATCTTAACACTTCTCTTCAACATACAAGATCAAAATTGCATCTTATAAAAAGTATATTGAACCAAATAATACAGCCTCTCCTCAATGAAGGAAATAAAACCTTTCATATTTTTAATTTATGTGCATGTCAAAACTTTAAAACACATACTTTTTAAATGAATGCATCATAAACAAACTCAGAATGGACTTTAAAATAAAATGTGCATGTAGATCATAACTAAGCCAAATAACTACATTAACATTCAATATTTTAATGTCAAAAACCAAATAACCAAACCAGAAACAACCTTGTTTTCCAATCCTGGCATTTCATATTACTTTTAAACCCTAAAATTACATCAAATTCCTTTAATATTTACATGCAAACTTTATCATTCTTATTTATAAATAAAATAAAAGAGATCACCTTGCATGTAGATTTGTTACAAACTCAACACCAAAAGACAACACCTGAAAACATTAATCAAAACCATTTGTTCTTTCATAACGCAAGCAAGTATTCAAACACCTAAAACTAATAAAATGGGAAAGACCAATAAAATAACCTCCATGAATCAATATTATTTAAAATATTAATTTCCCATCTTTCCCAATAAAATATCCAAAGACAAATAGAGCTTGACATACTACACTTATGATAAAACAATAGATTTTGAATGTCTATTTTCCATTATCCTTAGAAAGAATAAAATTAAAACCAAATGAGAGCTTATATATATATATATATATATATATATATATATATATATATATATATATATATATATATATATATATAAAATTTTAGAGACCTATATAAAATATAAAGGTATGAGTTATATATATATAACTCATACCTTTATATTTTATATAGGTCTCTAAAATTTCTTAGAATATTTCTAATCTTCCTCATCACAACTCTAAATTGTTATAGCTCTAATTTTTCCCATTAAGATTTAAAAATTACAAACAAAACCATTTAAAATTGTCATTTTATATTGAAGTAACTAGAATTTAACACTCTAATGACATGTTTAATTATAATTTATTTACAACTTTCACTGACATCTCAATGCTCAACTAATATTAGCAAAGAATCTATCTAGTTTAGTAAGTTATTTATCCATATAACCAAAATGTTTGCCAAAAAAAAAAATCAATGCAAGTACCGACCATTAAACTTAGGTTTACTTCCAACTCATGTAGGATCAAATAAAATCAAGCATCGAACCAAGAGTTTATTAAATTTTCACATTTCAATAATTCACCCACCCCATTCATTCAATGTTTAGGCTACTTTGAAACAAATATTTTAACTCTAAGGTTACCATCTCACAATCCTTGTAAATATAATTTTGCACTTCACATGTACTCCCTTTTCTTAATGCATTCAATAGTTATCACATTATTCCACCAATGTGTCATGGCCTAAGTCATGTTCACCTTATAAATTAGGTTTATTCATTCAAATAAATTAAAATAATACATTCTAGGCATGTGGTTATATCAAATATTTTCCAAGAAATTAAAACCATGTGAGCAATCATGCCTAGTAATAAGTGCAAAGGCCTTGAAGACATTTTTTGCAACCAAAATACATCACTGAAAGTGCATATATGTTTCAGCTTAATAATTCCTCCATTCATGCAACCATGTATTTTATATAATAAAATGCATTTCCTTATGTTAAACTAAAATGAATTGCACATGCCTAAATTATTCATTTTTAAACTACTTCTAGATACTATTATGTGATAATATTGATGTTCCAAATATATGACAAGTACATCAAGATAAATAATATTATAAAGTTAACTTATTAGTTATACACATGTCAAATCAATATAGATTGGAATGATATTATTTTTGACTAAAAATAATGATGACATTTCACAACTATCATCGTTCATGATGGAGTCAAATCATAAAATAACTGAAAATGTAAATAAACTACAAAGTAGATCATATGTATACTAAATATCTATCTACTTAATGATATACTTATGCTATCAAATCACTTAATAAATATTAAGAGTAATAAATATTCAACATAACATCATTAATATTTGCATAAGCATAGAAAAATGAATATTCAAATGAATACAAATGAGTTGGCCCCCACTAGCAGTTTTAAGATCTATGACTATAATAATCAATATGGAAGAATTAATCATGTTAAGATATTTAGAAAAAAAGGGTATGGGCTGTCAAAAATAGGCATAACACAATGCCAACTAGAAGGATTATGATAAGTTTCATAGATGTTTTTAACAATTAATTGATTAAATATGTTGAACTTATAACAATTTCTATTATGTTTTATTTAAATAAAGTCATCATGATGATGAATTTTCCAAGAGCAAAAGTATATTACATCCCTTCCTACCCCTAATGGAAATTACTATGGCATTTTTTATCTTTTATTTTATTGATTCTGGTGTATTGAGTTTAGGTACTACTATAATTAATTTAATTTAGATTATGATATCCTTAATATTTATTCTATACTTACAAGATATTTAGGTTGCATAAATTACATGTTTAAATTTATTATTTCAGAATTATGATTATTTTTTTATAAGTTACATGTTTAAATTGAAACACTTAGTGTGTTCTCATTTTTGTGACTAATTTGTTCTTGTGCATTTGATAATGGGAATGGAGTGGAGAGGAGGAATAAGGTTCAAATTGGGATGTGGGTGGGAACTCTCTAGTGAGGAGGAAGGAAGTGAGGACAATAAGGATGATAACGATGATGAAGATCAAAATCTAATCAATAGGTTTGGGTCTTTCTCTTGGTCTATCATGTGGATACATGGCTAGGGTCATTTGTGACTTCAAGCAAAACACATATACATTTTTTGAAAGGTTGTGGGCCATTAGTTTCACATAGAGTGAGTGTTGGGATTTAAAAGAGCCTAGGTGTTGTGTTATGACCCATTTAATCTATTCATCAATTCATTTACTCCCAATAAGGATTCAATTTTAATCTATTGAAAGGACTAGAGGCCTTCATCGAGATGTAGGTCTCCTAAAATCATCATTGGTGGATAGACAGGTGGAATAAAATGCCAAACAAAAATTTATATTTATTCATGTGGGGGTGGACAGATTTAGAAATGAATATAATACTATTCTTCCATTGAAAAGAAAAAATCTAAACTTTCTTGATGTGGTTAATGACAAGGACATATTCACCCAAGATGTGGGCATCTTGTAGTGAAGCGGTGCCCAAATATATTCTATTATTTCTTGGATAGTATGATCTACTATGTTTAATGTAGATCAAGTTGATAATTATTCACCACTTGGTTTTTCCCATAGCATTTGGTTGGATTTTTCAATAGCCCCTCTTAGATGGTGGTCTATGCTTTCCCCTATTTGGGGTTGTCTAGGTAATAACTGAAAGGCTTTAGGGGTAGATACTATTGTAAAAATGTAAAGATTAGAACTCATATATATTATAGGTATTACAAATTGTTTTTATCCAAGTAGGTGAGGATATTATATGTCTTTCACTTGTCTCAGCATTATATGCAAGAATATACACTATTTTACAATGGCTTCTAGGCCTAGGGAAATGTAGAAATATTATTAAAACCCATAGCCAACTAGTTTCAGGTTTCTAGGATAATAGGAAAGATAGATGATTATTCACAAGGTTATATGTATCCTTATCTGATACTACTACACCCTATTGGTGGGATGTGGTTCTATTTAGTGAATATTCAGGTTCAATTATTACATTTAGGGTCTACAAAGGATGGGCCAAAAGTTTGTTGAAGACCAGAACTATAGGGGACTGTATTGAGTCTAGAATAGTTTTGATTGTGGTGGATAGAAGAAAACCAACCAAAACATGTCTTAATAGAGTTGATGATAGGGTATTTCACCCTTTTCTCTTCCTGGTTCCATGATTTTCCCAATAATTTAAATTTACTAATCATATTTTGATGAAAAACCATATTTTGTTTTTAGCTATTGTTAGATCACAGAGGACAAGATGGAAAGTTCATTTCTATGTTTTAGCAGTTATTGGGCTTAGTTGGGGGATAATTTCTCTAGTTTTTCTTTAGATGCATGAAGTATGTGTTGAATCCCTATGTGGTAAAAGGCTAGTAGAAGTCCTTATGCTTCTGGAGGGATCTTGTTCTATAGTGGAAGTCCCAAGGATGTTTTGATGAAGATCATCTATCTTTTTATTTTCTTTAGGATATTTGTTTATAATAAAGGTTGTGGGAACCTTCAAACCCTCTTGTTGTAATGGTTGTAAGAACCTTAAAACCCAATATTAATTTGATCTACCAAGGTTGTGGGACCCTCTAAACCTTCTAGTTGTGATTGTTATGGTTGTGGGAACCTCAAAACCCTCTTGTTGTGCCTTGTAAAGGTTGTGAGATCCTCCAAATGCTCTTGGTTATTGGACCATCATTTAAAGCCCTCGCCCTGGTTATGGGTCCAGTTATTAAAACCCTCACTTGTTTGGTTCATATATCTTACTTCAAAAGCATTTACCTAATCAAATAAAAATTATTTTGTTATGGTTATATTGGATTCATTATCTTTACATTAATTTCTTGTAACTATATATGTTTATGGAGTAACTACCCTCTTTTCTAGTTTGAGGTGGATGTAGGATAGATATTATCGTATCCCTTAAAATTGAATCCTTAGGGAGAGTATCATAGGGGAAAGTGTTGTAGATAATGATAGTTTGGACATGACATAACTATTTGGGAATAATCACGCACATACATAACATTACTTGTTTTATAATTACTTAAGTTTGTGTTGTATTATATCCTTGGTTGCATAGTTATTTCCATTTTTTTGTGTGTTATATCATCTATTTATGGGTATTGCACTTATAATTCTTGTTTTTATTATTATTACTAATTTTTTCATAACAATTTTGCTTACAATATTTCATCTATGAACATTTGCATGTCTAAGTTGGGAATATAACTATTGATAGTTTTTAACCTTGTTGTCTTTTATTTTATCCTCATAACTAAGTGTTTAGAGATTTCTTTATTTTTTATTAATAGGGTCATAAATAAGTTTTACATCATCTTGAAATTATCCATGTAAATATTATTATGATGCATTTCTTAAAATACCATGATGGGATCATAGGTTTTGTAATTGGAGTTTTTTATTTATCATTAAGTTATTTACCACCATAGGTGGTGTCCATATCATAGTCATTTGGTAAATATGGGACTAATTGGGGTAAGCCAAGATGGTTTAATTATAAATTTTTATTTCAAAGGTCAAGAGTGGTGAAATGACCATAGGCTTCATGTAATTCTTGAATCATTGAGCAAGTCAAAAGCTTTATATTTTAAAAGGATTGTGGCATGAATGATTAGGGTTTCCCATAGTCAATGGTATGTAATTCAATTCAATGAGGTTATTTAATTTTTTATTCACCATCAAAACATTGGAGGAGATTGACATGACTTATAACTATTTCTCCATATTTAGGGCATGGCTATTAAGGAATGCATGGAAAGTTTTGGGTTAGGATCTCCATTTTTAATGGTCTTGAACTATCTTTCAAATGTATACCAGACCATGTGGCTAGTATCACTAAGGAAAAAGGGACATCATAGTTTTGGATAATTTTGAGACCTTAGTTCAAACATTTAAATGTATGAGGAGACGATTAGAGGAGGACAAAAAATAGGGGAAAATAAGCTAAGGTCTTTAAATCAAGGGCATTACCATTCTAGGATAACTCCACATGAATGTTTTAACATATATTATCCTTGAAATGAATTTTTTCATGAAATGAATTTTGTTTTAATTTGTGAGTGATTGGTTGTTATGCTCTTTTAGGGGAAATAAAGAGTTATTGTTTAGGTTTAAAACCCTAAGTTCATGACCTCTTTTCCTTAGCAACTTTAGAGGTAGATGTGTGCATACGTAGGGCACATGGGTTTATTAACCCAATAAATAATCTTGTTATTTTTAATTATATAATGGTAATATTGATCAAGCAAAGGAAAATTTGTACTTAGAAAACATTCAGTCAAAAATTTTAGAACTTTGATGTAGAAGGACTTATTAATGGATATGGTTCAACTTTGTGGACTTAGAGGTGAGAGCATGCTCTCACCCACATGCCCATAGAAGTGGTTGACCAAATCTCACCTAGGGTTACAAATAAAATGTTCATGGAGAAATAATTTATAGGAAAAATGAGTTTAGGGAAAGGTGAAAACAAAAATTGCTTATTTAAAAAATTGCATTTTAGCTACATTTTTGCATATAGTTGAGACTGCATTAGGGAAATATTTAAACACAACCATATTAATTTTAAACTAAAATAATTAAGTTATATTTTTATGGTTTTTTATTATAAATCTTTAAAATCAACTTGATACATGATTGATATAAATTTTATGATGTAAGGCTAAAAAGGCTCTTTTTAGTTTAAAACATATTTATTTGGTTTATTGGATTCGTTACTAAGATATGATTCACCTACATTGAGTTGGGGGTGATAGAATACTCTCACTAATAGGCCTAAAAAGATGATAGTATTTATATGAACCCTACACTTTTATATTTTTGTAAAAAAGGATTTAATAGATATATTCAATAATTGATTTCAATTGTGTTTCATGTGTGTATTTTTATAACTCATATTTATTTCTAATAGGGGTTTACATCATACTAAGATAATTAACCAAGTAAAATATAATAAATTATGGTGAGATGGAAAACTACATGAATTACATATTTTAGATATTTGAAGTAGTATTTCATATTTTGATATGTGATATATGGAACTATGTTTAGTAACAATATCGATTGGTTTTACTTAAACTCATAATCTTGATATAAAATTGTTGTTGATTTATTTTTTACAAAGAGTGTATTTAGCTCATGATGGCAATAGTACCATAGGTGAAGAAGGATCCCCCATAAGCATATGGATAATATGGATAAGAATTAATGTTGGGTTTTCCTTGGATTAATAATTATAATGAGTGGACCCTTTTTCCCAAGCCATTAACATTATAACATTAAACTTACTATCAACTTGTGTATGATTACTTCCACCAACATATTTGGATAGTACAATTTTATTTTTAGCCTAATTTAAATCATGAAGATATTTTTACAAACCTTTACTTTAATCTTTGAGAATGATAATCCCTCATCTATAGGGTTATGATATATTATCTAAGATATTTAACCATGGGATCATTTTTGTTGTGTACATAGTTTGAAAAGGATATTAAGATCCTTAAAATATAAGATTTGTGATACTTTGGAGAAACATTTTTAGAATGTTGTAACATTTGAACCTACTATGTATGTTATTATCCTTGTTAACAATTGTTAAAAATAAACTAAGAGGAATAATTTTATAGCTACATAAGATAATATAATGTCAAAGAGAATATTAAAGTGATATAATGAAAATGGTAAATATTTAGCATAAATAATCCATTAAACAAGCTATATAATTTTAGGTTGTTGACCACCTGTAGGCCTATAGATTATGAAATGACACCCTTGGCTTAACTCTATAAATGAATAGTCTTACTTAATAAACTATTATCAAAGAATAATTAAAAATTTATAAAGTTCTATAATTGGTGGTGTATGTTTTAAATGATGGTATTATTCATACTTAGGACTATGATAAAGATATTGAATATATGGTGTTAGTATATTACTGGTGATGTGATTTCCTTTTAAGTGTTTGTATATCCAAGGTATTTTAATATAAGCAATATAGTAGTAAAAGACTAATGTGGAGGCATGTTAGGTATTTGATGGTTAAGTTAAAATATATGGAATAATTTAATTAATGTTTAAATTCTAAACAAAATTGACTATATGGATGAAGTGTGTAAGTCAATACTATATGTTCTTGTAACCTTGTATGGATGAAACATTCTTAACTATTATGATGAACAATCCTTGTGTGAGTAAATTATAGGAATTATTTATATGGTTATAAATTATAATGCATTATTTATTTTAGTGATTATTAGTATAATCATATTTATTTTCTAAGGATAATGAGTGGTAGGCAGGGAGCATAATATTATGTCACTCACCATCTATCAAACAAGATTAGTATTAATGACTAGCTGAGATAGTAGAGAGTAATGCATGCGTTGATAATGACCTAGATTTTGTTGAAATATCAATTTTATAATAAGTTTCAACCAAATTATTGTTATAAATGTATAAATTATCAATATATAGTAAATTTTAGGTTACATGTTTTCTTGAGGTTAATAGATCAATGTGTACCTATGGTGTATTGATTAGTTATATGTGATAGGTATTTTACTTTCTCACTTATTCGTAGATGGTTCTATATGCTCATAGAATCATTATCTTACCCTTCACTAAAGGGAAGGGTCATTCCTAGTGGAGAGCTATAAAAGGTACCATTGAACTATGGTTGGATGAAAAGTGCCCAGATTATGCTCTCCCTATTTACAATTGATGAGAACCAATATTAGATGCTTACTCATGGATATAAAATTATCTCAGGATATGATCTTGTATTTACGCAAGATTATTGTTGTATATACGACATTTCCTCTTATGGTTTGTTTCAATCAAGGGTATTGGAATAAGTTCAATATATGATATTATACCTCATTGTATAATGTAGCTAAATGTTGTTGGTATTATTGAATTTTTTATATAGTTTGAACACTAAGAGGGTGATGTAATCAGATCTTATTTTAGATTCAAAAGAATCACCTTATTGAATTACATATATTATTTCACTAATTAATTATAAAATAGAAAAATTAGAATAATGTATTAGGTTATAACTAATTTGAATACATTTGTTGATTCTAATTTATATTATATAAAAAAGTCATGAAATGGTTTATGGTTCAAACCCAATCATGTTATTACAAATAATCATTCATGTTCAAATTATTACATCAAATTTTAAAAAATTCTCAAGTTAAAAAGTCTATAAAGTTTTTAAAAAATTAAATAGAACCTAGATCCATTTTTATTGGTGTGATTTGTATTGATATTGTAAGTGGACCAAGTTAGAGTCCAGTAACACTCAAAATATATGGTTGCACTTTTTCTATATAGGGAGCCACATTTTTTGGCTCCATCCATTCAAATATTTTATAGATTACTCTACACATTCAAATTAGATTTGGATCATAAAATATTTATAGCTCATACATTCAAAGGTTTTTAAAATGAGA
Organism: Torreya grandis; assembly: GCA_037957365.1. Lineage (NCBI taxonomy): Eukaryota > Viridiplantae > Streptophyta > Pinopsida > Cupressales > Taxaceae > Torreya > Torreya grandis. Next base: position 394,664 of record JARHVA010003567.1, read on the forward strand.
CTTGATCAATCTCAATTCATCATCGGTTTAATATTTCTATAAATGTGTCAACTAAGAGGCAATATATTCCCCACTTTTTAAGTTATAGAGAAATTATATTTTGTACTCTTTTACATGTATGTTTTCCTTGCTCTCTTTTTCAAAAATTAAAATATCAAGTTTCAAATTTTGAACTTTCAAATATGGCCAATAACTACTTTTAGTGGCATTATTGTAGGTTTTACATTAAGGCTTCTAACAATATAAATATTCAAATCAAAAGATAAATTATATGTACACACTTAGGTTTTCATCTATTTTAATTTATTAATTTCACTTTTTGAATCACTATAATAAA
>JARHVA010003567.1:400000-472500 GCA_037957365.1 Torreya grandis
ATACACATAAATTTAAGATACAGATCATTATATTTAGCATATAGATGCATAACATTCTATATTAGCTAAGAATAGATATACTAGGGCATGATACTTGTTCATGCTTATATACACCTTTATTTATTTAGTGAGGTTATAGATATAAAAATATGATTTATGTAATACTATAGTCTTGTAAATTTTGAAAATACATATCATGGTTGTACCTTTTAAATTATAGACATGTTCACTACCATAAGGCTCATGTTTACTATCTTTTTCTAACAAAATTTATTATCTCTTAGTCCAACCATTGTTATTGTAATGACTAGGCCTTCTATATTGTGTAAAAATATAGAAACTTGGTCATTATCCTTCACTGTCAGGTTTGGACCTATACCCATTTTCTAGTTTCCTAGACACTTATGTCCTAGATAGATACCTAAATAGATGCAAGTGTCTAATTTTCCTACAAAGTGTCTAGTGCCCAGAATTCATCTAGTTTTAAAATTAAAAATATCCTAAATATTAGCCTAAGTGGGTTAATGTGAGATATTTTTAAAAGGGATTGGTATATATAAAATATCATCCCTCATTAATCTCACCTAACAAATATCAATAACTCACAATAAAACTTACCAAGAATCACTCAATCAAGAATTCAAGTGATAAAATTTTACATATTCATTACTAATTCTATATCATTAATAACATCAGTATTTCCATGGATCTAAGGCATTAAAAAAGTATTTCATTAATCATATTGTCCAAGTTACAATATAGGTCATTACATGTCATTATTTATCACACATTACATCTTTATGCACACATAAGCCAACATATAAGGGATGACTACATAAATATGAGAACCTCTTCAATGTCTTTTTTATGTAGGTAGTGCCCATTGAAAGATGAATCCTTAAGGCATCTCAACATTGTGACCCCACTAAACCATGTTTTTCCATAATCACTCCAAGGATGAACAAGATAGGGTTTGATCATTTAATAAAGAGTGACAAAATGTGAAAATGATATAAAGGTGTCAAAATAAAGATAGTATAAAACACAGAAGGCTCTAGTTAGTTGCATATAGAACCATTTGATATTCTATACAAGATACCTACATCGAATACAAGTGTTCTAGGATAATATTCTAGTTCACTTCTAGCCTATTCAATATCACACCTACATTAGCACAATAAACCAACTATGTGACTTTTTTTCCTATTCATTGAAAAATCTATCAATAATTGTACTTTTATATTTTTATCATTCTCAATTATGTAACTTAAAAATAATAGTTTATATTAATTATCCTAATCATTAGGTTAGTTATCCATACTTTTGTAAAAGATAATATAATACCGCTTATCCCCAAATATTTGCAAATATCTAAATTTAGGGTTAGAAATTTGGTGAACCTGACATTTGGTCTTAAAACCCTAGTTTTACCTACGTTTCCTTTTTTATTTATAAATTATCAATATTTTTAAATCATATTTATATTTTTATAAAGGAGTTAATTATGGATGCATATATCATTCATTTCCTTTTTAATATTTCAAAGTATCCCTTTTTTATACTTCCTATATGGATAAATTAACCAAATTCTTAAGAAATGATAAGAATCAAGTTTATTTTTACAACTCCTTTTACAATGATATATAGTCAGTATCCAAATGCTAATGTGCATGCTCCTAGCGCTTTGTTCCACCTATATCATATTAAATTTATAACTAACATCCTACACCCATTATCCACCCATGACTTTTATTGGACTCCATAATCCACAATGTCACAACTTAAAATGGTAAAGTTGCCCAACCTATCCCACCACATATCACTACAAAGAAGGTTATTCCTAAGCCTAAACATGTTGTAAAATCAAAATTATATGATATTGAGAAAAAATTCAGCAACATGCATGCTAAATTTTAATCCTCAAACTCCTAAATTAGTCTAATATCTAAAAAGATATTTTATATGAATCATTACATGACACCCAAGTACCAAGTGATATTGAACAAAACTATTTTGTAGATACTATGTAATATCTAAATAGAAATAAAATATTATTACCTTTGAGCCAAAATATTTACCATCAAAATATATTATTCATCAAGATTTATCTTTGTTCATACAAGTGAGTGTGCTTCACAAGGCAATCAAAAGATTTCTAGTTTATAATGGTTTAGGACTAAACAGTTGTGGGAAGAATTTCTTAGCCACCATGGGTGTTAGCACAAATATTCTTCAAAAATTAGATATACATATTAAATGATTTGAATATTAATTTATCCCTCCATTTGTCCAAATAACATTAGATGTGTCATTGGGGCCAAAAATGGTTCTAACTACATTCCAAATAATCTATCAGTCATTTCACTATAATTTGTTTGTGTAAAATAAGGATACTTACCATGGAATCCATATACATAATGGGACCTTATTCACAATGATTTTTGATGATGAGCCCTTCAAATTTTGTAAAATGATACATTCTGACATAGAAGGGATACCTAAAGTGGTATCACCTCAATAACGCATTCCACTTGGAAACATATAAACATATGAAACAAGGAAGTCAATCATAATGACTACTTTACTTCAAGAAATATATAAATTAATAACCACTTATGTTTACATGGATACACATCATGAAAAAGTGTAGACACTTGAAAATTTCACACGATATCTTTTGGTGTCAAACTACTAAACCTTATCAAACCCTTAACACATTTGGCTAAAACATTTAATTCATCCCTTTTAACTTACTCCAACTCATTTTCTTCTAGCCCCTCAACCACCGATGGTCAACCTAATCATTTATGGTTAGCTTGACCATCGATGAACAGGTCCCTGAGCTTGCTTTAAAGCAATTAATAGTTGTGTGTAAGATAAACATTGCACAATTTCAAAACTTCCTTATGCAAAGTAAATCATCTTTAAAAAATCATAAATTGGCAACTTTATCCCCCTATCAAATTAGTAACTTCTTCCATCCTAATTAGTGACTTAATCTTATAAAAGGAAAAGAGGAGGAAGTGAGAGATCCACAAAAAAATCATGTCTAGGCTATCATATTTTCTTGTGTAGGTATTCAACATCCCTTCAACAAGCGAGTAGTAGTATTAGAGACTTAAACCTCTATCCACATCACCTTTATAGGCTACAGTACCATCACTCTTGCCATATTGTCTCAACCCTCCACTATTAAGTTATAGGTATATTGTGCTTATTTTCATTATTTCATCTTATTTCTAACCTCCCTACCTTAACTAAACCTCTTAACATCTTATTCTTCATCCCACATACTTATATCAAAACCCCTACCTACCTATTCATCATTATATAACTTGACTTTAATATCCTCCCAGAACACATAGGCAATTGCCAATAGTTATCCCAACCACCAATGGTTACCTCAATCATCGCTAGTTACCTAACCATCACTAGTTATCCCAACCACAACTAGTTCACCTAACCATCATCAGTTGACTATTATGGAAAATAATAAGAAGTTTTTTTCATCCCCTTAGACCTAGTCAAACCTAATTTTATCTATTTATGCCTGATTATAGTACCTTTTTTATTTTATAGACTAAAAACTAACCATTTTAGCATAAGTAATTTACCTACTTTTTCTATTTTAGTTGTTTTCTTTAAACAAGCATCTATTTTTTCTTTCTTACATGTATTTACTTTCACTTCATTGAATGCAAGTATCTTGTCATTTAATTTTTTATCAACTTAATTATTATAATACTGGATTGATAGCCTCCTATCAAGCAATATGCTTTTTAGATCTATCTCATGTTAGGTAGTCCACTCAACCATACATATAACAAACCCCTTTTTGAGTGTCTTTATTATCTATATATTATTCCTTCCAAGCTAAAGATGAGTTCCCACCATCATTTGGACTCACATATACACTTTACTAGGTATTAATATATATAAACTATTATGAGTTTCATTATTTACTTCCAAATTAATAAATAAGTGAAATTAAAAAAAACATTTTAGCATGCCCAGTGGGACATACTTCCCTTTTTCTTCTTTTATTGTTTTCTCATCGAATGAAATATAAAAAATTATTTTTGGGCCTAAAATAAACCTCTTACATACATTAATTGCCTTCTTATCTTAGTTCATCTAGTAACTTAGAGGGAAAAAAATTTTAATCATAGCTTTCACACTTGTTATCACACACTAAGCCAAACCATAAAATAATTAACACATCAAAACATACCTGAGATAAGGCCCAACTAGAATTTCATCACCTAACAGTAACCTTACCCCTTTTTGACCATCCTACTTAGATTTCACCACCAAGGGGAAAACCAACTCAGATCTCTGGTTGAGTATAAACTCTAAACTTAGTATATTTTGGCTAAGCACTTGATACTCTTATCATTGCAAGACCATGAAGTGAGGGGGTGGGACCTAATACTAAACCATGTATCAAAGTTCAATGTAGATTTATATCTTGATCACTTAAACAACTTGAAACCAACCATAAATTTCCTCTTTAGTACCTGATCTATGAGCTAAATTCCCTCTTCACACTTGTTAAGGCATAATCCAAAAGTGGTCTAAAATAAATCCTACGTTTTAACTCATTCTTAGTGTATGCATTTTTTTCCTTGGATTCATTTCTTTTGATTGATCTTTGTTTGAGGTGAGAGTTTCTTCATAGTATATTATCACATGGTTTTTACTAGACAATAGCTAAGAAACTAAACTAATGAACAACCACATTATTATTCTTCCTCCATGTAATATAATTCTAATGATGAGAGTTCACCTCATTTTTATCACCCTCATACTAGAATCCTAGTTGTTTTTGAGGGTGATGCAAACTTTACTGCCATCTTTGACAATAATCTAATTTCCCTTCAACATTATCTTAATAACTTACCTCACCATAACAATATCACTTCATTTTCTCCTACAGACCCTTCTTATGGTATGCCTCCCCATCTTATGGTGGGTACCACCTCAACCCAACCCTTTCTAACCTAAGCCTCTTCTTCCTCCAACATCCCATCTATGAACACTACCCAAACCTAATCGAATATTCCAAATTCTAACCAAACACCTCCTACCACACCTAACTCTTCATGTATAGGTTCAACTTTACCTTTAGTTACCTATATCTCAACCAATCCACCAACCTCTACCCCATTTTAGATCTTGGTGCTTTCTATTCCTCAAACACTTCCACCCTAGTCACCCTCAACCTTAACCTACCCAATAACCCACTACCTCAACCATACCTTTAAGCCAACCCACATATCCATCAACTACCCATGACAACCTATCACCAACCTCTACCCCATTTTAGATCTTGGTGCTTTCTATTCCTCAAACACTTAACCCCAACCCAAGATGTTAATGAACAAAATGACCAACTTGGAGTCATCCATCTCTAGGTCATGTAACCCTTATGATCAAGTTTGTAATGAACCCATTCATCCATTTGTTCCCATCCATTCTTATCCTCCTAGTGAGTTTTACAAATTCAAAGGTAAGGAGGACACCTAACAACATTTGAGACATTCCTCATTCTTTCTATTTATCATATGATTGCTTTTCTTCTTTAAACATTCCCCATGTCCTTATCTAGACCTTCCCTTGATTGTTATAGTGATCTTCCCATGAACTCTATCCTTTCTTTCTCCCAACTAGCCCAAATCTTTTTAGATCATTTCTTGGTAAACATAACTAAAAATATTTCTGTTACTAACCTCTATTCCATTAAGCAATTTGATGATGAGTCAATTGTTGATTTGGTTACTAGATAGATAAGTCTCATCAACCAACTTACCTTTTACTTACCACATCTTGAATTGATTGAAATATTCTCTTAGGGTAGTGCCAAATATATTACCCCTACTCTTCAAGTTCAAACCTTAAGAACTTTTGATGAGGAACTCACCATGTCACATAAACTTGAAAATCATGCCATTGATGAAGGGAAATTAAAATTATGGAAAAGAAAAATTTATTTAAATATAATGACCCATCCTCCACCAAAACCACTAACCAATCTAATATCAAGGAAAAATCATCCACAAACTTGATTGTTCTAAAAAATTCTCCACCTCCAAATGTCTACCAACCACCTCAAACCAATTCTTCCAACCCTCCCTATCAATAAAACTAAAACCAAAATTGAGCTCCTCCAAAATAATATACTCCTATTGGAGAATATTATGCATTAATTTTGGATAAATTTATCAAATCTAACCTCATCCAATTCCAACTAATTAAATAACCCAAAAAATTTGATGCTTCTTACCCCATACCTGGATGGTATAATGAGAATGACCATTTTACATTTCACCATGTTGTAAGACATGACATTAATATATGCAATACCTTCAAAAGTCTTATCCAAAATTTGATTGATAGTGGAGAAATTAAGTTTGTGTTATGAACCCATGATATCTTGTCTTTTTACTTTGTTATTTTAGTAGTTGTTATAGATTCATATGCTTTTTAAGTCATCCTATGAGCATTTTTTTTATCCCACATTCATGGGAAGTATTAGTTTCTTATATTAGAATTCATATATAGTTAAGTGTTGAGGCCATTTGAAGGACCCATGAATTATTTGTATTGATTTTGATCAAAGGAAGTTGCCCCCTCAAAGTTGTTTGTGATCATTATAATCCCTTAAGTGCTATACTCATTTTATATTTTTTTTATTTCATGATTTTTTGTTGACTTGTTGTAGGAGGATCCTCTCATCTAGTATTAGAGAACTTTCTAGGGCCATAATTTTTTATATAAAGTTTAAACTCTATTTCACTGCAAAATTTATTTATGGTATTTCTTATATAAATTCTTAACTATATTCTACTGCATAACTCTATTCTACATCACAATAATATTTTTTGAATCAGGGTAAAATTTGACCACATAACTATGAGAAGTGCTTGGGTGAAAGCCCTAAAACTCATTGAAGATTACTAGAGGAACCCCAAAGTAACTGGCCCATTGAGAGGCCCTACCAGTGAAATGGGTAATGACCCCTTCCTAATTGAGTATTTCCCATCCACGAGGAAAACCAAGAGTTGTCACTAAGAGATAAATCCATGTCTAAAAAATATCTGAGAGTGCTACTTGCTTAGACAGCATTGGTGGCCAGAGTGATATCTTTAAACCCTTAGGAAACCATTGAAACTTGGGGTCCATTTCTATTAATTTCATAATATTACTAGAAAAGTATCAAAAAATCACCATATTAGATCTGTAGACTTGTTTCAACATATTCCCAGGAGACGTGTTTTATAGAGCACAATAACTAGCAATAAAAATAGAAAAAAAAATGAGTAAATTTTTTTTGTTTACAATATCTCTCCATTTGTAGCACCATTTCTCCTCAAAATTGATTTGGACACATGAAATTTCATTCCCTACATTTTATTCCTTGAGGTCCCATATCCCAATTCCACTCCAGTTCCCACAAATCTCAAATTTTCCTTTCTTGGGGTTTTATCATAGCTTTTATTTTTGTCTATTTGCTTAAAAAAATCACTATGTTCATCATCTCTTTCTACTCCTTTGTCTCTATCTGACCATTTTTTATTTTTTTTCATTTTCACTCCTAAAATTTCCCTCACCTTCATCAATCATACTCCCACTTTATAAAACATTTATTAAAATCCCCTTTAACCCTTCTATTTTTACCTAAATTCAAAACCTTCCTTAATGTATCTTAACTCTAGTTTTCCTATCCATTGAAAAAAAAATTATTATTCAAATCATGGTAGTAACCCAAACAAGAGTAAAAACCATGCAGGATGAAATTGCCTCCCTCAAAACCCACATCAAAGATCTTAATGAAAAAAAATCTTAGCCTTAGTCTTCAACATACCACCATGAACAATAGATGACATCTAGAGCCTTCTTCAGACATTACATTTTCTTCTTCCAATAATTATCATGGGTTGAAGCTTAATTTTCCTTGATTCAATGATGTAAATCCAACTAGATGGATCTATTAGGTATAAGAATACATTAGTTTTCATAATACTTTTGATGCCAACAAGGTTCTACTTGCATCTTTTCACTTAGAACTTGAAGACCTTCAATGGTATCATTGGTATACCAAGGCTCATGATGAACCGATATGGACTAATTTTTGTACCCTCATTTTACAATAGTTTAGCCCTACTAATTTTGTTGACTTCATTGGAGCACTCACCAAACATTACCAAATAGGAATAGTGAGAGAATATCAAATTGAATTTGAAAAACTAGTTAATTCTAAAGAGGTATTGTCTGATGAATTCTTCAAGAGTTGTTTTATTAGTGGACTAAAGGATGTAATTCAATATGAGGTTAAAATTGTTCTAACCCAACATGATGATGGAATCCTTAAGATTGGCTAAGTTGGTAGAGGACAATATTTTATCTCAATAGTGCTTCAAATCTAATTTTTTTCCATTCAAAAATATAGTTCCATAATGATCTCAAACAATGCCATCCCCTAAAACCACTCCTATTAATCATTTGACTGAAGCAGAAATGTAAGCCCATAGAGAAAAAGGTCTATGTTACAGACTATGATGATAAATTCACTCAAGGACATCGATGTGTTAATAAAAATATCTACATATTGGATTTGAACTCTCCACTTGAAACTATAGATTGGTAAGATGTTCAAGATACAAAAAATGATTTGGAAGAAGTTCAGTTGATTATGGAACCTGTTTCTCAAGAATACCAACTAGATATCTCTCTCCATGCCTTAGTAGGAGTCACTTCCCCCAAAACCATGTAGGTTAGGGGTTACTTCAATAATCTTCCTCTCATAATACTCATTGATTCAGGTAGCACTCATAACTTCATTGATCCTCAGATTGCCAAATAGGTTGATTATTTTATCCATCCTTGTTCCAACTTTGAAGTCATGATTGCTAATGGGGGTACATTACCTTGTAAAGGGAAGTGTCATAATGTGTGTATCTCTATTGTATCTTATATCTTGCACTCCAACATGTTTTCCTTGCCCTTAGGTAAATGTGATGTTGTTTTGGGAGCGTAGTGGCTAACACACACTTAAACTCATCTTATGGGACTTTTCTAAACTTTGGATGCAATTTTTAGATAATGAGAAAAAACACACATTGGAAAGCTTACAACCTATATCTCTCAGCATCATAAGTTCACATCACATGGAAAATATTCTTAATAATAATCCACATGACATCATTGCCCAGCTCCATTCCATTCAAATGCAACCCTCAACAATCTCCACTAATCCTTCTAACTTACAAACCATTTTGTAGAGGTATGCACATATATTTGTCAAACCAATGGGATTAAAACCTTCATGGATAGAGGATCACCATATTTATCTCCTTTAAAGAAGCATTCCTCCCAACATCAAGCCTTATCGCTACCCATTTTAGTAAAAGACTGAGATTGAGATGCTCATTTGAGATTTACTACAACAAGGCATTATTTGCCTTAGTACTAGCCCATATTCTTCCCCATTTCTCCTTATCTAGAAAAAATATGGGTCATGGCATCTCTTCATTAATTTTCATTCACTTAATCACCTCATAATCAAAGATAAGTTCTTAATCCCTATTATTGATGAGCTTTATGGTGTTCACTTTTTCTCCAAGTTGGATCTCTACTTTGGATATCACCAGATCTAGCTCCATGAGGATGATATCCCTAAGATAATTTTTCATACATATTATGGCCACTATGAGTTCTTGGTCATGCCCTTTGTCCTCACTAATGCTCCTTCAAAATTATAGGCATTGATGAATAAAATATTTTTTTCCCTACCTGTGGAAATTCATTCTGGTCTTCTTTAATGATATCCTCATCTATAGTAGAACATGGTCTGAGCATCTCCAACATCTCTCTTACCATCATATTTGTGATAAATAGTCCAAATGTACTTTTTACTAGGATGAAGTGGAGTATCTTTGGCATATTATTTCAGCCCAAGGGGTTTAGGTGGATCCTAAAAAAATAGTTGCTATGGCAAATTAGCTACATCCTTAGACACTCAAGAGCCTCCATGGTTTTTTGGGGCTAACTAGATACTATCAAAAGTTTTTCAAGGATTATGGAAAGATTACATATCTATTAATAACTAATGTTAAAAAAGGATGCTTTTATTTGGACACAAGTTGTTAAGTGTGCATTTGAAGCATTGAAACAAGCTATGTTTACTACACCTATTCTAGTTATGTTATATCTTGCCAAGACCTTCACTATTGAGAGTGATGCTTGAGATAATGGACTGGGTTTTGTTCTCCTCCAAGAAGGATGACCCATTTTATTCACCAACAAATCCATTTTTGGTAATAATTTAGTACTCTCTACTTATGAGAAAGAAATGATGGCCATTTTACATGCAATATAAAAGTGGCAGCCATACCTATTGTGTAATCATTTTTACATCAAACCTAAACATTGGAGTCTAAAATATTTCTTGGAAAAATAGGTCTCTACCCCATCACAATAAAAATGGGTTATAAAACTCATGGGTTATGACTATGAGATAAATTACAAGAAGGGTAAAAAGAATATTGTGGTTGATGCTCTGTCTCACACATTTGTGGATCAAGCTTTCCTTTTAGCTATTTCTATGCCTATTCCAAATTGTTTGGACATTGTATAGTAGGGGTATGTCAATTACTCCTCATTATCTAAAATCATTCAATAGTTGGACACTAACTCCTTAGTTGTACTGCATTATACCTGAGATGGTCCTTCTCTATGATACAAGGGTCATCTAGTGTTTCCCCAGAGCACAGATGTAAAATAGGTTGTATTCTATGAACTTTATGCTTCTCCATCTATAGGGAACTTAGGGTTTCTCAAAACTTATGATTGGGCAAGATGTAACTTATTTTGGAAGGGAATAAAAAAGGCAATTCAATAGATGGTAGCTAAATGTGACACCTAATAATGCAATAAGGGTGAAACAACACTCATCCCTGGGTTACTCGAACCCTTGCTCATCCCTACTAATATTTGGAAAGATATTTATATGTATTTCATTGAGGGGCTCCCTAAATCTAGAGGTAATATGGTGATCTCAGTTGTGTTTGATTGCCTCTCCTAATATAGCCATTTTTGTGCCCTCGGCCATCCTTATACCACCTCCATAGTAGCACAAATTTTCTTATAACCTATTTTCTATCTTCAAGGCATTCCTTCAACCATTGTCTTATATCATGATGTAATATTCACTATCCATTTTTGGATATAACTATTTTGACGTACTGACACTCAACTGAAGATGAGTTTTACATATCATCCACAAATAGATGGCCAGATTGAAATTATCAACAAATGCCTGGAAACTTTCCTCCGTTTCTTCATCTTAAAACAACAACATTAGTTGGAAAAATGGATCCCTCTCACCAAATGGTGTTGTAATACCTCTTACCACACTTTAATGAAAATTACTCCATATGAAGTATTCTTACCACCAATGCTCCTTTTAAACAACCCCAATAATTCATCAGTCCAAGTGGTTGACATGATTCTTTGAACCTGGGATCAGATCCTTAGTAACCTATGGGAAAATATTGATATGGTACAAAATAAAATGATACAATAGGTAGATCATCACCATTTTGAGTGCATTTTTCAAGTAGGTGATAATGTTTTTCTTTGCATATATCCCTACAATTAATCATCCTTAAAACTCAAGGGGAATAATAAGCTAGCTCCTAAATTTTATAGGCCCTATAAATTTCTTTAAAATATTGGGTTAGTTTCTTATAAGTTGTATCTCCCACCTTCTTCTTGAGTTCACCTAGTATTTCATGTCTCTTGTCTAAAGAAAGTTCTTGGCACAAACATTAGAGTTGAGACTATTTTACCTGAACTTGATAATGAAGGATCCATTCTTCTTGAGATAGAGGCAATCCTAGATAGGTGCACATGCCAACTTCACTCCCTCTCCATCACTAAGGTTCTCTAAAAGGGAGGATATGTTATGAACCCATGATATCTCTTCACTTTACTTTATTAGTTTAATAGTTGTTATGGACGTATATGCTTTGTAAGTCATCCTATGAGAATTTTTTTATATCCCACATTTATGGGAAGAAGTAGTTTATTATATTATAATTCATATATAATTAAGTTTTTAGGCCATTTAAGGACCCATGAATTATTTTTATTGAGTTTTCTCAAAGGAGGTTACCCCCTTTAAGTGGTCTACGATCAATAGAATCCCTTTAGTGATTCTGCTCATTTTATAATTTTGTTATTTCAAGAATTTTTGTTGACTTATTTTAAGAGGATCCTCTTGGTTTGATAATCCAAATTCACCTCCAAATTAGTCCATTGACATTTTCCAAAAGCCTTTTCCTAATCACTCTCCTTCTACCCAACACCATGATAATGAGCCCAAATTATCCCACTCTCATGAGGCACACATAATCAATGTTATTAATAATGAACGCATTGTTGAAGAGACCATTACCTCAATCACCAAAATGGAAATAGATAACTCACCCCGTATTTATTTAGATAACCAAATAAAGGAATTAACCACCCCTTTCTCTTCACTTGATGAGACTTTAGCTTTATCTGCATCTCCTTTGACAAAAACACCAAAGGAGACAACCTCTACTATAACCATTTCTTCTTCTTCCACTCCACCATTCAAGTGGTAGAATTTCCCTCCATTTCTTTGGACACTCAAAAAAAAATCAACTCTATCTATTCCTTAATTTGAAGACACCATACCTACCTCTCCTATCATTCAATCAACTATTGCCTCTTTGGAAACTATCCCAAACCAAGAGGAGAGTACCTCATCTACCCAAACACCAATTTTGGAACCATCCATCAAAATTAAATAAACCATTCCCTCTTCTCCACCTAAGGTCTTAATCTTTAAAATCAATGACCAAGGAACTAAGCCCATTTACAAGCCATTTTCTAGGCTCATCCAAAGTTTTGAGTTCACTTCCCAACCTAACTTTTATAGATCTGATTTCTGGCATCATCTCGAGCTCCCTTACCCAAACAAATTGAAATCATCAACCTCCCTTGAATCCACCCTTCAAATAATTATTACCTCTTCACCAAATATCTCTTCCAAAACCATAAATGAACCATCCCAACCACTTCCATCTAAAATTTCAAAATAAACTCACACCTCTCTCACCAAACCGATCAAGAACATAGGAATTCTTCTCACACCTAGTCATGCTCATCCCCCTTTGAGGTTAGACTTAACCCCATCTATCCCACAAAATAAAAATCCAACTAAACCAATTAATAAGGCAGAGTTACCCAAAGCTCCACCTCAAACTAGACCCATACCACCTCCTTCCCACTTACCTTCTATTATAGGACCCCATCCTTCTACCATCCTGATTACCTATTCTTTTTCTAAGGGACCATCCCCCTTTTCTCCACTTACACCCATCAAACCATCTAGTTCTTCATCATTTTTAACCAACCTATCTACCTTTTTAATCTTCTACTTTCCCACCTCTACTTCCATTGTAAAATGTTTTAATTTACCTCTAATTTCCCACCTATAACTAAATCTTCCTCATCCAAGTCTTCCATATCCAAACCTCCAATCCCCAAACCTACCATAACCAAGAAAACCCATCGAAAACCACCAAATAAAATCATTCCTCCAACCACAACTCCCATTATAAAACTTATGCCCAAGAAGGTTCCCACTCCTAAAACCAAAAATCCATCACCTCCAACACCTTTGTTGGAATATTATTCAACTATCTTACATATTTTATTATAAACTTCCTCCATTAGCTTACCACTTATTAAACCATTCTACCCTTCCAATACCAAACCCTCTTAGTTCAATGATAACTTGATTTGTGCATACCATATGGCATTGATACATGACATGGAGAACTATAAAGATCTCCAATCCCTTGTTCATAGCCTATATGATGAGGATGAATTATTGTCAGATGAACCCTTCTTACCCCCTTTAGCAATCTTACCATCAACCCAACCTACCCAACCATTACCTACTCTCCCACTCCTACCTAAGTATGAGAGGGAGGAACTGAAGTAACCACCAAACCTAGCAAACCCTCTTATCCACACTATTCATGTGGTTACAAGATCCCAATCCTAACAAAAATATAAGGGAAAAGCCAAGGCATCCATTTCATAGACTTACCCTTTCGCCCCTCAACCTTTCAGCCAAAACCAAACACCTACACCTTCATCTATACCACCACCAAATCCCAAAGTATCCATATTGGGATCCTATACCTCCAACCCATCTGAGTTCATCTAGTGTATCATGTTAAAATAAATTCACCAAACATTGATAAAAATGAGCCTCTATGATCTAGTCAACACCGTGCCCCACTATCAACATGCACTGATCAAGGATCTAAAACCTATAAAGGTTCAACCATATGATCCTTAACCTCTATCACCCTTTATTATTTTCATCTAACTTTATACCCTCATCACCTTTCAAGATTTTAAAATACCTCCTGTTAATCTTGAGGAATATAATCCTCCCCTTTTCATCACATTATACATCAATCAAACCCACATCAAGAGGGTTATGATTGATGAAGGAGCTAACATCAATATTATATCCTCCCATGCATATGACCAACTTTAACTACCCAAAAACATCATATTAGAAAGTATAGTGGTCTTTCATTCCTTTAATGACACCATGGCCACCACCTTATGGACCATTTTTCTACACATCTAGTTGGGGCCTCATATCATTCTTGAGCTATTTTATGTTATAAAGGGTGAATTCAAATACAATGTGTTACTCATATGCACTTGAATCTATGCTATGAGTTGTTTCCCTTCCACATTACATTGATGTGTCAAATTTGAGCATGAGGGACAAGTTATTACCATCAAAATTGATCCTAGTCCCTTCACCTCTTGTAATATGACATACTGGCCTAATGACATTCTCCTACCTCCATCTATCTCTCAGTCAGCTTCTAACAATGAAACTCCTCCAACCAAAATAATCAACACTTATGCCCACAATGATGATGAAGCATCAACTAGCTCAACCATCCCAAATTCTAGTTGAGGATCCCTTGAAATCTACATTTTAATGTCTCTCTCTTGGGGAATATCAACTTTTAGCTTTTGATGCTTTCCCTACTCTATAAGAATATAGGAGTCTCTAATATGACCCTTCTTATGATCCCAACATTAGAACCATTATCCCTTTTGGGATCCCCAATAATCAAACAAATTTCATCTATGGGGGACTTGATCAACCACTTATTTCTCTCACCACTACCCTGTTCATCTGACCATTTACTACCAATTTTTCTTACTTGGATAAACCCACCTTTTCCAAATCTTACCTCTACCATTACACTTGAAAGGGGTTTGGTCTTGGCATTTATGAATAGGGACCTCATGAGTTACCCATAATCAAAACTCATAAACATTACGAGTTATTTAGCCTTAGGTTTGTACCACCAAAAGAACCCACATCACCAAAACCCATTACCACCATCTATAAATATCCTCCATCCTCACCAACCCCATCTCCCTCCAAAAATGAGGACTCTAACATCATCCCATATAACTTTTTTTTAATATACATACCATTGGTTTGGGCCCCCTAACCTATCAAAAGGATTGCCAAACTAAAACCCTTCCTCTCATCCATCTTGAAATGATTGAACATGATTCTCCTACCATCCAACATCAAGATGATTATTCTATTCTCATCTACCTTCGTATATGGGATTATTCAATTCAAAAATCTATCCCTCCTAAGAACCAAACTATGTTAAATGAATCCACCATTGATGTCAATTTGGGAACTCAATATAACCCATGTATCATCAAAATTGGCCAATCTTTAAATTCCATGGAGTAACAAGAATACCCTTCTTTCCTTTGAGACTAAAATATAACATTCACATGGTCCTATTAGGATATGACCAAAATTGACCCTTATGTTTCCCTCTATAACATTGTTACCCATCCTGAGGCTAAACTAGTTTGGAAAAATCTTCATAAAATGCATCCTTCCATAGTCCTCCTAATCAAAGAAGAGTTTCAACATCTCTTATCTATAAATTTAATTCAACCCATTGATTATCCATAATGGGTTTCCAAAATCATTCCTATCACCAAACCCATAGGGGACTCCATCTCTACATCGACTTTCATGACCTCAAACTCACTTTCCCAAAGGATAACTTTCCTCTACCAAACATCAACCAGCTTGTTGATCTTATAGCCAACCATGAAAAGTTATCTCTCATGGATGGTTTCTTGATATATAATCAAATCTTGATGTCCCCTAAATATCAACATAAAAATTATTTTATCACCCCATGGGGAACATTCTACTACAGGGTCATGCCCTTTAGACTAAAGAATACTGGAGAAACCTATTAGCGAGGCATGACCTATATCTTTCATGATCTCATCCATTAAATCATAGAGGACTATGTAAATGATCTCCTTGGGAAATATAAACATCACAAGTATCATCTATATGTTCTCTTCATCATCTCTGATCGATTGATCCATTATCATGTCAGGCTCAATGTCAAGAAATGTATTTTTGGAGTCTTATTGGGTAAGCTTTTGGGTTTCATCATCTCTCTCTATAGAATCAAAATAGACCCTACCATAGTTAGTAAAATATTAGAGATGCCTCCTCCCACCAACCTTACACAACTCCATATCCTATAGGGTAAATTTCAATCAATCCAGCACTTCATCTCCTAGTTATTAGATAAATGTCAACCTTCCTACCACCTCCTAAATAAAGATACCTCTTTTAAGTGGACCAAGTAATGTTAGAAAGCCTTCATTGTAATCAAAGGAATTTATTATCTCTCCACTTGTCCCTTACCCCTCCTAACAAAGACCAGCCCATTTACCTATATATATCTACCATATACCATTCCCTAGGGGAAATGCTTGCACATCATGATGAATAGAATAAAGAGCAGGCCATCTATTACATTAGTTTGACCCTCAACAAATATGAAACTTGGTATGACCATACCCAAAAAATTTTACTTGCCTTAGTCTTCATAGCCACCAAACTCCACCATTATCTTCTTAATCATAAAATATATGTCATCACTAACACTAACCCCCTCAAGTATATACACTCCAAGCCATACCAAAATTAGTGTATGGCTAAGTGGCTCATGTTTCTAGCTAAGTTTGATCTTGAATTACTTCCACAAAATTCCATTAAAGGGAAATTCATCACTGACCAATTATCTAAGGCTCTTCTACCAAAAAATCCACCTCTTCCTCTTGCCTTCCCTAATGAGTCTATTGCAACTCTTTCTCAGGAATAACCCACCTACCAAATGACCTTGTTTTTTGATGGCTCTAAATGCCAAAATGGTGGAGGTGCTATAGTTATCCACATTCCCATTAATGTTGAACCTCTTCCCCCTTTCTTTTCAAATGTACCAATAACATATTCAAATACAAAGCCCAATCATAGGTCTCTAAACCACTCTAGCCTTAGGAGTTGAAACAATCAGTGTCTTTGGAAACTCCCAACTAGTCATCAACTAAGTCACAAGATTGTATCAATGTAGAAATTATGTCCTCCTAAAGTAAAAATAACTTCTATATGTACTCTTAGCATCATTCAACCATTACCTTATCCAGTCAGTTCCTTGATCTACTAACAAATTAATAGACACAATAGCTTCCCTTACTTCCCAAATTCCATATTAGCCTATAGAATCTAAACTATTTGTCACCATCCATTAGTTTATCACACCTTCATATATCAATTTTTATCTACCTACCATTTTTAATGTAGTGACATCTCCTTCCAACATTTGGTATGATTAAGCTTTTGACTACCTAGACCTTGGCATTATCCCTCCTAACATTTTGAAGAATTCCCAAAGAGCATTTATTTAGAGTGCCTCTCATTACACCATACTAGGGGGAATCCTTTAAAAATATAGCTTCAATGACATCCTTCTCTGCTATCTCCATAGTCATGAGGCCTCCCACACTATCAAGGAAACACATGACAAGGTCTATGGGGAACACCTTAGTGGCTTAGTTATTGCTAAGTGTATCCTTCACTTTGGCTACTATTATCCCACCCTTAATCAAGACTATTAGGACTATGTAAATAATTTTGTCAAATTTCAACAACATGTTAAATTATATCATACACATTCTCATGGTATTTAAGTATCCAAAGATTATTAGCCCTTCTAATAATTGAGTCTTGACCTTATTGGGGAAATCAATCCTCATTATTCACAATGACATCAATACATCATTACCACCACTAAATATTTCACCAAATGGGTAGAGGCCATCCTCCTTATATCCACTAAAGTCAAAAAAATTATTGACTTCATCAATCACCATATCATCCACCATTTCATTGTTCCCCATAAAATCATCACCAATAATGGTAAATATTTTAAAAACTAAAAAGTCCAAGGTCTCTACAATGCTTTTGGAATAAATTTGAGCTTTTCCTCACCTTATCATCTATAAGCCAATAGATCAGTAGAATCCTCTACCAAAACTCTCATCAAAATGCTCACCAAAGTAGTTAGTGCTTCAAGTAGGGATTGGCATTTGATATTACTTTCACTTTATGGGCTTACCACACTAGCATTCAAACCTCCATGAGTGTTACCCCTTTCTCTCTCATCTTTGGAGCCAAGTAATTCTTACCTCTCAAAGTCCAAATTCCATCCTTTTGCATATCTTTACATGAAATCCTTTTTGAGAGAGACTATTGTCAAGAATGCCTCACATGTTTCAAACTTATTGATTAGCATCACCTCATAGTCCTTAATCATCTTCATGTATATCAAGAATGAATCAAATTCACATATAAAAAACACTTGAAAGATTGAAATTTTAACATCAAAGACCTTGTCCTTAAGGAAAACCAACATGTAACTAATATGGAGAAGAGAAAAAAGGGAAAGTTTTCTTTCAATTAGTTTAGACCCTATATCATAACCCATAAGTATGGATCAAGAGATTATTGTTTCTCCTCTCTCAAAGGCAAAATAGAACCTGAGCCTCTCAATGCTTCACATTTTTTTCCTTTCTGTTGTTGAAATAAGAATTAAACTCACCTTTGTATCTAACTTAAGCTCATCCCTTGGTCTAAAAAATTTTCAATTTGTTTCACCTAAATATCCCTAAACCTTTTGAGAACAATTTATTATAATATATAATTGTATGGTCATCCATCATAGTTATATCCTAATCGTAAACATGGGCACCATGGCTCTACCCATGGCATGGTTCTCACAGATACTCTTTATCTCTAATTGGATGGAATCCCATGATCAATTGTCTTTCAAACCCCTTTCCCCACATATTATTAACCTTTTATGATAATTTTTTTCTTCCATAATGGTAAAACTTTAATCCTAAATAGACTTATCCATGTTTAACATGCATTAAAAATATCACTTGTATCCATGTCTCTATCATTATAGACTACTCCCTTGAAGGACAACTACCTAATAATTAAAAATTGTTTAAAATTAGACTAATCCCTTGAAGGATAGCTATAAAAATTTAACTATAGACCACTCCCTTGAAGGATGGCTAAGAAATAATCATTTTAAGCTTCTCACATTGATCAACTTTAATAACTTATCAAAATAACAAAAGCAACAAATGACCCTATACTAAAATCATAATTAAGCTACAATCAGCTCTTATAAGTTCCATTTGTAGACTTCCCACATCAATCAATCTACACATCATCCCCTTATGCCATAATTGGCTCTTATATATGGCAATGGTAGACTTCTCGCATTGATCAGTCTACATATCATATTAAGGCATAGACTTGTCTATTACGATTCTTTGGTCACCTATAGAAGTGTTAAGTAACCTACATTAGCTTACCTTTTCACCTATTTAACATTAAACCATATACCTATCCCCTCCATTCCCTTCAATCCTTCTCTAAAATCTAGGGACTATGAGCTTACTTGATACAAAGTGACTAAGACACCCTCTTTCTCAATCAAAACATGCTCTTGTTAAACATTCGACTAGTTTATGTTCACTAAGTCTATCTAAATATGATTTCTAGTTTTTAGATCCTTTCCAACTAAAAAACCATCATGCCTTTTTCTTAAACTCTATTTATTAGTTCATATGGTCATATGTCTCACAATTCTTATCTCTTTCTCACATTTTGTTGTCTGCACTTAATTTATGTGTTTCAATTATATTCTCATTCATGCCATGAATAGGAAAATTATAAACCATATCCCTTCCATAAACAAAACATCTAAAACCATAAAATTGTAAACACTCAAAACATATCATTATAACATTATAACATCATAAAATCCTTATTAGATGTCACCAAAATCATCCCTATAATAAATATCATTATATCTATCAACCACATTATCACATTATTACACCCTCATTCTACCTAACCACATTATTATAATCATCTCGTAAACAAAACATATCTATCAAATATTCACAATCATATGCAACTATGACAAATAATAATAAATATCTTAATCAAAAACATGTTTTAAATAACATCCATCATCAACTACCTCACTATAGAATCAACAATAACCATAGGCATGTAAAACCATATATGTCATCCATGATCCATATCCATCATTATGTCATAATCATAATACATCAATACATCATCAATAAATAATCATGAACATAAGAACATAATCATGATATGTCAACATAACCATCCCATGCAATCAAATGATGATAATATAATTAGCATAATCAAAACATAGTCATCATATACATCAATAAAAAATACATGAAGCAATGTATCCAAGTCTCTCTCAATCATATACATCTCACATCATCATCATATAGGCTGATATCAAAATAAAAATCATATACATTATCTAGATTTCAAGCCCCTATCACACCACTACCATTGGCCCCATCTACACTTGCACCCACACTACCATCTAATGGTAGCCTCCCTGCCTATCCTTCTATTAAGGCCCACTATCTTGGAGTCACTATATATGGACCACCTACTAAGTTTTCCCTATACTCCCCATATCTCATCTCCAGTGGTAGTTGTAGTAGCACTATCACCTCATAATACCTCAACTCCTCAATGGTGGATAGGTACCATGACCTTATAACTATGTCAATAGGTCTTCATGTTTTTGTTATAGCTACTCTTACCCTCTATCTCAATGAATATCTCTCCCATGTAACTAAATCTAGGGATTTCCTCATCGCATTACATTCACCAATCAAAGTGGAAACCTACCCCTGTAAGTTGATAATCTATGCTTGTAACATGGCCACCTATCACTATAACCAACAATCTAGACCTACACTATTACCAATGCCATTACTGCCTAACTATCCTATGTTGGTAACCCTATAGAGTCCACATCCATAGGTTGCTACCACCTTTCAACCCATCTAAATTTATTTACTACATATCAGGCCTAGAACCAAGTAACATAACCATCTATAATCCCTATAGCATCAATGGCCACTCTAGATGGTAGCTCCTTAAATTCTAGTATGACATCCTATGGCTATGGCTCTGGTAGTAAAAACTTGACCTCCTTCTTCCTATATTGAGAAAAGTTAGGAGGGATCCCTTGTACTAGTCTAAACTATCTCCAAAATTGATTAAAGGGGATCAACTTAGTCTCCCCATATCTCCTTCTATAAATCCTTTGCTAGCTCTATAAGGATAATATCTAAAACTTATGCTTAATCCAAATAGGCCAATCCACATACAACCTCCATACAACATCACCTACCACTAAACCCTCCAAAGCATCCCTAAATCAATCAATACCTATGAATCCTCCACTTGTACCTATCAAATCATCAATATACCTCCATAGCATGAAACTGATTGGAAAGGCTATTTGAGTGAATCCCTACCATGATACCCCCAGTGGTCTCAAAACTTAAATGTGATTGAATGCTCATTAGTGAAACACAAAACTAGCATTGATCCCATACCGTTTATGTGACCAAAAGGCCTAGAGCTCCCTATAAATCTAGACTAGTATCATTGGGGCCCATATAAACACTATCCTCCCCAGTAACATCTCCACCAATACCACCAATAATAGGTATGGAAATTGACCATGGATCAAATATATTAATGATTAACAAGTCACTACCATCATCATCATCATCAATAAGCATCAATAATCTAAGGCCCTTTGGTATAATGGCCTGATCCCAAACCCCCTTACATGTTACCTGGCATGAACCTATTCTACTCCATAAATCAGGTCCATATAATAATCTCTATCCTCTCTCTCTACATGATAGGTTATCTCCCCTAGATTGGGTAGCTATGTGATCACTAGTCACATCCTCCAATAAGATGGCCATCTCTCTAGTTAGCAACATGAACATGTTCGTTATTGGGTCCCATCTCTTGATGAGTGTGATGACCATGACAACATCCCATAGTAGGTAATGGTAATGAATCATGGACCCTAGGCCAACCATCTTCATGTGACTCCACTCCTCTACATTCATTGTATCCCAAAACTCAATGAAGATCTTTGGGAATCAGTCCCTCATCTAGATCTAATCATGAGCCTACATAACAAACAAATTCACATAAACACTTAGTTTTCCAAATCACACTCAATCTCAACCTGAACCTACCATTTTCAACCTATTCAACTCTAACCCCTACCATTTCCATCCTACATGTAACACTCAACACAACCCTCTACCTTGGTCCTTCTATTGTAATCCACTTCCACCCTAACATATTATTTTTCCATGCACTCTACCCACCATCCCTTTTTAAACATCTCATCCTATCAAACCTAAATTTGACCTTTTTACCTCACTCAATAAATCTCTTCCAAAACTTCCAAACATATTCAACCACCTTTTAAAAAAATGCACCTCCCCTTTTAAAAATATTTACAACTACATTAAAACATTTTAATATTTAACATTCAAAATTTAAAAACTTTCCAAAAAAAATATCTACATTCCTTTTTTAACCAAACTTACCCCTAACAAATTCAACCACCAATGGTTTTTTGAACCATTTATGGTCCCTTAGGGACCCTTCTCCATTGGGTTTGATTGACGATGGTTAGGTCAAACCACTGATGGTCACTATGTGTGACCGTCAGTCGCAAAACCCTACTACCTTCTTTCACCCTAACACCACTAAATTCACCTCAAAACCAAATTAAAAAAAACCTAACACTATCTTACCAATCATTATCCTCCTATAACACCCTTCCAATTTCACTTTCACATAAAACCTTAACCAATTTTATCCATACCCAAAACTAGGGCATTAGGGCCCAGGCATGTTTGCACATACCTTATCTACCCCAACTCCCACATACTCAATACAACTCCCCCTCATAAATTTAACTATCCTTTAGATTTTAAAACAATCCCTAACTCATTACATGATCATTAGTATGGTCAAAGACCCCATACCATCACTTATTCATGCCTCATCCACCCTCCATCTAGTCCACACTTAATCATGACTTGAGCACTCACTCACCCACTCATAATTCTCCACCTTGGCACAATCCATGCCATAACACAAAAAACTAGGATCAAAAGTAAAAATGGTAAAAATGACTTCACATTTTACTTTTATCTTGTGGTCTTTAGGGTTTTTACCTGACCATCGATGGTCAAGGTGACTAGTGATGGTTGACCTTGGAAACACTTCTAATCATCACCAGTTGGGGTCCCTTATTCTTTTGACCAATTTTTCAACAATACACCCCACTTGAAATCTAACTTTTTAAAATAACTACATTTGACTTGAAGTTCATTTTGTAATTTGTGTCCATGGAACTATGTAGGTAGTGTCCACTTTCCTAGTGCATCTAGAGTCAACTCAGCCATCCCCTACCAACCCACACCCAACCAACCAACCATTACCCCACATCCACCTTGATGTTGGTCATTTTTTAAACTAGACCATTCACATGTTTTATGATGACTCTGTATGGTCATTTTGACCACACTAACTGACCTTGCCATGTCAAAATTTTGAAATTTGCAACACCTCATGAATGACCTAACAAATTTTGTTGTTTTGCAGGAGCACTTCCTACCTTGGATACTTGAAACCAACACCAACCCTATCTAGATGGCTTGATAGGCCTGACCCGATCAACTATGACCAATTTTATGGATGGATCAACCCTATCATATGTCCCTCTAGAATTGATCATATTTTTACCAACATTGGCAATTTTAGTCTTTACATGACCTTGACTATCACCCTTAGTCATATTTTGTGTGCATGTTTGTCTCTCAAATACCCAACATTTTTTTATGTCACCCAAGTTGGGACTACTAATTTACCATTTATCAAACCCTGACCTAATTTCACTTTCACCTCATCAACTCCTAGTTTGAAGGGGAACACCCCCATCCATACTTAGGGCAACCAGACCTTGACCAACCATCTATTTTGTTATATAGCTTATGAAATCAAAGCCACATAAAAAAGGGGCAAAATATAGACACTTGAAAATTACACATGGTAGATTTTGATGTCAAACTAATAAACCCTATCAAACCCCTAACACATTTGTCTACAAAATTTAATTCACCACTTTTAACTTACTCCAACTCATTTTTTCTATCCCCTTGACCACCGATGATTAGCCTGACCATCAATAGTCAAATCTTGAAGCCTTCTTTAAAGGAATTACCATCTGTGTACAAGATAAACATTTCACAATTTAACAACTTCCTTGTGCAAATCAAATCAACTTTAAAACATCATAAATTGGTAACATTATCCCCTATAAAATTAGTAACTTCCTCCATCCCAATTAGTGACTTCATCCTACAAAAGGAGAAGATGAGGAAGTGAAAGAGATCCATAAAAAAATCATGTCAAAGCTATCATATTTTTTGTGTAGGTATTCAATATCCTTTTATCAAGAAAGCAACAACATTACCTAAAACTCTATCTACATCACCTTCGAAGGTGAAAGTACCGTCACTCTAGCCAAATTACTTCAGCCCTCTGCTATCAAGCTATAGCTATCTTGTGCTTGTTTTCATTGTTTTATATTATTTTTAACCTCCCTACCCCAACTAGACCTCTTAACATCTTATTCTTCATCCCTCAAACCTATATCAAAAACCTTGCCTACCTATTCATCATTTTTCAACCCCACTTCAATATCCTCCTAGAACACATAGGAAACCACCAATGATTAGCCCAACCAATGATGGTTACCTCAACCATTTCTAGTTACCTAACCATCATTGGTTATCCCAACCTCATCTAGTTCACCTAATCATCACTGGTTGACTATTATGTAAAATAAAAATAAGTTGTTTTCATCCCCTTAGCTCTAATCAAACACAATTTTCTCTATTTCTATCTGATTACAATACCTTTTTTTATTTTTTGGACTAGACCCTGACCATTTTAGCATAAGTAATTAACCTGATTTTTCTATTTTAGTTATTTTATTTAATGAAGCATCTATTTTCTCTTTCTTGCATGTATCCTTTATTTTAGTTTTCTATCAACTTAATTGTTATAATAGTATATTGATAGCCTACTAACAAGAAATATGCTTCTTGAATCTATCTCATGTTAGGTAATCTACTCAACATCCATCTAAGAAACCCCTTTTCGAGTGTCTTTCTTATCTATAGGTTATTCCTTCCAAACCAAAGAGTATTTTCCACCATCATTTGGACTCATATGCACATTTTACTAGGTATTATTCTACACACCCTATTATGATTTTTATTATTTACTTCCAAATTAAAAAATGAGTGAAATTAACTAAAACAAAAAGAACCATTACGAAAGGATCTAATGATACCAAAACAAAAAGAAAATATAACATTTGAACTTCCTTTATTAGTTATCATTGATCAACAAGATGAAAAGGTTACAAATTATTATGATAGTGATGATACAATTCCTTGGGATATGACTGATGAAAAATTTCAAAAAACTTATCTTCTATCCTCTTGAACATCTTTCATGTAACCTGTTCACACCGACAAGTCCTAGTACATACAAGTTAAATTCATCACCAAAGGATAAAATTCACATTTAGATAAGGGAAAGACAAAAATAAAAAAAATTAAAATGTGAATTATTGTCATTCAATCCATTCCTCTTGGCTAAAATATTAATCCAACCGTACAAGGGATTGATGTAGATACACCATGTGTATAATGTGGAGTCCTCTTGAAAACCTCCATAATAGATTATCTATATGTAAGGAAATGAGGATGTTTCAGATTTAATTCTTCATATGTTACTTAATCATCACATGGTATGTTTACCTCCTAATAGATGCATATGAAGTAGATAACTCATTCCTAAAAATGGATCATTATATTGTGCTTACCATCATATCACCATTCATAATACAAATTAATGTGTGACATTAAAAAATCATATTTATAAATACAAAGGTGAGGGGTGAATAAAGTTGTGCCCGAGCAAAATAACTACCAAATATTTCCAATCTTTCCACACAAAATTAATTTTCAAAGTGATGAAGACATGAAAATCTAACAATTAATATAAACATTGATGATGTCTCTTGCTTACATTTTCAAAGTGATACAAATAATTGGGACACTATGTGTAATGTCTCATACTTACCTACATTGGTGCATATTATCGAAGAAGTATAACATTGTTATATTTTCCCTAAATCTATTGGATATATTTACTTACCCATAACATGCACACTAAACTGATAACTACCATCCTATGGATCAAGGATACCAAACCAAATCTCACATTTTATTTTTGATAATATTGGGCAATAAAAATGAAAGTAATAATTGATACCATTCACATGTCTCTTACTTACCAATTACAAAATAAACTAATTCACATACAACATGATGGATAAAATGATAAATGTATAAAAACAAAAAATGGTATTTCCTTACCAAATGATACGAAATCACTCAAAATGATGTGGCGTAAAAAATAATGGAAAAAGATGATTCTGGAAAACCATCAAGTTTTTTTTATATTTTGAGTAGGAGGAATAATATCCTTTCATTTAAGTTAAAAATTTTAAATACAAAAAAATCAAATATTCCAAAAATACCTGAAATATTCAAATAATTCAAGAATACAAAAAAATCCATGGGTTACTAGTTTTATTATTTCTTATACATATGTTTTTTGCGCCAGGTTAGTATGTAGCTATCATTATTTATTATATACAAATGTATTTCATGATTCATTTGAGTTTGATATAAGCATACCCATTTAAATGATATATACACATATAGGTGTTGGGATTTCCCTCTAATCACATCCTAAGAATGTTGGGGGCATCTACTTCTTTGATCATGATACACCTAGTTTATATTATTATATGATCATTTTCCATTATTATGTTTGATATTTTATACTTATACATGCATATATCCATGATTATACCTTTCACAATGTACTTGATATGTTATGTACTTAACATTTCTTAAAAACACATATGTTTAGGAGCTAATATGCTATATTCATATTTGTTGCGTATTTTCCTTGCTTATTATTATCTTGCATTATATTTCACATTGGATTATTTGAATACACTCCATTGATTTTGGCCACCATGCCATGATTGCCTCTTTGGACATTTTAATATTTCATGGTTTGTTGTATGTGGAGATTTCAATATTTCATTCTATGTTTTGTGTATATTTGACTAAGTCATGTCACTTTGATTGTGTGGAATTTAAACATGCCCCTTGTATGATGTATTCTTGGACCATTTCTTGTTGATTTTATTTTAAGTACTCTTGTGTGTGTGCTTCATTTGTTGTTTAGCTTGTACTATTACTCTCTATATGTTTCCATGATATACATCATGCATCCTAGGATTTGATGTGATCACATATTACGTGCCTATATTTATATATCTACTTATAATTTTTAACCTTATATGTTACATGATCCATAAACATCCTATACAATTATCATATCATTTTGAGATAAGGTAACTACCATAATCTACTTCCCCTCACCTCAAAATGGGGAGCATATCAATGGGGGTATGTCATCGAGGTATGGCTTCCACACTTTCATAGTTCCAAATTATAGTGGGGTCATGTTATGGAAACATGTTCTCCATATTTACACTAGATCTTAGATTCTCCAAATTATAATAGGGGTATGTCATGTGAACATGCTATCCACATTTGACACCAATTTTTAGATTCTTTATATTTAGTGGGGCCATGTCATAGAAACATATCCTCCACACTTGTACTAATTTTAGATTCTCTAGATTTCATAGTATATGATTCAAATACACATTTATGGAAAAATTATATACATTTATATTGTCACTATACCCAGATTTTAGCTTGAGACATATATGAGGTTCATATGTCATGAAAAGGGCAGCTAAAATTACAAAATCAAATCATTCATATTTTAAATACTATTATGGACTATTATTATACCCAGGATGGAATTTTATGGATTGTTATTAAGCCAACCTACTACAATAGTTGGTTCACTTTTGTAAGGTTGATTTTATTAAATCACTCAATCTTACTAAGCGTATAAGTTAGACTTGATTAAATCATCTATCTTTACCAAACTTGTAGTTTGGATTTGATTAAATCATCCACCCTCACTAGATATATATTATGAGTTTATTTAATTTTTCACACTCACTAGATCATGCATAGATTTGGTTTACATAATTGAGATGAAACAAGTTCAATGGATGTTTTGAAATTTAAGGAATTAGAAGAAATGTGATAGAAAACCTATAATGATCTAGTTGTTCTCATCCAAATCTAGTTGGTATTTTGTACAGGATACCTATGTTAATGCAATTATATAAATTTTATGCAAGCATTTAAGGCCATAGAAATAATATTCCTAGAATTTGATAATCATTCTAGGATCATCTTCTAGTTTACTTATATCATATTCCATATTAGACATGCATTATCATAGTAAACCAAGCACATTATTCCCTATTCATTACAATATCAATCAATAGTTGTACTTTACAATTTTTGGTAATCTCAACTATGTAACTTTAGAATATTATTTATTTCAATTTATATTAAATGGGATGCTTATTCTATTATTTCACCATCCTTGTGTAAAATCTAATATAATACCCTTTAACCCTAGATATCCACACATATATAAATATATAGTTAAACAAAAGCATGATGCTAGTTCATGTACATATACATTATGACAATATATAGATGGCATGACTTTATTGAAGCATAATATGTTTTCATGCACATTTACATCATTTATAGTGATAACTAGTTTAGTTATTTATTTACAAACATAATTCAATGGCATTGAGTAGTGAGCAACAAGTAGATGTAGGATGATGAGGGATAAAAGGGGTACTTAAAGTGACACCTTTTTAATGAAAATAATAATAGTTGAACTAGGAAATAATTTTAGAGACACTTGGAAAAATAATTTGATAATGACATAAGAGTATGAATTGTGGAATTTTAAATTTAGTTTCTAAATATATAATTTTTTTCAATACCTAGATAATTTTTTTGAAATAGATTCATTTATGGCAATGGCTTGACCCTTTTTTGTCAAAATATAAGGAGCTTGTATGTGTATGAACACACGTTTTTTGAGTAAACAAATGAATTTTTGTATGACATATCATATGTGGATAGATGAAATGTCAAATATTGTTAAAAAAAAATTATTAATTTTTTAAAACACTACACACACACACACACACATATAAAATAATTTTACAAGTCAAGACAACTATAAAATTAACATAACAAGTGTGTGACCACAATTTTTTGACCCTAACTTCTTCAAAATCATTTTATTAAAACATAGCTAACTATGTGTATATTTTTCATATATAAGTTTTATAAACTTTCAATTAATGGTAAAAAAGCTATAAAGGTATTTGTAACAATACGTATATAATCCATAATGAGGTATGTTATGTATAAATTAATTAATAATTAAAAATGGTAGTTTAACATTGAAAAAAGTATATTTTTTAAAACTAATTTTCCCCTCTACAAATCCATGAATTTTTTTTAATAATAAATTTTGATTGATCAGATATGTTAACAAAGATTAAAAGTATATAAATTTATACAAAATCAATTAGGTTGTTTCATGATAGGGTTTAGGCTAGGTTTGTACCCCCTAGGCCTAAAACCAAGCCTATTTTGGAGGGAAAGTGAAAAATTAAATTTTTTTAAATCTTAAAAAGGTGTTCACCTTTTGGAAAGGGTGTATGCCCTTTAGGATTCAAAAAAGGGCATTGATAGTTATTTCCCATTTATAACTACCACTACAAAAGGTGTGTGTGATTTTAAAAACCATGTATGTACTTTATGGTTCATGAATTTTTTTATTTTTCCATGAAATTAACTCATTAATTTTGCATTTTACAAACTTTGAACTCATTTTTACCACTAAAACTATGTAAATTATATAAATTATCCATTCACTTTGTCTCAATCACTATAAATTATTTAATATATAGTATACACTTAAAGTTATTTTAGTAAATATAAATAATTAGGTTAGATAATCATTAGAAAATATGAATTAAAGAGCTAACAAATGAGGAAATTAAAGTGAATAGAGAAAAATAAAGAAAAAAACAAGCAGATAAGAGAGCATCCATAAGAGCTTTTGGTCAAGGTGAAGTCACTCCCTCCACACCATATAATATTTCAAATGAAAATAACATGCCTAATTCCATGAAATTTAATTTAGATATATCTTCAAATGAGATAAAAGAACTTAATAAATCCTTGTTGAATGATGAAATTCAAAATGTAGAATATGTAACTAATGAATTTGCATTGATTGATGAAACACATGGAAAAACACAATATAATGAAACATCCATCCATAATGAAGATTTTTAGTATAATGATAATCAACATCAAGTAATGACATCAATTTATCTCTCTCCTAATGAAGAGGAATTCACTTCACATGTAGGGTCTAATATACCTAGCCAACACTCTAATATACCTTATTGGTTGATGTGGTAGCACAATCTAATTTATTAAAAACTATAGCTCCTAGACCCATACCTCGAAAGAAAATGTGAAATATAACACCAAGGTATTTGGTTGAAATAGATGAGAAAATACTAGAACCTTAGGGTAAAAGGTCAAAAATATCAATTCAACGTCATGATCAATGTGTATGGGACTATGAATTTGAGAATAAAATCCATATAAAATGATGTCAATTATTTTTTTAGTTAATTAAAATGAAAAAGTTACACCCTACAATGCATAATTTAGGGTTAAAAATTAATATGGATGGAATAAATAATGTAATAGTAAATCATCTATTTAATGCACTTAATGTAATAGTAAATAATCTATTCAATGCACTTAATGTAATAGGAAATAGAACTCAAAAAAATATATTAATGTGTTAAGATGAGTAATAACATAACCTATAGTGAGTAATTCAACATCTAAAACTTGAATTCTTAGTAAAAAAAGTGATTCGTTAAACTTGAATAGGAAAACTCTGATAAATGCCATAAAAAGAAGAAAAAGTCTTGATTACCCTTCACACATAGGTTATTGTGTGATTAGGGGTAGACTCCCATGAAAAAATAAGGTAGTATTTGAAAGAATACGACATTTATTTGAAACTTTTTGTCACAAAAACACAAGGGTATCATTTAATGTAAAAAATGTTGTTAAAAGAAGAAAAGGTTTAAAAAACCATGAGCCACATGCAAATGATTTCTTGGACATGACCTAAATAGAAATCTATAAAAATTCTATTGAAAATTTTAATGGGCAATTGATAATTAGCCAAAGGTCATTTAATATGTGCAATCCTTTCTATGTTAAAATCAATCAAGCATGCATGACATGTTATTGTAGGATCCATGTTGAATTTACTCTACATTTTGATGTTTTCCATCATATATATTATACTTTATATACTAACGAGATTATGTAGGAATTGTATGCTTGTAAAATTTGAGCTACAGATTCAATATACTATATATAGTAACTTAACCCAAAACTTATAAAAAACATAAAAGGTAGAGAATATGGAAGCAATCAAAAATTATAAGAAGACTCTTACCATGACCTTGCTTCTCTTATCTTCCCTATAAGATCTTCAAATAGATTATCCAAGGATTATTGTCTTATTTTTTGGATTTATCGATAATTGTTTCTTCAACATTTGAAATGGATGTAAGAGGGGTCAATTTCTTCTTGGATTAAAGGATAATGTATATGAAATATGAGTATGAAGGCTAGGAGAGATATTATGTGCTTTTATTCCAACTCCAATTAGTCTAACCAAGATCCATGCTTGGTTGTTTATAGGGTGGTAGGGTGGATTAAAATGAATTTTAATTTCATAATAATTCTATAATTTTAGAAAATTATAGAGAATTAGAGAAATATATATATATTTTAAGCTTATATATTTGATTAGGAGTTAATAAAGATTAATTTAGGGAATTTAGGGGGGTTTAGGTATCTAGGTGTGTAGGAAAAGCTATAGATAGATTGGCTAGGGGGGATAGAATATTTTGAGTTTTAAATTGGTAAGTGGGGAAAGTGGTTATTAAATGAGGTGGGATTATTGGTTTAATTGGATGTTATTGGGATAATCAAAGGATTAATAAAGCATCAGGTTTGTAAAAAGGCTGACATGATGTAGGAATTATATAATGGGGAATGGGATTTAGCTATTTAATTAAGATAAAGTTACATGATTAATTATGATAAATAGTAAGATTAATGGAATTGTTAGGGTTAGAAAAATTAGATGTATACATTTTACCCCTCTTTAAAATGGAATTTTGAGTAATGAAGCAGGGAATAATAGTCTCTCAAATAAAAACCATTACATGGATGAATTAATAAGAATGAGGTTGTATGATGCCCCCTTAAGGGGGTATGCAAAGAGGAACAGACTAGATTATGACATGAAAAGAGATCCTAGAGTGGGTATAAAATCAAGATGATGAGGGGTTGGGATGACCCATATGCCAATTGAGATATGAATGATAATGTTCCATATGTATAAACGAGAGGGAATGAGGTTGCAGGTGTAAGACTATCCCAAGGGGGAACATACTTTAATATCGATGATTAGCCTCTTAGGATGATTTTTAGGAAAATATCAATGTTAAGGAGAGAGGGGAGTGGATTAATTAGATAAAATGAATAATTATGAGATAAAAATATATGTTTGTGAAATAAATAGATGAGGATATATAAGGCCATGAGCTATCAACATTTCCCAAGCAAAAACACATGCACGAGAGAGCTGTAGGCTGACAAAAAATATAAGATGAGTGATTTGTGATAGTATATGAATTTAGTATGATGATTTTAGATAATAATTTTAATATATTCAAATTACCATGAGAGGCCATGACTAGGATTAGTAGTTGAGATATCCTTGGTCACTAAAAATTGGTCAAGTACTACTTACATAGTCTGAAATGACCTTAGGTCGATGTAGTTCTAACTCATAATATTAGATGGGGAACAAGGTGATGGAATACCAAACCCATAAAAACTATTAAAATGAATTTTGGGATGGTGAATAGTATTTATAAATGTGATTAAAATATGGATTAAAGGATGTGAAAATTAGAATTAGTTATTTAGGTAAAAAGGTAGGGTTAATGTGGACTAAATGGGATGAAGGGGGGAAACGAATACGGTTATAAGGAGTAAAATTTAAAAAATAGGGGTAAAAATAAGTCATTTTGACTCTTAGATATTTGTAATATTATTCTCTAGATCTAATTATGATGGACTGCATTTCACATGCCTCCCACTATGAAGAGAGAGTTCATGAGTTAAAGAGACTGATAAAGGCTAGACTGGCAGTAAGTACCCCATCCTAACTTATCATTTTTTTATTTTATTTCATTTATTATTTTATTTATTAGGGAAAAAATGAAAAGTTCAAAATCTAAATAGGGGGCATTATCCTGAGTTGTGGTTTTATACATGCAAACTACAATAATGCAGTCACAACTTATAGTTTTACAAAATCACTTGTAGTGAATTGTGATTTTACAAAATTACGATGGTTGAATCATAATTTGGAAATACTCCATGTGGTTAGTTTTGATTTTTCAAAACCATATCAAGGGACATGTGGTTTTATAACATTGCATGAAACTAAAAGCAATTTTACAAAATCACAAATTAGGGTTAGGAGAAAAAAAGTGATTTTGTTGAGGGTTAGTGTCAGGACTAGTTGGGTAAGGGGATAAGAATGGAATATGTATATGGGTAGGTGGGGTAGGTATGTTATAGGAAAAATTTATATTAGGTTATATGTTTGTAGTGATTATTGGCTAATAGGTTTTTTATTTTAGGAAGATTTACGTGTTCTAAAATTTAGACTATGCTGGCTAATGGTTTTACATAAGATGCATCAGGTGAAACTGGCTAATTTTGGAGTGCTAGAGATGAGTAGACTATTTTATACCTCCACTATGCCTTTTAATAAGATAGATCAATATTTTATCACTATGTTAGTGGATTAATGGAATTTAGAGATGAGCACTTTCCACTTCATCATAGGAGAGATGATAGTGACTCTAGAGGATGTGTGGCAATTTTTTTGATTATCTATGAGAAGAGAGTGATCTAGTGGAGGTCATAGTCATTGAGTTTGAATACACAACAACTATGTGGATAATTATAGGTTAGGGTCTATGATTCATGGATTGATATTGATAGGGCCTTTAGGGATGGGATTGTAGATAGGTTGACCCTAGTATCCATGTTTCTTGTTACTAACATAATATTGATAGACAAGAGTGGTCAATGGTTTCAACTAGGGTTAGGGGATGTAGTGGAAAACATGGTTCAAGAGTATAGAGTGTTTAAATGGGGACCTATTATATTGGGCCACCTATATAGGGATATATATATATATGGAGGTATACATGGGGGTGGGAAGATTTAGATCCTCACAATGATTATAGATTTAGTGTTGAGAGCACATGGTGATTGAGAGTACACTTGACACATGAGCAGATCATGATCCTAATTATCCTCTAGTGTTTGGGTGATATATCATTCTATGGGTGCATATATCTCACATAGGTGATATGAGATTTTATAAATAGGCATTGGATAGTTTAATAGAGGATCATATTACTTGGATACCATATATATAGGTAAATTTGGTGTGGGTAGAGGATGTATATTATACCTAGTATATGCTTAAAAAGTGTTATTTGACATAGAATTTGGATTATATCATAGATAGATACCATTCTAATAGAGTGTAGAGATAGTTTGGGCATTAAAAATATGCCCCAAGAGAGGAGTACCTATTTTTAATGAGTGATAGCTAGAGGCCTTAGTGGGGGCATATGATTGATAGGGATCTAGCATGTGTATATAATGATAGCATAGTCCCTATGGTTTGTGATTTTAAAATAGTGATAGTATATCTAGGTGTCATTGTAGCCTAAACAGGATGGTGGTAGCAAAGATGATCGTAGAGAATTTTGAGGCTAGTACATGGGGCTAGGAGGAGGGGGAAATGTGAAGGCTCTTATAGGTGCAAGTATAATATAGGAGATGGAAAACATAAAGGCTTCATCCATAGGTATCTAGATATGGTGGGGATGACAGAACTAAATAGGCCTTAATGGTTATTGATGGAGGTGATCAGGGGGTAGTAAAGGGTAATCAAAGAGTGGGAGGATGGGATAAAGGAATGAGGGGGATAAGTCTTGATGTTATAGGGACTTATAATCCACTTATTAGTATAACATATTGGGCATGTATTAATAGTATATAGAAGGAGGTGAAGATGAGGGTGGCTAAGGTAGTTAGGATTACTATGGAGAGAGATAGATATTTCTTATAGGTGGAAAATTTATAGTGATAGATAGAGTAGTGGGAAATTTAGATGGAGACAATATTAGCTCACTTAACCACATTTTTGGGATATATTGGGGATAGGGATGCATAGATAAAAGCTTTATAGAGTTATATAGGTCAAATTCAAGCCCCACTGAGCTAGCAAGAGGTAGAGTTACATGTAGCTAAACATACCAAGGATGAGGGGGCTAAACTATTACATAAATAGGGCTTAGGTGATGTGACTCATTAGATATCATGTTTTACTAAAGAGGCGTAGTATTATAGGGTGCTATATTAGGGTGTGGTGCTAGTAGATCAATGAGATCCATCTTATAGGGACAATACCTCTTTGTATTATATAAATTATTCATCCATGAGACCACTAATACTGCCATGATCTTTTTTGATAAGACATTTTTTTATATATTGGACATATATATTTCATTCTTAGCACATGTATGCCCATGATTCATATATACATATATACTTTTTTATAGGACTCATGGACATTTATGTGATTATGATGAGATTCAATACGGTATATGACATGTTTATGTATATTTCTAATGTGATTATGATGTATTGGTTAGATTAGATCTGGGAATTTATAAATTATATGCATGAAATGATTAGGATTTACTTGAATTTTTGTAAATGATGTATGATTATGCTTTTTATGAATTTTCTTTAATTTAATTTACATAATGATGTGAATGTCATGGTTTTTGGATAGATGATGTGATGTTATGTTTTAATTTTTATGTTGTATTAAATGGATAAAATTATATAATGTGATATTATAATGAAATGGATTATGTTATAACTTGTAACATGTGATAAGATTTAAATAGTTAGTCCCTTATTAAATATAATTATATGTCCCATAAATGGACAATGGGTAAATCCTCCTATACCAAGGAGTTTTATGGCTTAATTAGTAGGTTAAGGAGGCCAGATGGAGGTGTATGGGTTTTTATAATGTCTTGAAGCCAAAAAAATGTTGGTAATCCAATTTAAAATGTACCTATGACATTTAGATAGTCGAGGTCACATTGACTTATAGTGCATGGGGAGTCTAAGAGAGAACTCCATTAATGAAACTCCTAACTTATAATGGGTAGACATTTTTTTCTATCCTCATTTCCAAGAATAAAAAGATAAAGAAAATATTTACAAAAGACAATACTTAAAAATAAAATTTGACATGTATGCACTAAAATGTTCTCGCCCCACTAATTATACCAATTCTTACTAATTTAGCCTAATTACCCTATTTTTTAGTTACACTAACACTTGGCCTAATTCCCATACCCATTCATATAGCCCATATAACCTTTATATTAGCCTAAGACCATTTAATCCCATCATTAAAACCCCTAACAA
The DNA here is from genome assembly GCA_037957365.1 of Torreya grandis. Taxonomy (NCBI): domain Eukaryota; kingdom Viridiplantae; phylum Streptophyta; class Pinopsida; order Cupressales; family Taxaceae; genus Torreya; species Torreya grandis. The sequence continues at coordinate 437,213 of JARHVA010003567.1, forward strand.
GACCTATTATTTACTAACCTACACACTAATCCCACTAGCCAATTTTAAATTCAAAAAAATCCTAGCTACCTACCCACCACCCTACACCAGCATTTCCTAAAACCCTAAAATCCCTATGAATATATTTCTAGAATTGGATAATTATAGAAATCTATCCATTTTATCCCTTTCCCTCTAGAATTTTCTATTCTAGAGGATTCCATGGAATTAAAAATTCCATGGAAAATCCTCCACCCTAGATCTTGAAGGCCCAAATTCAAATTTAGACCATAGATCTTCCCCCAGTAACCTATAAAACTACACCACACCCACTTTCTCAAGATAATGAATAAATCAATGAACTAATGCACAAGTTAATCAAGAAAGCCATTAAGCACATCCATACTAACATCCAAGTACTTAAGCCATTGACAAACATCTATAGTCTTCTTGGATTCCATTGTCAAGAAACTACAAGAAATCCAAAAATAAAGGCTACAAGCTCAATCACACAAGTTTCAAGTTTTGTAATGGAGCTATGAGAAGGTAAAAGTGATGGTAATAATTCTCTAACTATTCTGATTTACCTTTTCTATCTATTCCTATTAGTGTCATTAATTTTGGGTTTGTATTGTCATTTTGATAATATTTCTTGAATCCCCAGATTTGGTGCATATTTTAGTGACCACAGTGGGAAAAACCTCCATTATTTAGGATAACACTCTTGCTATAAGCATTTTAGGTGATTTTAGGACCAACTAGAAGAGAAATCAAGCATGGATTTTGTGTTTTTCACATGTTTCACGAAAGTCATGGTATTTCCCTATAAGTCATGGTATTGTAGTAGATATATTTATAATGATAATCATGTTATTATAGTTTACCATTAGTGGTCACTAGGTTTTAGTAGGTTTTTAGGGTCAAACAATCCTACTACTTCATAAATCATGGTATTGCCCTGCTAATAGTAGTATTGCCAATTCTTATGGTGGTATTGTGACTCTTACTAATAATCTTGCACTTTGACATCTGTTAGACTGACTGTGGACTCCTTTGTAGATGTGTTGTCTATTGTGTGTAGGACTAGGTATCATTCATCTATAGAGTTAATCCATTCAAATACATCAAAACAATCCTACCACTTTGCAAGTAATGATATTGCCCTGTTATTAGTAGTAACCTAGATTCTAATAATGGTATTGTAAGAACTCATTGTTAAGTCAATATTATCTATTTTTTTTATCACTCTATGTTTTTTTAGGCTACTTTACCTATGTTATTGAAACTATGTGTATGAAAGATGTTGGGGATATCACCTTGGAATAAAGGGAAGGTTTTTCTTATCTTAATCAACCCTACAAGTTTTAGAATAATGGTATTATCCTATATATTATTATTCCCAATAGCAATATTGTTTAAATATGAGGATGGATAAGATTCCTCCCCTATAAATCCTTACACCTACCCTCTATTTAGTAGATATAACAAGGATATATCCTTTATCAATCCCATCTTGACTTACATATCACATCATTTCTCTTTTTAACTCCATAATTTTAACCTTAGTCCACATATCACTTTCCACACTTATCCTAATATCATCCTCCTTAATAATTTTTATATTTTGACTATCATATACCCTACCCCATTCCATAATCAAACTATATCATTCCATCATTCTACACTTAGTTAATAGTGCCCCTTATGTCCACAACCATCCTATAAAAATTAGCATCCACTACCTTCTATCATGTCCCTTTTAACCATCACACTTCCCCATACCCTTTTATCCATACCATTTTCACTTCCTTATCCTACTCACTCCTTATAAGATTCATCTTACTTAGTACCATCATCTTCTCACATCTTTCCTTGTGCATATTAATTAAATCCTTATCATACTTCCATCCATCCTACAAAAATTCTCTCATCTATATCCATTCCATAATATTTAATATTCATTTCCATTTCACATCCTTGTATATTTGACCACACTTTATTCACTTCCATAACACATCTCTTCCCCATTTGCCTTATATTGACCATCCTATTTATATCTCATAGATTCCCACACGTAGTGATTATCCACTTTATATCCATTCTCTTCATCATCTATTTCCTTTACATTTTCATCTCATACTTATATCCACCTAGTATTTACCTTCATCCATAGACTCATATAATTATCATCTTTCCTTTTTTTTTAAAACATCCCCCTTTACATCATATCCACTTTCCATCACATCTTATTAACCCCATAATCCATCTTGTACACCCAACCATCCACTTATCCACCCATATTATACTTATATCATCTCATCCCCTCACTTTTTTTATCCTCATACTCAATTTTTCATCCACTTGTCTACCCATTTTATCCTTAAGTCATCATAATTCATTTTAATTCCTTTATCCATATAGTCCAATTTTCACATCTATTATTCACCCCTCCATCCATTATATCATCCTATCACCACACAATCCATTATATCCAAAAATTCCACCCTTATTATCTATCATTCATTATTTATTCTAACTTCTTATAAGTATTTTAACTGACCTTTCATATCAATCATCCATTCATCTACCCATCTTGTCCTTACTTTATCCTATCTTTTTGCATTCATCTTAATCTCCATAATCCATCTTTTATATCAATTATCCATTAGACCCACCTATTTTTATATCATAAATTAAGCCATATAGGATCATTCATTTTCATCCATTGCTATCATCATCTCATACCATTTTTAGAGACATTCATCATAGTCTCCTTTTGTATGTACTAATACTTAATCACCTTCTACTTTTGACTTAGTTATTCTTCCATCACCCACTCTCTATCTCATTATTGCCTTTTATTCATCCCCATAGGTCCCCTTTTTCTATAGGTCCCCCATTCATCAATATTTTCCTTAACAATCATATTACATCACACTTTCCATATCCATCCCATTAGATTTTTATACCTTATCCACTTTTTGGTCATTCCAACACATTATCCGTCTTACTCCTAGCATTAATCATCCCATAGCTATCCATATATCATTCATTTTATAGCAGTAATATTCATATAACCCATATTATCTTGTCCTCATCTTGTCCATTTTATAATATTCACACCTTATCTACTCCATCCAATCACATTTATACTAACCCCACCTATCTTTTTGTACCCACTAATCCTTACATATCATATTTACCCCATATCATCATCCTTATTATAGACTAAATCACACCATATCTAAATCACATTTAGTGATCCATCTTTTTCATCCTTATTCTCTTCTTCACTACCATAATCTAACTATTTCCATCATAATATCTCATTTTGCCTAGGTTGTTCATCCTTATTCCATCAACATTAATCCATTATAATTTCACCTGCATATCCATTACACCACTATAAGTCTCCCCTTTATAGCTAGGTCCCCACCTCATCCATGTAGTTATCACCATACTTTATCACATTAAATCATAGCCTCATTTTCATATCACCTATAGAAACTTATCTCCTTTATTCATTATCCCATACCCACTTTTTTATAGTTATTATCCACCTTCCATAGTTTTTCTTCCATTATCCACTCCTATCCTCACATCCTTTCATATAGATATTTTCCCATTCTATTCTTATATCATAAAACTTTCATATAATTCCATAGTCCATATATCATAATCATATCATTTATATTTTATCATCCATTTAGTACCATCCTTTCCCATTACTCATCCCCTATCCATACCCATTGGATTCAAAACCATCATTTTAATAATTTAAAATCCACCCCCATTTGTCTATATATCATATCCATCTCTTCTATTTCATGTTGGGGATCAACCAACAAACTTGATTACTTTTATGTAAGCAACTAAACATGGAATTAAACCAAAATAATAACTAGAATCAGAAATAGCAAAGAATAAGAGATACAAGAAACCACCTTGAAAACTTGTATTAAACTCTTCCAAAAGGAAATACAATGAAGAAAATCAAACTTTCTTCTCACACCTCTCAGATGTACAGATCTCTTTCCCTCAAGATTTCTCTCAATCAATTCCAACACCCTGGATTGATACACACATATACAATTTGTCTTGTATTATTATTTCTTACACACACAAGCTATGAATATATATCCCTATTATATAAGATTAGGGATAATGAGCAATGCATTCACAACCATTAGATACACCTCCTAATCAAAGGCTCAAAATAGTCCTGCTAAAGATAGAGACACAGACTTACAACTAACAACTAAACTTATCATGCAAACAATCTGTTCCATCCACAAAAATAGACTTTTTGGACGCACAGGTGATCGACGTCAGTCCTTGTTTGCCTGCACACGACTGACGTTGGCTGATTATAACCGATACCGAAAGCTACTGGTCGACTCCTCACCGTCATCGGTGACTGTGTAAATCTAGCAACTTTAGCATCTGCTCATTGGTGAAGGTTTTAGCTCCACACCTCAACAATCTCCCACTTGGAGATAAATAGCTGCACCAGTACCTGTACAGCAACATCTTCTAGCTTTTCCATCTTCAAACTCAATCTTGAAGACCAAAAAAATTTGAATGAAGATTCAACTTCTCCTTTGTTACCAGCTTTGTTAACATGTCAGCAGGGTTCTTATCTGTATGGATCTTCTCCGGCTTCAACTCACCATCCTCCAATACCTGTCTCATGAAGTGGTACCTAAGCTGTATATGTTTGGTTCTTGAGTGAAAGGCTGAATTCTTAGCCAAATGAATTACACTTTGACTATCACTGTATAATCTGCAACTATCTTGCTCCTTTCCTAGCTCTTCCATGAACCGTGTCATCCATATCATCTCTTTACTAGCCTCTGTGACTGCAATGTATTCTGCTTCTATAGTAGACAAGGCAACAACCTTCTACAACTTTGAAATCTAGCTAATCATCATTCCACTAGCAGTGAAAACATATCCTGTGGTGCTTCTTCTGCCATCCAAGTCACCTGCCATATCTGAATCTACATAACCATGTAGAGAAGTGTTTGACCCTCCATAGCACAAATGCCTACTACTGGTCCCTCTCGAATATTTGAGAATCCACTGGACTACTTTCCAGTGCTCCTTTCGTGGATTGGCCATATACTTACTGACAACTCCCACTGCTTGGGTAATATCCAATTTAGTACATACCATTGCATACATTAAGCTCCCAACTGCGGAAGCATATGGAACTCTACTCATATACTCTACCTCATCATGTGAATTATGACACTATTATTTACTCAACTTGAAGTGTCTAGCCATAGGTGTACTCACTGGTTTTGCATCCTACATATTGAACCTCTCCAACACCTTGTTCACATAATCCTCTTGAGACAAAATCAACCTATGATTTTTCTTGTCTCTCTTTATACTCATGCCAAGGATTTTCTTTGTTTCTCCCAAATCCTTCGTGGAAAATGTGTGAGCTAATTTCACCTTAAGCTTAGAGATATCCTACATGTGTAAACCTACAACCAGCATATCATCTACATATAACAATAGGATAATATATCTACCATTATCCAATCTCTTAAAATAAACACAATGATCAGATTGACATCTACTATAGCCACGTTTAGTCATAAACCTGTCAAATTTCAAATACCATTGTCTAGGAGCTTGCTTGAGACCATACAAGCTTTTCTTCAATCTACACACAAGTTTCTCCTTACCTTTGACCTCAAATCCTTCCAGCTGATCCATATATATTTCTTCATCCAAATTTCCATGAAGAAACATTGTCTTAACATCAAGCTGCTCAAGATACAAATCCTCAATAACAACTAAAGACAATACAGTCCGAATAGAAGTCATCTTAACTACAGGAGAAAAAATTTCACAAAAATCAATACTTGGTTTCTGTGCAAATCCTTTCACTACCAACCTGGCCTTATATCTCATCTATCCATTCTCACCTTCCTTTAACTTGTAGATCCATCTATTTTTTAGTGTCTTCTTTCCTGCTGGCAACTCAACCAAATCCCATGTTTGGTTCTCTTTCAAGGAATCAATTTCCTCATTCATGCCAAGCTCCCACTGATTCCTAGATTCCACCTATATTACTTCATCAAAACTCTCTAGTTCTCCACTATCAGTAAGCAATAAATAAAATAATGAAGGGGAATATTGAATTGGAGGTTTACTTACCTTTTTTGACCTCTTGATGGGTGTCTGAGACTCATTCACAACACACTGTCCACCCAAATTCTCTGATAGTGACCAACCTCAGTCACCTTTAGGCCTATAACTGACCGATGTTAGTTCCACATGACCGACGCCAATTCCTTTCTAACCGACGTCAATCACTGTATGACCAACATCAGTTCCTGTATTGCTGACATTGGTTCCTTCCTGACCGATGTCAGTCTCTGTGTTTTCCTATCTGTGATTATTCTTTCCTGTGAGCTCATTTTAGATCGTCACCTCATCCAAATATTCATGGCCCTGCTCAGAATTCTTCAGCTTCTTGAGCTGATCACTATACATCACTTTCTCATTGAAAACAACATCACGGCTCTTAATTATTTTGTTAATTCCTAGATTCCAAAACTAGAATCTAAAATCTCCAGAGCCATAACCAATAAATGTACACCTCATAGACTTAGCATCCAGCTTCTTTCTATTTTCCTTATCAACATGCATAAAATCTTTAGAACCAAAAACTCTTAGAAATGAAAGATCTACCTTTTTACCTATCCAAGCCTCTTCTGGAATTCCACCATCCAGCACTGTAGAGGGTCCTCTGTTAATCAGGTAAACTATAGTATCTACAGCTTCTACCTAAAACTATAACGACAAACCAACATGCAATCTCATACTTCGTGCACACTCTAATATTGTTTTGTTCATCCTTTCAGTAACTCCATTTTGCTGAGGTGTCCTTGGAACCATCCTTTGCCTATGTATTCCATTCATATAACAATACCAGTTGAACTTATAGCTATAGAACTCACCACCATTGTCAGATCTAAGGCACTTCAATCTCCTACATATTTCATTCTCAACTAAAGCTTTCCAAATCTTAAAAGTGTCAAAAACATCAGATTTCTTCCTTATGAAATAAACCCATACCTTTCTTGTAGCATCATCAATGAAAGTAACATAATATTGTGATCCTCCAATAAAAGCTACCTGAGCTGGTCCCCACACATCTGTGTGAACAAGCTCCAACTTGTGCTTCCTCTTTGTTGACCCAGTTTTAACAAACCTTACTCTCTTCTATTTTCCAAAAACACAATGCTCACAGAAATCTAGATCTATGCTTTTCAAATCTGAAAGCTTACCTTTTGACTTAAGAATAGTCATTCCCTTCTCACTCATGTGGCCAAGCCTACAGTGCCATAACTTTGCATCCACATCTGAAGTAGATAATACAGAAGGAGAATAATCAGTAATAAAATTACATAAATAGAGAGTACCTACTCTCTTACCTCTAACTAATACAAGTGCACCCTTGGTAACCTTCCAAGATTCAGCTGTGAGAGTTACTGTACAACCCTCATCACCCAACTTTCCTACAGAAATCAGATTTTGCTTCAAGGCTGGGACATGCATGACATCTTTCAACACCCATGTGTTGCCATTCTACAATTTTAGTTGCACTTTTCCTTTGCCAACAATTTTACAAGGCTCATCATCCCCTAAATAAACTTTTCCAAAATCTCCCTGGACATAATCATTGCAAAATTCTCTATTTGGGGTAGCATGGAAAGAGGCCCCAGAATCTAAAACCCAAGATTCTATTTTATTATGGAAAGAAAGTGAAAGAGCATCTTGTGCAACAATACCTACAACTTTTGCTTCTTCATTACCTTCATGTTGATTCTCTTCATTAACCTTCAACCATCAATCTTTCTTTGCATGTCCTCTCTTTCGACAATTCCAGCAGGTTATCTTTCTTTTTCCATTTCTAGATTTGGATCTATTGCTCATCTTTGAATTAGACCTTGATCTCCCTTACTTGCTCTTCTCTCTTTTCCTTCCCCTACTTTCAATACTTAAATCATTACCTGATGATTCCCCTATGCTTTTCCTGCGAGTTTCTTCATTCAAGATTATACTAACAACATCATCTACTTTCAAGATATTTGTAGCAAATGTAGTATTACTAACTGCCATTACCAAACTATGCCAACTTTCTGGTAAATATCATAATATTAAGAGAGCTTTAATTTCATCATCAAAAACTATTTTGACTGAATTTAATTGATTTACAATTCTATGGAAATCATTAAGATGATTAGATACAAATCCACCTTCCTACATTTGTAAATTAAATAATTGCTTCATAAGATATACCTTATTTGAAGCTAAGGGCTTTTCATATAAATTTTCTAAAGTATCCATTAACTCTACCATTGTCTTTGCCTGTGACAAGTTAGAAATCATAGTAGATCCCAGACTCAATCTTATAGATCCAAGAGCCTTTCTATCAAGAACTTCCCATTCTTCATCTTCCATGTCTGTGGGCTTTCTATCAACCCCACCCAATGGTAAATACAGATCTTTCTGATATAGATAATCTTCTATCTACATTCTCCATAATTGGTAATTCTTTCCATTAAACTTCTCCATTCTTAGTTTACTTTCTTCTACCATTACTTCTCCCACTCAAATAGAAACCCCTGTGAGTGACCTGTAATCAACAAACACTAACCAGATTTGAAACACCTGTTAGTCAACCTAAGCTCTGATACCACTTGTTAGGGATCAACCAACAAACTTGATTACTTTTATGTAAGCAACTAAACATGGAATTAAACCAGAATAATAAGTAACTAGAATAAGAAATAGCAAAGAATAAGAGATACAAGAAACCACCCTGAAAACTTGTATTAAACTCTTCCAGAAGGAAATACAATGAAGAAAATCACACTTTCTTCTCACACCTCTCAGATGTACAGATCTCTTTCCCTCAAGAGTTCTCTTAATCAATTCCAACACCCTAGATTGATACACACATATACAATATGTCTTATATTATTCTTTATTACACACACAAGCTATGAAGATCTATCCCTATTATATAAGATTAGGGATCATGAGCAATGCATTCACAACCATTAGATACACCTCCTAATCAAAGGCTCAAAACAATCTTGCTAAAGATAGAGACGCAGACTTACAACTAACAGCTAAACTTATCATGCAAACAATCTGTTCCATCCACAAAAATAGACTTTTTGGATGCACAAGTGACCGACGTCGGTCCCTGTTTACCTGCACATGACCGATGTCAGCCGATTATAACTGATGCTAGTAGCTACCGATCGACTCCTCGCCATCATCAGTGACTGTGTAAATCCAACAACTTCAGCATCTGCTCATTGGTGAAGCTTTTAGCTCCACACCTCAACATTTCATCCCATCCTCATTAGATTGACCATCCACAGTGTCCACCTATATCCACATACCACCCATTCCAATCCCTTATTGTTTATATCCATCATCTTATCACCTCCCCCATTCACCTATCTTGAGTATTAGCCCTTGTCCACACTTTTTTACATCACATTTAATCACCATCCACTTCTCACCATCACCATTTTGAATATTATTTAAAAACAAAAGATCAAACTATTAGTGGTCACTTACTTCCCACATATAGTTAATCACCCTATCACAACTTGAAATTATTATTAAACATAGCCTTATAAGATATCAATCTAGCACCCATCACTATCCTTTATCCCTATTAGGTATCTTTGTCTCCTAGCACCCATCAACTTATCCATTTGATAGTTTAATAAGTTATTTGATCCCATTATCTTCTTTTATTTTTTCTAAGATTGATATCTTAAAATACCTTTTTTTTATAATTTTTAGTTACCTTATCCATCAATACTCTCCATTGACCACTAGTAGTCTACTCTTTTAAAAAAGGATTATATTCAAAATAAATTCAATCACACCTCATCACATTTCATCCTCTTAATCTCTCACCATGGTTATCCAAACTTGATCTCAATTCCATCTAGAAAAAGGCTCTAATCAATATGACAATACTAGGGGCAAATCATGGACCCGAATCAGGAATAGGAGGACTTTCATAATGACATCCCTACACCTCAAGTAAAAAATGAAAGAAATAACCTCCTCAATAATGATGGTGTTTATCATCTCTTCAACCAATACCTATATGAAAACTATGATGAAGTGTTGGCTTGAAGTATAGAAATTGGGGGTACCTTACCACCAAATTATGATTACACCCACCTAAAAAATATCATTCTCCCATCAAAAATCCCACAACCAAATGCTCATCAAGAATTGGAACATCAATTTTTAGATTAAAAAAACTAATGACCACCTCTTGTCAACCACCGTACTAAGGCTAATAGGAGACAGGCTACCATTGAAGATCATATAAATTAACTTACACAACAAATAAATCTCCTCCATAATCAATTCCCACCATCCCCACAACACAATAACACCAACACCTCCCATAATATCCAAAAACACGAAAATCCTAACCACAATACCAATAATTTAAATCATACCAATAATGCCAACCATCATACCCATTCTCTAAAAGGAAGCCACAATCAAGCCATCAATCCTCTTCAGGATCTTATCTTCACCCAAGAATGGAAGATGATGAAATAAACCCTCCAACAAGTGGATCCTCAGTCCCAATCCCTCAAGTACAAATATGAGGATTTTTTTCATAATCCTTGGACACCAACATTTTATAGATCCTATTCCCCTCACATTTTGAGATCCTAAAATTTGATAAATATAGGGGAAATGGGATCCAAGGGACCATGTATAGGAATTTTATGTAGCTTGCAATGAAGTAACATATGAAGATGATTACTTATTAAGGCTCTTCACCAAAAGTTTGATAGGACCAACATTAGAATGGTGCATGCATCTTCCTAAGGGGTCAATTTCAAGCTTTGGAGAATTAACAGAGCAATTCATCAAACATTTCTCTTTCAATATAGATCATGAAATATCCATTATTAACCTCTATAACATGAATTAAATAAATGGGTAAAGCCTTATCTATTTCTTATAATGATGGTGAGTATTGGCAAGTTAATTAACGTGTAATGCACCTAAAAAGGAGTTAGCCAAAATATTTGTGGACAATCTCAATGTAGAATTGAAATATTAGCTAAAATTATAGTGTGAAAAAAAATTTGATGATATTATAGAAAATGGGATGCAAATTGAAAAGGACCTCATATAGAAAGGAACCATTAAGCTATTTTATCATAATGAGCACACTCTAAATACAAAAAACTCCTTTTCAAACAAACCCAAGGTCTTCGATAAGAACAAGAATGTTGTAGGAGATAGGTTGATGGACTCCAAGCATCAAGTAAAACATATCGAAAACATCCAAAGAAAAGGGACACCACCACAACCTCATGCTTCTTCCATTAAGGTTCCTCAAGGAAAACCAAGACCTTGTATAGGTAAGAAACCTCTTACAAGCTTCAAGGATCCCATTAGAGACTATGTTAGAATAGTTAATTGTCATTAACATGATTAATTTTCTATAAATTTGGCCCATGGATAATCACCAACCCAAACCAAATTGGTATCATGATGATGAATATTGAAAATTCTATAGGGTGAAAGGACATGATACTAATAATTTTATGTAAATAAAGAACTATATACAAGATTAATCAAATAGGGTGATATTGAGTTGGAAGGAGAGTCCACCCCTAGCCAATCAAGAAATGGATAGCTATGTATCTATAAAGATCCTCTTCCAAAACATGAGTAAATGAATCAAAGACCACAACAAGACTAGGGTCAGGCATCCTTATCCAATTGCACTAAATACCATAGTGTCCCATATCACTATATTAACACCATAAAAATTAACAAGATCCCCACATTTGTTGACTCTTCATCTCATTTTTTATAAATTAACCTAGCCACAACCAATTATACTATCACTACCTGACACAATAAACTAGTCATTTCAGTAGCATCATCCCAATAACTTTCCACTTCCTCTAACACACCAAGGGGGAACACATATAAGAAAGTTAAAAATGGGTCTGATAAATATTTTGACATTATCCAATAATTATAAAAGACCACTGCCCAAATTTCCCTAATGGAAATCCTTAAAACATCTAATTTACATAGGGAAATATTGAATCAAGTACTTAATGACCTAAAGGTGCCTAGTAATCTAGACACAAGCTAGTTTTAGGCATTAGTATCTCATCTATCCCCCTCCCAAAAAATCACTTTTAGTACTCGAGATTTATCACTAGTTGGCCCACAACATAATTATAGATTGTACATTAAATTTTCCATTTCTCATCATCGTGTCTCTCATGTCCTTATAGATGGAGGATCAACACTCAACTTATGGAATGTGGATTTATTAAAGAAGCTAGGATAATATAAATAATCACTTAGACCCACCCTTATAATAATAAAATCCTATGATGACAATGAATGACCATCATTAGGGTTTATTTACCTTCCTATCACTATGGGACCCATGGTTCATCAACCCTTGGTACATGTGGTTAATGTGGACCTACCATATAATTGCTTCTCAAGAGACCCTGGATCCATGAAATGTAAGTTATCCCATTTACTCTTCATCAATGCTTAAACTTCCCTCATTCAGGAATGGAAGTCACCATTCTCAAAATTATTGACCATCATAGCTATTAGATGAATCAATCCATCCCTCCATCATTATTTCAAGACACCAAAAATTTTATCCTCAGTCCTATGGCTACAAAATATATTTCTCCTGATCAACTAGCATCCACATCTACCCCAAAGTTGGATCTTACCAAAATTAAAACCACATCCATAGGATATGGTGAGTATTAGTATAATACCCTTTATATTGGCCATATTTTATTGTCTCTCCAAAGCTATGGGTCCCCTGATATGAAATGAAACAAACCCATTAAGTATCAATTCAGGTTAACAAATTTTAAAAGTGCAAGGTTTTTAGCTGATGAATATATTGAAGATGGGGATGAATCTTGGATTTTACTTGATGATGAGATTATCATCTCACCCAATCAAATTTGTCCCAAAGTCTAATGCATGATGGATAATATGAAATATAAATGAAAAGGACTAGTAAAGCAACATCAAGGTTGACTAAAACCCATTGGTGTCCAAGATAATTCATCCAACTTTGGCCTAGGGTACAAACCATATAATGATGACCAAATAAATATCGTTATGGATCCTATCCTGATTAATGAGAAAACTCTCCTTGATGAAGATATCAAAATAGGAGGCTAATTTTGATGTGTTTCAAAATGATGAGGTCATTCTTGAATATATGGGGGCCATAAATTTTATGCCATCTGTAGATCATAAGAAAGGATTTCCTATCAATTTGTGTGAATCAACATACTTTGGGGAAGAAGAATCATTGAATGTTCAAGATGATGATGAAAGGTTAGAGGAAGAAAAGGATTTCTCCATAGAGACAAATGAAATCCCATTCAACCCCACTCAATCAGAAGATTATCTGGATATTGATACCGAGTTGCTAGGAATTATCACCTCTGATATGTCAAAGATTAAATACCCCCTTATCTACAAGATCAATCTCCCTCCCTCATTGAGGATGTAATATAAATAAACATTGGGATTGAATAAAAACCCAAGATCATGAAACTGGGGGCATCTCTCACTCACTCAAATTGTGAAATTCTTATTGCATTGCTTAGATAATTTATTGGTGTCTTTGCATGGAACTATGAAGATATGTCAAGCCTGGCTCTTTCATTAGTAGTACACCACCTTAATTCCCACCATAATTCCAAAACCATCAAACAAAAATTATGTAAGATGTATCTAAAGGTGTCATTATTGGTCAAATAAGAATTACAAAAACTATTGTATGCAAGATTTATCCACCTTATTGACTATTATAATTGGGTATCCAATATTGTCCCTATCTCAAAACCTCAAAGTAGAATGTAGATATATACTAACTTTTAAGACATCAATAAGGCATGCCCCAAAGATTATTTTCAACTCCAAAATATTAATATGATTGTAGATTCTACAACTAGGTATGAGATGTCTCTCATGGATGTTTTTTTAGGATATAATCAAATTAAAATCACTCCTAAGAACTAGCACAAAATAGCATTCATCACCCCATGGGGCACATTCCACTATTAAATAAAGTCTTTTAACCTCAAAAATGTAGGGTAAACCTATCAAGGATCAATTATTATCATCTTTCATGACATGATTCATGATATAGTGGAATATTATGTTGATGATATCCTAGGGAAGTCTCACTTATGGTTTGAAAATCTTGCAGTCCTTCAAAGAATTTTTGAAAGACTATAAGAATATAAGGTATGATTAAACCCTAAAAAGTGTATCCTTGGCATAACATCAAGAAATTGACTAGGGTTAATTGTATCAAGAAGAGGTATTGAGGTATATCAGCAAAGGTTTGAGCCATAAGTGAAATTCCACCCCCCTGAATGATTATACAACTTCATAGTCTTCAAGGAAAGCTTCAGGATATCAAGTGATTTATTTCATAGTTCATCGATAAATGTCATCCTTTTACTCACTTGATCAATAAAGGGGAAATTTTCCATTATAATTAATAATGTCACAAGGCTTTTGAAAATTTAAAATAGTATCTGGAAAATCCACCCATTTTATCTCCACTAGTTTTGGGAAATCCTTTGCTCCTATATATCTCAGCTACACCATATGCTATTGGTGCCTTTTTAGCATAGCATAATGATCAAGGAAAAGAGTAGGCCATTTATTATCTTAGTCATACACTGATATCATATGATATAAATTATACACTAGTTGAAAAATCATGTTTAATTGTGGTATTTATGTCAAAAAAACTCAGCATTATATGCTCAACAATTGAGTCCAACTAATTTCCAACATAGATCCCTTAAAATATCTCCTATCCAAGTTAGTACTAATAGGTTTAATAACAAAATGGCTCATGTTTCTTAATAAATTAAACATTGAATATATTCACCAAAAATCTATAAAGGGATAGGTCATCATAGATCAATTAGCAGAAGCTCCACTAGAATTGACTGAGCCCATCATTACTCCTTTCCCAAATGAGTCCATCATGAACATGTCACAAACATAAAGATATAAATTATATTTTGATAGATCATTCACTACTCACAAGTGAAGGGTAGGAATCCTTCTGGTCACCCTTCAAGGTGATCTTATTCTTAAGTTATTTCATCTTGCTTCCCCTGTACTAATAATATTGTAAAATATGAATCCTTAATAGTAGGACTCCATCTTGTTATCCTATGAAATATATATCATTTATAGGTATATGGGGACTCTTAATTAAATTATCATATAGGTGAATGAATAATTATAAACAAATGATGAGAAGTTTCTTTCATATAAATAATTGATGGATGAATTAAAAGAAAATTTTCAATCCATCACATTTGAACAAGTACCGTGATTAAACCATAAGGCAGATGACTCCATGGACACCCTAGGCTCTCTCATTGACCTTCTTGAATATGTCTTGGAAGG
Organism: Torreya grandis; assembly: GCA_037957365.1. Lineage (NCBI taxonomy): Eukaryota > Viridiplantae > Streptophyta > Pinopsida > Cupressales > Taxaceae > Torreya > Torreya grandis. The sequence continues at coordinate 452,729 of JARHVA010003567.1, forward strand.
TAATTTTATGATTGAGAAATTAATTTCCCCAACCCATCAATCATTGGCTCCTCTCAAATTTTATGTTATTGATAATCCTAGTCTTCCCTAGTGCCATGATATCTATCAGTAACTTCATGAAAATATCCTTCCCCCTAACCTAAATCACCATCAACATAAATCCTTCCTCCATTGAACTACTCATTACACCATCCTAAGTAGAATGCTCTATTAAAGAGGTTATGACAAAACCTTGTTAAGATGTCTAACATCAGATAAGTCTGCTCAAGTCATCAAGGAGGTTTATGATGGTATCTATGGAGGGTATATTAGTGGAATGGCTCTCACCAAGAAGCTCCTCTGAATAGGATATTATTGGATGAAAATGTAATAATATGCTTATAAATATTTGAAAATGTGTGAGGTTTGTCAAAAACATGGAAATCTTATTCATGCATCAGTGTAAAAGTTGTACCCTATCATGAGTTCATGACCATTTTCTATATGGGGCCTTGATCTATTTGGAAAACTCAATCCTACTTCCTCAGATGGACAAAATTTTATTATAATAGATATATAATATTCTACTAAATGGGTAGAGGCAATGCTACTAACTTACATAATTGGCCTCCAAATATCAAAATTCATTCTTCATCAAATCATTTGCCATTTTGGCATCCTTACCAATATCATCTTAGACAATGGAAAATATTTCAAGAATCAATAAATTAAGGTATTATGTCAAAATTATCACATCACATAGCATTTCTCTTCCCCATAGTACCCCTAAGGCAATGGACAAGTAGAAGTAATAAATAAGACTTTGGTCAAGATCCTGAAGAAAACTATCAATCAAGCTGGTCATTATTGGCATGCTTAGTTATATCCAACTTTATGATCCACCCACACCAATTTTTTCACTCTAATAAGGGCCACCCCCTATGCCTTGATATATGGAGATGAAGCTATATTACCTATGGAAGTATAAATCCCTTCCCTTCATCTCTTGCTACATGGCATAATAACTTATCATAATCTTCAATAAGAGTGCCTACAAGAATTGGAACTCCTAGATGAAAAATGGCAATAGGCCTTGAATCTCATTTGAGAATATCAAAACAAGCTCAAAAATTAGTATCACAAAAAGGTTTAGGCCCAAGAATGTGAATTAGGTAATCTGGTTCTCAAGGAATATCAAAAAAATACTAATGTAGAAAGAGACAATAAGAGAAAGTTTAATGCAAATTGGCTAGGCCCCTATACTATTGTTACTAAATTTATCTTAGGAGTGTATAAGTTAGCCATGATTAAAGGAGAATAATTGGATGATTCCATGAACATCAACCGCCTTAAGCAGTTTTATGCCTAGTCTTGGCATCCTCCATCTATAGGACCACACACCCCTATCTCCATCAATCATCCCCAATCAATATAAAAAAATCCATCCAATGGTGAAAATGAGCTCACTGGTACCTTGGGAAAGTACCATGGTGAAAATTGATTCTCTATGCCATAGTAAGGATAACCTATCCCTAATCCCAATAAGTGGGAATTATTACCAAATAATAACTCATTAATGATAAGGACAAAAATGGTTACCCATGGACCATTTTTTGAAGGGTCCCTCTTAAGTCATCTATCTATCCTAGGTGATGATATTTATCTCCCCAAGTTCCATCATCACTCATAATACCTATCCACTCCTTTCAACAAGATCTCTATGATAGACATGTCTCTTTTTATCCTTAACTCAGTCATAACACACCTATACCATCCATGACTATCATTCATCCATCTATTCCCCATGATCATTATGGAGGGTTATCCTAAGAAGGGGTCACTATGATTTTGATTCCTAACCAAGTTTGTCCTAACCTCTATTATTTTGACCTATGATTCGAGCCTTGCCATAGACTAAACTACTCAGGAACCATGCATACCCTGTGCATACTACATGTATCACCATCACCTTTCCCTTTCATCCCAGGCCATCATTTAACACTACACATATTGAACCATCATATACATGACTAATCATCCTCACCCTTTCTAATCATTCGTTGTCATCATCATCATCTCCTAGCTAGATCTATATTGACCTGAGGTATTTTTAGACTATGTAGGCAACACTTGGTCATATTTTCATGCCCAATGATAGCTTATCCACTATCTTCATCATCCCCACTTTTGTCCATCCTATCTTGATTCCATCTATGCATCATCATCTTCATAATTATTCTAGGAAAATGTGTATGTTTGTGCATGTGTGAGTGTTGTATGATCATGTATAAAATTAAATGTTTTTAGTTTTCATATATATATATATATATATATATATATATATATATATATATATATATATATATATATATATATATATATATATATATATATATATATATGTATGTATGTATGTATGTATTTATGTATGTATGTATGTATGTATGTGTGTGTCTTTTTCGTATGGGAACAAGCATGGCATGGATGACCCTTGAATTTTATCTTCAAATGAATCATCCATTTCAAATAGAGTTCCCCTCATGCATATTTGTTATAATACAACAATCCTTTCATGACCATTGGCATATGTTATAAAGATGCAACATTATAAAGGATTGCATATACTCATGGATTGATAATCTTCATTGTGTGAAAATTATCATCCCAAAATAGACCTTACCCATGTCATAATCCAATCCCTAAAACATATACCTAACCTATCCTCTACCTCCATGGTGCAATAACATTCCTACTCAGGGACAATCTATGATCTAAATAGGGGGTTAATTTATCTCTAATCATTAAACATGGACATATTAATCATATATCACATGAATATCTATACATAACTAATCCATCACATACCATAATCTATACATCATCTATCATGGGATCCATCAAACATATACATCTTATTTAACAATCTAACCATTGCATGACTATTTGCATTAATCAACACTATCATATAAAACATATCCATGAAACTTAACAACATCATCACATATATCATTGTACGCATAACACATGTACATAGATCATAATTAAACCAAATACATCATCATCATAATCATAACACATATCCATGTAACATCTCAACAATAATCATAACACTAATCCTAACATGAAACATCATAACCATAACAATAAACATAAAGCATACTAACATGTCCATCACATACATAACCCATAATACAATCATCTAAAATAATGGATCATCATATATAAATGCATATCATCAAATAAATATAATACAAACATCCACATGGGATCCATGTCAAAAATATATATACAATTTATATCAAGCCCATGGGGAAAGAAATAGCTATACAAAATAATCCATTATACAGATACATCAAATGATAAAAATGTCATCATGATTATGATGATGATGGTGGTCATGAACCTTTGCTCCTTGATGGCTAGCACACCAATGACTAACTCATCCTAAATGAACTAGTTCTCTACTCAAGTGGCATTATGCCCTCATATAGGGTTTTATAATATCGGGCCTCTCAGGTTATTGACATGATCTGAATCATCATGCCCATCATTCCCTATCCTTATAGGCCTACATTTGCTACATGTCAGACTCTCCCTACTATCACTAGCTAGCTATATATCTCTTAGATCTACATCTTAATGTGGTCTAGTTGTCCTATAATCCCATCTACCTAGCCCTAAGGGGAGTCTATCTATGCACATGAATACTCTAGATGTGTATCATGATGCCTCACCTGAGCCTACAAGGTAACAATTTGTGCATCTCTCTAATGAATCTATCCCTCTAAGGCCATGACCTATACCTATAGTTGAGATAGTTCTCCATCCCCCTATGTAACTTAGGTCTATAAAACTAAAATATTTCCCCATGCCTAAATCATCCACCCATCCTCCTAACACCATGCAACTTGTAATTGAGCATAGAGTTAATCCCTCTCCCTCATAATTCCCCTAATATCCATAATACATGCATAGATCTTTGCCTATAATCTCGCTACTAAGGCCTCATCCTCTACTGATCTTAGAGGATGAGAGGTCCCTATTCCTCTAGTTGGATATAATAAAACCTATGGAATAACTACTTGTGGAGCAACCTATATCCCTACCTACCCTAGATCCTGTCCATTATCTCCATCAACCCCATCAACATCCATCACATTTTTTCATCCTCTTACTCTATCTATGGCCTCCTACATAGGGACTTATCTCTACTAACAAGCCCACTAATAGATATGCACTCATATAGCCAATACTCATTCTATTGCCCTACTAACTACCACCCATGGTCATTTCAATCATCTAAGCACACACACCTACCACCATACTAAATATGTAATAATAACTCCTAGCTCTAGTATGACTAATGCAAAATCCCATTATCATAGAGCTACTTAGTCATAATCAAAAACTACATCAAGTCACTCTACCAGCCTCTCCCACTAAGGCCTCTCCCACTTGTTCCACATAAAAATGTGCTTAGGGGGAGGCATGTCCTGAATAAGTCCAAACTATTGATATACACAATCAAGCCTATATCTCTCAATAATGTAGTCCCACCTACCAATAATGTAACATGGGGTCAACATAAACTAAGTGCATGCCTCATCTCCCCACCCAAAAGCAATACCCCTATATGGCATATAGGTAATATGGTCTGATCAAAGAGTGTCGAACGCCTCCTAGTAAAACATCATGTCTCTTACATGGCCTAGAAAAACTCCCACCTCCACATTCCATCTAAAAACCATTGGCTACCCTAGCTCCAAGATTTCCAATGTCCTTAATGGTTATTGAATAGCAAGTTGCTCCCAATTCCATATTTATATCAATAAAGAGGGTCTAAATCTTTGTGCTCCCCTATAGGCCCCCATATGAAAATCTCTATAGAAATGGGCTAACATAATTAGGTGCCATGAAAAAACCATGTGATCATGTATCATATCTACTATAACATCCCCTAGGCCTAATTGAAACCATCTCCCACTCTTGTCTAGTAATAGGATGCTAGACATAAGAGCCATCACCACCAAAGTTAGTCTATCCGAATTCTACTCCTATTAGTACCTATCCAAGTCAATAGATCCATCATGTACTCTAATCTATAAGCAACCACCTAGTCTCTATAATGTCTTCATCAACATCCAGGATCTCTAGTAGATCCTCATGGTAGTCATCGATAGGTGGAAAATCCTATAAACATCCTCTAGAGTGATGTTCATCTCACCCATTACAAAGTGGAAGGAGATGATCTCAGAATTCCATCTATCCACAAATACTATGATCAATTCATGATCAATACTAATAGGTGGTATTATCACCATGTCATGTAGCCCCACCAACTCTAAGACTATGTACTCCCTCAGTGTCATGCACCACATCTCATGGAGGACCTCAAGATGTTGAGATCATGATGTAAGGATCCTTAAATGCTCTTGCATCATAACACACAAAAAATTTCATCATCACTATCATCTCTATTATCTACCTAACCAATCCTTACCCATACCCTATCAATTAACCCTACCCATCCTACCATCTAACCCCACTCCTATACTCATTACCCTCAAAACCCACAACCCCATCTCACATCCTAAGACCTAAGTCCTTCCAATAACTAACCAACTACCTCCTTTAACACTCCCTTACCCTTTTTGTATCTAATTTTTCCCTCCCTAACCCTAGCCTTAGCCATTTAAACCCCTCTCACAATCTCTCTATTATTTACACCATCCTACCACTTTCTTAGTAGCAATATTTCAATACTGCTACTCCCTACTAGTAAGATTGTGATCCTGGCACTAGCAATAATAGGATTATAATCTTGTTACTCCATACCCATGAGATTGCAATCTTATGATTACCCATTAGTGAGATTGCAATCCCATAATTTCCCATTCATAGGTTTGTAACCCTATAACTCCTAATTAATAGGATTGTAATCCAACTATTACCCACTAGTGAGATTACAATGCCACCATTTACCCTGATGACCTCACCATTATTTTGGCATTATTACTACTTGCATCAAAAACCCTATGACTAAGGGCAAAATTTTCAGTCATGGTATTGTAAACCTGTGGTACTTGCCAATATTTTTTTTATAAATCTGACCCAAAATTCATCTAAAACATTTTAAAAACCACAAAAACTTAATTACAAACATTCATACTTACTAGTGGTCCCACTTCTAGCTCTTCTAGTGTACCTAAACCTGTTATCTATAGTGTGAAGATGGAGGGATTGTGTCCATGGTTTTTTCTTAAATCTTTAGATCTCTGAATAGTAAGGTGTATAAATGAGCTTCCCAATATCCCCCATGGCCTATGTCAACCCCCTCATTTCCCCCCTCCCTAAAACTAATTCCATCCCTTCCACTATCTATCACCATCCCTAATAACATCTTGAAAACATGACTTACTGACCCTCGTTATAATTTTCATTTTCCCACAATATCAAGGCATATCAACCTGGGTCCCTTTTTGAACTCTAAATACATCACTATTAGCATCCCAAAAAATCCTTTTATCCATTTTCACTATCCTAACAATGTATTTCTAATTTAAGAATCCCAACTTTTATAATAAGTGGCTCATTTTTATCACTTGTCACCTACAACCCCTTTTCTATCTTTTTGAGCCTTTTGGAGCATGTGTCCTTGCTACCAGACCTATCATTAGCTTTAATTTAATCCAATCACTATTTTTATCACAAAATCATTTTCTAGACAAATTTTATACTATCGACACCCATCACTTGAACCACTTTCCTATCCCAATTGGGCATCCCTATGATCCACTGAAGGGTGTCTCATACCCCATCAATATCATCATTTTCCCACCCTAGGATATTTTAATCAAGTCACCATCCATGTCAGATTGTCTCCTTGCATGATTCCTCAAAGGGGCATCACATCAGCATCTTGATCATCAACTAAAAATCATCCATAACTATGGTTTTTCTTTGAAATAATATTACTTAATCTACTTGTAACACTGTTTTAAAGAGGGGGAAAATTTATGCACTAAAACATGCTTATCCCACCAATTATACCAATTCTTACTAATTTAGCCTAATTACCCAATTTTCTAGTTACACTAACTCTTGACATAATTCCCATACCTATTCTTATATCCCATATAACCTTTATCTTACCTTAAGAATAATTAATCCCATCATTAAAACCCCTAAAAAGACCTATTATTTACTAACCTACCCCCTAATCCCACTAGCCAATTTTAAATTCAAGAAAATCCTAACAACCCACCCACCACCCTACACTAGCCTTTATTAAAACCCTAAAAACCCTATGAAGAGATTTATAGAATTGGATAATTATATAAATCTCTCCTTTTTATCCCTTTCCCTCTAGAATTTTCTATTCTAGAGGATTCCATGGAATTAAAAACTCCATGGAAAATCCTCCGCCCTAGATCTTGATGGCCCAAATTCAAATTTGGACCATAGATTTTCCCCCATAAACCTATAAAACTACACCACCTCTCCATGCTCAAGATAATGAATAAATAAATTAACTAATAAATAAGTGAATCAATCAAGCCATTAAACACATCCATACTAGCATCTAAGCACTCAAGCCATTGACCAACATCCATAGTCTTCTTGGAAGCCATTGTCAAGTAATTACAAGTAATCCAACAATCAAGTCTACAAGCTCAATAACACAAGTTTCAATTCTTGGAATGGAGACATGAGAAGGTAAAAGTGATGGTAATAATTATCCAACTATTTTTATTTGCCTTTTCTATCGATTCATATTGGTGTCATTGATTTGGGGTTTGTATTGTCATTTTGATAATATTGCTTGAATCCCAAATTTGGTGCACGTGACACAACAAACTATTTACAATGATGAAAAAGGATTATGACAACTTAACATAAAATATTACAATAAATATTTACATTACATAACTATTGATGAGACAATGTAATTATGTAGATTCAAAATGACATAATAAAAATATTTATATGTGGATAAAAAACTAAATTTATATATTGACAAGATAAATTAATAAAAAGTTTCAAAAAAATTAACTTAAGAGGATGTATAAACTATTTAAAAATTTAACCAAAGTAAAATGGATTTATAAAAAATAAAAATAACATAAACCACACTTTAATCTATTTATATGGTATTTGACTATTATGTACAAAATGATTTGACCACATAAGTAAAAGAAATAATGATATGAGTATATACAAGATGGGTTAAAATCCTAAAATGGTATATAAGGATAATGATGACATAAAAATATTTTACATAAATATTTTTGTGAAAGAGATGAATATTCAAAATATGACTTAATATATCAATAATTTGTGCATGGGTAATCCAAATATAATATTGTTATTGTTGATGATCAAGACTAGATCAAACTAGGTATATTGTAATCCTAAGAACTAGATAAAAAATTTAAGATTCTATTTTCTTACAAAATGTTTTATACATCCTAGAGGGTAAAGACTTAATGAACCTCATTTAATAATGAGGTTAGTAGGTACAAGTGGGTGTATGATTATGGTAATGAATGGAAATGCATAAAGTTTAATGTTATGAAGGCTAATAGTAAGAAGAGTTATTTTGGAGAATTGATTTTTATTTAGATGTGGATATCAGAAGGAAATATTAGTTTCAGAGTGTATTAGATATTCCATATGACCCTTCCATAGTTGACCCCTTCACACTTTTAACATTAACCTACCCCATTTTAAGACTCATATCTCATTATTTTCAAAACATATATCATACACCCACCATTGGGATCATGGACACATGGGAGGTGAGTGTTGACATTTTCACCTCCTATGATAAATGTTAACCCCTAAAATCAAAAACTTTCATGAAAAACCCTCTAATCTTGTTCATGGTGTTTAACATTTGTCATGGTCTCCTAAACTCCCCATAAAAGCCTTCTAACACTTGTTGGAGGTTTCATGTTTTTGCTAGTCATTACTTGAGAGATCATCATATGTCATGTCTTGTTTTGAGGTCTTTGGTTCATGTGCTAGATAGTCATGGTGGTAATTAAGTGATTGGAAGAGTGTCAAATTTTTTTGATGCATGGAAGGTGGTATAAGCATTGTTTGAAAAAATTAAGGACCTTTAGCATAATTTAAGGTAATTTGACAAAATTAAGGTTGTTAGTTATTATGGTTTTAGGCTTATTTTAAGCCATTTATTATGAGAGAGACCTTGTTATAAATGTTAAGGGTGTCTAAATAATGTTTGGGTTCTAATGTGAGGTCTAATTATGTGTTTAAGGTCATTTTCCATGGTTAACTTACTCAAACCTATTTTAAACCTTATTTAGCCCTCTAGGTCATCAAATATACCCTTCAACCATGTCATTAGAGAAACCTTTACATTAGAAGGACCTTATAGGGAAGATGTCACATTTTTTTGAGGAGTTTTAAAATGTTTTATAAACATTCTAAGTCATATCAAGGTATTTTTATTTATAAAGGGTCCATCTTAGAGGTCAAACCTACTTCCCATTCTCCAAATGGGCCCCACACATGGGAAAAAATGTCTTTTAAAATTCCATAATATTACCATAGGTTTTAAAATTTTGTGTGACTTCAATTTTCCCTCTTCTTTCCCATCAATGGCATTTCAAATTTAGGATCTTGAAAAAATGTAGAAAACAAGCTATTTTGTAAGAATTTCAAGCTTGTATAGACCTGTATAGATAGGCCAAGGTCATAAAAATTCATTGATTTTTATAATTAAATTAGTAAAAGAATAATGTGAATAAATATATGAATTTAAATGTTATAAAATCCAAAAACCATTTCTCTCTTCCCATCATCCTCCTTGGCATTGCAAAGAAGCTTTCAAGTTTGTGGTTAGTTCATACAGGAGAGAGAAGATGGTGAGATAATATATTTGGTAGAGGAAGGGGATATAATTACCTCTCCATCATGGGCATAATTTTTTAGATTCATATACCATGCTTTATGAATAATGGCTAGGAATCTAGGCAATCAAGTTGTCGCCTTCATCTTTGTAGGGGTCAACCCTACAATGGTTTCGATGTATTATAGAAATGATTTTTACATGTGTTATAGGGGTCATAAATTTATATATCCATTATTACCCATTATTTTTTAACATGTGTGATATTAAAGATCAAGGGAAAATTTAGGTTTTTTACATTTACAGAATGAAGACAAAGTTTCTCCATGTTACAAATCTTTTAGTGCATAAAAATGGAAGTGTTTGGTGTTTTTAGGTTGAATTATAAGTTAATTAAATCAATTTAAACCTTATATACCTCACAAGGTCATCTGATTCATCATAAGGTCAATAAAATCCTTCAAATCTTACTCTAATGTAACTAGCATGTGTATAAGGTGATTCCTTGCAAGTGTAAACATAATGCTATGGTAATGAGAACCTTCATTAGGTTGTTTTGAATTCATACATGTATATCACCTATTAATAAGGTTAATTTTATTTCTTTCATTATTCATAAATTCCATATACCAAATAACTATTCTCATCTTCAACCTATAGGTAAACTCTCATAGTCACAATAAACATATTGATCAGACCAAGCAAATGGAACGCTAATTATTGGATGGTGAGTGGGATATTTTGAGAAACTTAGGGAAGTAATAGGACATATTAATGTTTATGTATATTAATAGAGTAGGTAAATATAATATCAACACACCAACCCCACTCTAAGAGGAGACAAGATTAGTCAGAACCCCATTGAGTACACACAACCATGTGATTATAGGGTAGGTGAAACACTGATGGTTTTGAGGTTATGAAGAGATATAAAGAATTATGATGGGAAAAAATATGGCGTCAACATATTCATTACCCAAATAAACAATTTATAATAATTCCCACCTCTCAAATAAACCTCCTTTCACATATTCAAGAGGCCTAGAACCACCTACAAGCTTAACTATAATAACATGGACAGTTGGACATAAAAACCAATTTCAAGAAAGAACTAAGAGTGTATGAAAGGTAGTAAGAATGAAAAAATACATAAATAGGAGGTGAAAACCAATGGTTTTGGAGGATATATTTATGGACATGTTCATCTTACACACAATCAAGAATAAACTCCATCCTATACACTAGTTATGAGGAGGCAGAGCTATAGTTTCAAATGTGAGTGGAAAATGTTTGGGTAAGTGACTAGATGGTTTTTTGAAAACAAGAAGATCATGTAAATCATGATTATCATGATTAAAATGGGTTTCAATGTTCCCAAAAAAGAGAAGAATTCCTAAATTTTCACCCAAGTAAACCTCATTTTCCACCTATAGTTGAAGTTATAAGAAGAGCTAAGTGCCTTGAACTCTGCATAAGAAGTGAATGTGAGTAAAATATGGAGTTATTACTTTTTTCTTATAATCCATCAGTCTACATTCAATTATTTGGTCCTATAAGATGGACAAAACAACTTAAGGCCTAATTAGGCCTATTAGGCCTAAAACAAATAGACGTAGGCCTATATATATAAATTAGATACCATTGCACCTCTTAGATGCATGATGAGGATATAAATATTAGATAAAATAAGAGATAATAGTAGTGATGGTTAGTGAGGACCAAACTCAGAGAATTGAAAATAAAACCCATGAGTTAGCCATGTAGGGTTAGATTGCCAATGTTATTCACAAACCTTAGGCCTAATTGTATGAGGAGAATGTAGGGAATATGATTGATTGGAGGCCTATTATAAAAAAATTTAATAGTTAAAGAGATAATATCATCTAAATGTTTAACTCCATCAACACTATAGTAGGGAGAGAAAGGGTTATTCAAGTCTCTAATACTATTGTCAAGCATTTTGGGCATGACAGTAATAGACTCAAGGTAGACTTTCATGAAGAAGGGATAGAGACATTGTCTTAGGAAGATGAGATAAATTTTAGATATGTGATAATAATGGAAATGGGGTGCTTTTGTGACTTTCAATTCATCAAACCACTTACAAAAGACTCAGAACCCTGAAGCTCAGACTAAGCATATAAGGACTAAAGCCTTCTTGAGTCCTCAAGACCACATCCCCATTTTTATGACTATCTCAGACCTTATAAAAAAACTAAATTTTTTATAATACATATTATGATTTTATATGTATTAATAAGTTTTTTATAGATATAATATTACAATGAAGTGTCAAATATAGTCTTAATACCTAGCTCAAACTACACTTCCCTAGGCTACCACCTCGAGTCACTAATTCAAACACTCATATCTTTCATGTAAATATGGCTTAGATTAAATTATATTAGGAGTATTTTTTAATACCTATGCACTCACCATACATTAAGGAAAGAGTTATATTAAATATCCCATCTATATGAATCATGACTAAGACTGCAACCATGCTCAAAAAGCTTGTAAAAATTTTGAGGTTTACCAACTTGCACTCATATATATTTATATAATTTTCATGTGACTAGTAAATATTCAATATATTTTATGTAATCTATGGGATCAACATCTGTGTCCATAATTTTGGTATTGGAGGTCTAAAATTTATGAACCATCATTAAGATGGCAGACCTCCAAAACCATGTTTAAACCCTAACATAGACCCAATGGGATAAAACTCAATATATTTTCACTAAAATGCCTTTTATGGATATTAAAAACACATAAATATCATGTTAAACTTATATGAGGTCACATCCATGGTATTTAGTTATATGAAGCGCTATATGGATTTATCAAAAAAGTGTACTTTTATAAGGTTTTGAGTAAACAACATGATGCAAGGCTATTTGAGAAGTTAAAAATCATTTGGTAAGTTATTTTGATGCTTATTTCACCTATATATATCACCAAAAACTCAAAATTCTCCTTAGAAACACTCATATAGTTTTGTACCAAATAGGTAGTCTTGGAATGCAAGAAAGAGGTAGCCTAGTCACCAAAGTAAGGTAAAGTTGAAGGTGTGAACTACTTGGAAATAATAATTCTTGATATAGTATATTTATTAAAACTTGAAACATGTCCATATTTCCTATTATTAATTATTTATGTACATTTCATGGCCATTCAAGCAACAAACATCATATGCTTAGGTATAATTGTCTAAGAGGCCAATATAGTCAACATGAGAAGAGGACTAATGGCATCGAGGGGGTGTTAAGTGGGTAATTTTAGTATCATAACACCTTATAACTGATTCTCAAAGGTGATAATGGAACTTTTCCATGGTAATTATTAAAGAAATATTAGTTTCCAAACTTAGTTAACATGCAAGGAGAAGGGTGGGTCACTTAATGACCCATGAGGGATAATTACAGCATAATGTACCTATATAATTGTCAAAATGGAAGATGTGTTTGTTCAAATGGATTTCTCATTATTTTAAATATTTCAACATATATTGAACAAACCTCCACCACTCCATCTCTATGCCACACTCTTCATTGAAGACCACCATCCACTAGTAAAGGCAATGCATGGAAGGAGGAGGAGACTATTATGACTGATTATAAATAATGATGGAGTGAATAAGGGTTATTAATAAACTATTAATGTCTTCTACATTCCATAATATCTTCTCTCACATTCTCATTCTTATATATATTTAGGATCTTAGGCTATTCTATCCATCCATATACTAGGTATGAAGATATTATGCCCAAATTTGCACTTTATAAACCTCTTAGACTAATATATGAACTATTTTATATTTTAAATGTTAGTTTATTGTGTGTTATTCTTATTTTATTTGCATATGTGTTAGTTGTATTTCCCTTTGTATGTTTTTTCCTCACCTAGATACTAGTAGGTTATTTACCTAGGTCATATGATGTGTCAAAGGTTAGTGATTGTACTTAAAGTTTAATCTAGTTGGAAGTGTCTAAAGATAAACCTCTCATTCATTACCTAAAATTTGTATCCATCCAACACAAACTTCATGTGAATCATTATTCAATAAAAGTCTTTAGATAACTATTTTAGTTTCATGCATTGTTTATCAGTGTTGTTTGAGGTCAAGTAGATTGGAAAACATATACTGGTGCATCACCATCTTTAGATTAGGTTTATTTTTATGCAGTCCCCTATCCCTTTTCACCCTAATAATTATTAGGTATTAGTTATTTGAGATAAATAGATGAATTAGGGGAGCTAACCCCATAATCTAGAGTTTTATCCTAGCCATAGGTCACCCACAGTCTTGGGTTAATCCCATCTCACCCCAAATTTGGAGGCAAGCCTAAACAACCTCCTCCTAAGGGTGTAATTTTCAGTGTTAATAATGATCATATAGAATGGGATGTGTGGAATGACGGGGAATGATAATGAATGATGAGAAGTAAAGTAATGATGGATAGGAGTGCCCCTAGGTATGGGTTCTCATAGATAAAAGATCATTTTTTTAGTCTTTATAGATATAAAACCATTTAAGATGCATAATATTCATTGGCTCATCAAGTCTGTCTCTATCTAGAGTGGACAATTTATATGCTCTTGACCTACATTTGGTGATAATAACATAAGTCCCAAGCCAATTTTATTCAAAATTTCCTTTCTTTTTATTCATAACATTGTTGTTTTTCTTACTTTCTTTAAGGATTAGGTCCTAACTTCAAATTCTTGAGATTTTATTTTATTGTGATATTGGCCTTTGAGCTTATTTTTATATGATGTGAGATGATCAAGATAATTCTTATGCTTTTCATCTAATAATTTGAGCTCCTATATCCACTCATTTCTATACTCATTTTCTTTTATCATACTTTCAAAGATATGCATAATGAGGGGAGTTTAAATTTGACTAGAAAGATTGCTTCCATTCCATATACCAAAGAGTATGGTATGGCCCTAGTAGGCATTCAAATGATGGTTCTATATGACCAAAGTTATAGATATAATTATATATGATAGTTTATTCTAGCTTTGTTAATAATATTTTGGGTAATTTGTATAAGCATTTTATTTATTGCTTTTACTTTTCCTTTGCTTTAAGGGTAATAAGGTGTGGGTAAATTTTGCTCAATATGATATCTATTGCATAGGTCTTCCACTTCCTTATACTTAAAATATTTTCCATTATCTAAGATTATTTTGGATATGATTCCAAAAAGAAAATAATTTGATTAAAAATGAACTTAGATATCTACAAGCCTATGTTGTATATAAATGACATAGCTTCTATCCATTTATTAAAATACTTTGTGGATATAACAATGAACTTGTGTCCATATAATGAGGTAGGATTAATTTTTCCAATAATATATATTCCCCATATTGAAAAAGTCCATGGTCTCATTATAGGTTGAAGCTCTTAGGATAGGGCATGTATTATATTATCATGTTTTTGAATGGATACACACTTATGAACATACTTACAGGCATTATGATCCATAGTTGACCAATAATATCTAGTCTAGAGTAACTTCTTAGCTAGGGACATGCCACTGGCATGGCCTCCAAAAATGTATTCATGGACATCCTTGATTAACATAAGGGCCTCCTCTATGTGTAGGCATCTCAATAAAGTTTTGTCATATCCTCATTAGTAGAGCATGCTATCAAGGATGGTGTAACAAGATACACATTGGATGAAGGATTTGTATTGATGAAAATTGAGATATGGTGGAAGGGTATTACCATGGAGGTAGACATAGATATCATGGTACCATGGTTATTTGGGATTAGGAATTGCATATATTTGATAATGATCCAAATTTTGATGTGTAGGTAATGACAATTATTCAACTATAAAATTACCTTCAATCATGTCTTTTGGGAGATCTATTAGAGACCTGATAGTGGTCATTACATCTATAGCTTTGTTAATTCCTCATGGAACTTGCTTAAAAGTTATAAATTTAAAGTTTTGATTTAACTGATTGACCATTTTTTTGTAGCTAAGTAACTTCTCATCTTTGGTTTAGAACTCTTCATTGACTTGTTTGATAATCAACTAAGAGTCCCTAAGGACTTAAAGATGTTGAATATTCTATAAGATAGAAAGTTGTAACCTACTAATTAATGCCTCATATTCAATGATGGTATTGGTGTAAGGGAAAGATATTCAAAAGGATTTAAGGATTATGTCTCCTTATGGTGATACTAAAAGGATTCCCACTCCCTACCCATGCATGTTAAAGGATCAATCAAAATTTAATTTCCATGTTGGTGATTTTTTAGTTGTCAATATGGAATCATCAAGGAAGGTTGTTTTCAATGGTTTAATGTCTGCTACAAGTGTTGTTGCTAGTTGATCTATGATATTTTTCCCCTTGTTGTCATTTTGATTCACATACTCAATGTAAAATTCACTTAACAACATAATCCATTTGGCCATTCTTCCTATTAGGGAAGAATTAGATAACATGTATTTAAGTGGATCAACTTTTTCTATTAGATTGACTTGGTTATTTAATGTAGAATGTTTGAGGTTTTGTGAAGCAAAGACCATAGCCAAATTTGTTTTCTCTATAGGTGTATAATTGATGTCGTATGAGATAAGTTTTTTCTTAGATAATATATATCACATTCCTTTCCTTCATCATTTTTTTGAGTTAATAAATCTCATATAACACATGGCATAGTGGATATATACAAAAATAATGGCCTTATCGATATTGGTGGTGAGAGTATTGGAGGATTCAATAGGTATTATTTCAATTTGTCAAATGCCTTTTGAAATTATAGAATCCAATAAAAATGAGATCCTTTATTTAATATATGAGTAAATAGATGGTACTTATTTTCCAATTAATAAATGAATTGACAAGTGGCCTATAATTTTCCTTAAAGGCTCTATAGTTACTTCAGGTTTTTCAATGGAGAAATTTCCATAATAGCTTTTACCTTAGCTGGATCTACCTCAATGCCTCACCAAGATACTATGAACCCAAAAGTTTTCTTGAAGTGACCCCAAACATACATTTTTTAGGATTTAGTCTGACTTTATATTCTCTAAGCCTCTAAAAGATCCATCTAAGGAACATTGAATTTCATTCTCTTATCTTGGACTTTCCTAAGATGTCATCCACATAATCTTCCATAATATCATGTACCATGTCATGCAATATGACTACTATGGCCCTTTTGTAGGTTTTTCTATTATTTCTCAGTCTAAATGACATCAATTAATAGAATAATGTCCCCCATGGAGTAATGAATGTAGTTTTATACTGATCTTCTAGATCAATTTTGGTTTGATTATACCCAAAAAATCAATCCATGAGGGAGAGAATTTCATATCTTGCTATGGATTCAGCAAGCATATTGATATTTGGTAAAGAAAAATAATCTTTTATACATGCCTTATTTATATCCTGAAAGTCATTACAAATATGTATCCCTCCTTAAGGTTTTGTGACACTGATAATATTATATATCCATTTAGAATAATCTATTAGCCAAATTAATCCTACTTCCAAGAACTTTTATAACTCTTCCTTGACTAATAATGCTATTTTGGGGTGCATATTTTAGAGATTCTATTTAATTAGTTTAAAATTTGGGTGTACTACTAAGTGATGCACCACCAAAGTAGGATCTAATTCAAGCATGTCAAAGTAGTTCCATGTGAATATGTACATAAATTCTTTGAGAAGCTCTTTGATAAATATTTTCCCTCAAAGGTAAGGATTACCCCTAGTTTGATGATTTTAGTATTTTCGTTAGTTCTAATATTTACTTATATAACCTCCTTAATTAGGGAAGGTGACTAATATTAAATATATATTAGGGGTGATGGTAGATCTTCTCTTGAAGCAAACTCAACTAGGAGATATGCACCTAACTCTTGATAAAGATCTTGTTCATCATGGTTTGGCTAGGTTTCGTTCTATTTATAGAGAGGGATTAGCTTCATCTTATGTTTCCTCTTCCAATTGGTTTAATGACTCGTTTTTCTCTCCAAAATAAGTAGATTCATTCAAACTAATAGTGAATCCACTTTTATGATCCCATAACAACATAAAAATTTGATACCCCATGCACTCAATAATAGCTTCATCATTTTGAAACATATCAAAGGAGGTATCTTTCCTTTGATCCTAGTCTATTAGTTTAGGATAGTGAAGGGAAATATTGATATTGGAAATGGTAATGTTGGAGAATAAGTTCATGATAGTGATTTATTCATAGAGGATATAAATGGAACCTATCTTGGCTTCTTTATTAGAAGTAGACTATTCAAAAATTGAAGAAGTATCCATGGAAATAGAGTTGGGGTCAATTCCTAGTGGTTTGTACCCCAATCCAGGTCATCTCAAATGTTCTTGAACACTGAATAGGTTCCATCTTTCTTTATTCCTCTTGACCTAGTCTTTTACCCTTATAATTCATATTTTGAATCATTTGTTTTAATTGGTGATATTTTTTCCTTTTGAAAATCTAAGTTTTTATCTTCATGAATAATCTAGGAATCATAAATCTCCTTGAATCATTATTCTAATCAACATTCTTGTTATAACAAAGGTAATCAGCCTAAACTGATATATAATAGGTTTATCTTTCCTCATATCTAGGGACCCATAACTATGTGGGGATAATGGAAGGTCTCCTACACCAAGATATTTATACTCATACTGCCCACACCCCTTAGAGCCATTTTTAAGCAAGTTATCTCTAGTGACTCAAATGAGATAGGTGACAGACTATCAGGGTGTACATATTTTATAGCTTTTAGATTATAAGGTGAGATTTTAGTACTTAGACAATAAATATAATTATTTGATTGTTCTATTAGAAAGTTTTAAAAAATGTAATAATTTCACCAAAGATGGTGACCTCCATGCTTGAATGTGGGAATTTAAGACATTGATGAAGGGTGGAGGGAACCAATCTCATCTAATAGATCTAAGGGCATCCCAAAAACATATTATAATGGAGATATGGATCTACCACATGGATTAGTGTTTGATGGACCATAAGAACCACAACTATGGGAAGATATATTGTTCTCATATAGGGCCTTTCATTATCATCATAAATCATTATCATTATCATAGTAGGCCCTAGTGAATATTCTAAATATCCTATCTTCTTAAGAAACTCAATATTACACAAATTTAGGATAAAATCCTCCATCTATAAGAACCCATGATATTTTGTGATTTACAATGGATATTTACATGAATAAGGGATAACTCTAATAAGGGTCTATTAGGTACATGTCTAAAGCACTAAATGTGATCTATTATGATGGAGATAAGTGACCCACCAGGGCTTTAAGTTGATATGTGACAATATCTTGAGGATATTTTAATTCATGCAAGACTTGATTTAATATCTCCCAATGTATATTATAATTTTTGATAAGATTCATAAGGGAGATTTATGTTGGGGTCTTCTCAAGCTACTAAATAATATCATATGTCTTATCAAGAGAGTTTGAATCTTTCTTAGGGATGGTAATTTTTTGATATGAAGAAGTGGGTGGATATTTTGGAGGTACTCTAAGAACTATTATTTTTACATGTATTGTAGTAACCACACAATCAATACTGTCCCTATTAATTTTAAGGATAGGGGATGGAAAATTTATGGGCTCTTGAGGGCATTTGATTTTGATGGTGTTAATGTAGTGACATGGGATGGAATGATAATCAATCTTATTGGATATGGAGGATTGACCTTAATCCCTTAGTGGTTCATTTTATTTCTAGTCATGCTTTGGTAAAATGGTTCTGATATATCCCTAATTATCGATTCTTAGGTTGGCTTGTTTGTATTTTTCCTTCAACTTCTATCTCCCCCTTTTATATCAAGTCTTGGATGAAATGTCTTAATTTCATACAAATTTTTGTGTCATGCCCTTCGA